>QEPC01013808.1:598032-617514 GCA_003113815.1 Sphenodon punctatus | reverse complement strand
ACGCCATATCGGTGCCATAGCCGGGGCGGAACCCAGATTGGAAAGGGTCTAGGAAACCGATATTGTCCAGATGCACCTGGAGCTGGAG
Source organism: Sphenodon punctatus (assembly GCA_003113815.1). NCBI lineage: Eukaryota > Metazoa > Chordata > Lepidosauria > Sphenodontia > Sphenodontidae > Sphenodon > Sphenodon punctatus. The sequence continues at coordinate 617,426 of QEPC01013808.1, read as the reverse complement.
TGCCACTGCCCGCTCAATAACCTTCCCTAAAAAGGGAAGGTTAGAGACAGGTCAGTAACTGGCGAGCGCATCCACATCCAAAGATGTTTTTTTCAGCAGGGGGCGCACCACAGCCTCTTTAAGGCAGGGCGGCAACCTCCCCTGCCGAAAGGACGCATTCACTACCCTCGCCAGCACTGTCCTCAATGTCTCCCTGGAAGCTTTCACTAACCAGGACAGGCACGGATCAAGTTCACAACACGTGACCCTCACATACGCCAGGACACCCACCGCATCAGTCGGCATCACTTCCTGAAACTCTCCCCATGAAGCTGGACCAGACGGGACCTCCATCCCCCCTCGCTCTTCCCCTACGGCCAGAACCGAAGATCAGGTCGAGGATATGTCCCCCCATGTGGGTCGGGCAGATAACCTCCTGGGGCAAGTTCATGGTTGCCATGGCGGTCATGAACTGTCGCTCTGCCCCAACAAGGCCGGCATTGGCGTGGATGTTGAAGTCCCCCAGAACCAAAGTCTGATGTTTCCGAGTACTAGACCGTGATCCTCAGAACCTTGGAACACGGAAATTTGGTACTCGGAAACATCAGAATCCTCGATTTGGAACCAAGTACTGTGATCCTCAGTAAATGGGGGAAATTTACTGAGGATCACAGTACTTGGTTCCAAATCGAGGATTCTGAAGCTTCCGAGTACCAAATTTCCGTGTTCCAAGGTTCTGGGGATAACGGTCTAGTACTCGGAAACATCAGAATCCTCGATTGAGTGATGGATGCATGCATGACCAGAGTGACCCAAACCTGTCCCCAGCTTCTCTGAGTTAGGAAACAAAATTTAGTGCCATATTTGGTGCTGTATGTTAATGGGCCTGGGAGATAATGGGAGGGGACAGGTGAGCGATGGACATGCACATGATAGTTTTTGATTGGTTGACAGGGGCAAAATAAAAGTGGCCATCGGAGCATTTTGCCATTTTCCATTCCATTTGCTGAATTTGGTTGTGTGCTACACTGCTGTAAGTTTTTCAGCTTTGCGGGGAAATTCCTGTCCTGCCCATACAGGTAATGCTGGGGATTACTACCCACCTTTTTCAATTGCACTTTGGGTTTGTCTTGTGAACATGATTGTCTAATTTTTTCTGTGGTTTTTTTTGCACTGTAGTTTTGCTGTAGGTCCAACTTTGTGATATGTGCCCAGTTGGGGCACAGGGGGATACTTTCTGGTTAATTAATGGTGTGTGTGGAGGGGGCTTCCCTTGCATAGGGGGCCATAGAGCAAGGGAGGCATATTTTCAGTGTGTGTGTCGTATTTAGTCTCAGTTTCCTCAAAGGGAATTTGCACCTAGTGGTTCAGGCCTGACATGATCTGATCTGGATATAGGCCACTCTTTTCTTATATGTGGAAACTCAGTTTACACTATGCTAATAAGCCAGCTGCTCAGCAAAGTATTGTAAAGACAATTCATTTATAAATGAAGCTATGAGACTTAAGAATATTATAAATATAAATCAATAGTTTACTTAAGTTCAAATAAAGACATAGTACAAAAGAAACAGTGTCAGCTAAAAATACTTCGCTTAAGAGAACATTTCTCTGTGGTTGAATCAATGCATCATATTACCCAGTCCTTTGTCCCATACTGCCATATGGATATGAGAAAAGCTCCAAGGAAGGAACTGTTTCTGAAAAATCCATTTCTCCTCTCCCTTCTTATGGAGGGAAATGCTTGGAAGTCAGCTAAAAATGACATCAGGTCAAAGCTGCTGACAGGGAGGGCTTTCTCAAAGTACATAGTAAAAACGCCTGTTGATACATACTAAAACAGGTGTCTATCATCTAAGATAGGATTAACAATGAGTAAACTCCAAACAAACAAGGCCTCTTCCTGCCCTGTTTGGGACTCACGTATCTTGAGAATGTTGATTTCTTGAGAAAGACAGACTTGATTGTATCTTTCTCCAAGATTACAGCTAAAAGGACATTCTAAAGACAGTTCATTAGAAATTAACCATTCAAAGGCCTAGTCTAATGTTCAACACATTGAAACACAGATGGTCAAAAAAATATGCTTTTTATATGGGATACATCACATGTGTGTGTGCAATCATGTCTGATTTCTTGTGGCTATGCCTGCTGGCATGTGGCATGTATGGATGGGGCCATGGGCCCAAACTAGTTGAAATTTGATTGGTTGATATACTATTTTTTGGTGGGGCACCTCAGTGCAACCCACCGACCTGCTACAGAGCTTGCATGTTTCTGAGTTTCTGTGATTCTGAACTCTAAGGTTCCGAGTTTTGAGGTTTTCCAAGGTTCCAAGTTCTCGGAAAAGGTTCTGAGTGACGACCGAAGACTCAGTCCTGGTACTTGGAACCTCAGAAATCCTCATGAATACTCAGTGCACTTATTCGGTGCAGCCCTAATACAAACACAGAGGTGGTGCGTTGGCCTGACATGGCCCAGGGAGGAAAACCATGGTAGACACCATCCAAGACGTGTTTAGACACTGAAAAAACAGGACTGAGGCCTGGGCACCAGGGAGGGCAGGCCAAAGAATGAATATGCAGTTGGCTGACCCCACCCCAGAGCTGCAGCCAGTGCCACACCCTCACCATCATGGGCAACCATAGTGGCCAATGATGACTGGCCATGGTGTCTGGCCACAGCGACTCTAACCTGGGCTGGGTTGGCAGCCCACGAACAGATGTGATCACTTAGGTATGCCCTTCAATGCTCTCTCTCCTTGGGCACTTTCCTGAGCTTCCCTCTCACACCTGCACCCCAGATAGCCAGGTCCCTTGGCTGGCACTAACTTACCTTTTAAGGACCAGTGGCCTACAGGGATTATGTCTTATTATATACACATTTTACACCTACAACCCCTTCTTTGTAATGAACAAAAGGGACTGAAACCCCCAGAGGTCCTTTACAGGGAGGGTGTAGTGTATATATATATTTAGCAATATAATTTCAGATGCCCTTTTTACTATAAAGATAATGTGTGCATTTTTGAGACCTCCAAATAAATTGATGGTGGAAAGGAAATCATGAGAGTTTTATGTCTATATCTACCTGAATTGCACTGGCAAAGAGGAACCTAACCACTGAAAATTTATAACCTTGATCTACATTTATGCAAGCTAGCTGACTTGAAAAATCAAAACCTGCTGTTTCAGCTACGTGTCATGAGCATTTAATTTCATTCAAATGCTACGTGTCATGAGCATTTAATTTCATTCAAACTCTGACATGGCACTAACTCAGAAGCCCTGACTCCTAAGCCTACTGACTAAATGATTTTAGTACTTTTTTTTTTTTTTTAAATAAAAAAGAAATGCTTTTAAGATTTGAAGGAAGTCCTCATTGGCTATATTTTTCTTGTTAATTTCATTAGACAGAAAGATGAGAAATTGTATAATACTGGGGGGAAAGGGGTGCAGAAGAACTTGAAAATCATGCTAATCTGTATTTTCTGTTTATCAAGGCATAGGCCAGGCATGAACTCTTGCGGGGTCAAAGCTGTGTACTGAAGCTGCATTTCCAGGTTGATCACCTAAACAGGCTGCAGTTGTCCAAATTCCCCTCAGGTTACATACCCAGGGCCAGCCTTACGACAGGGCATCCTGAGGTGACTGCCTTGGGCCCTGCTATTTTCACTACTTCCAGGGGTCCCACAGTGATCCCTGTTTTCACCATGGCAGGGAATGGGGCTTCCACTTCTTCCCAGTGAGGCCAAAAACATAGGGGTGGGAATATTGGTTCTCCCGAGACCCAATATTGCCGGTATTTGGGTATATCGGTTTAATCCGATAAATCCGATATTTACCTGTACCGGCATACCAGATTTTCAGCATTGACCATGGTACCGTATTTTTTACATTGCGGTCATTGAAGTCAATAGCCTCAATGTTAAAAATCCGGTACCGCAGCCAATGTTAAAAATCCGGTATGCCGATACTGGTAAATCTGGGAGATCTGATACCGGTACATCCAGTATCCGGTATTCTCCCCGGTGTCCACCCTTAATGACTACCTCATGGGCTACACAGAGGGTGTTCCCAAGGGGGCAAGGGCACGGGGCCACCTGTATTTCATCTTCACACTGGCTCCCACAAGTTCTAATGCCTGCCCTGTACATACCATGCAAACCATCCCCATCCTCTGCAGATCCATCCCTGGAGGGTGCAAGAGGAGCAACTTAGAAAACAATTTCCATCCAAGTCATATTTTTGAATAGCGTGGGTATGTATTTCACTTTGAGCAAGGAGTCATTTTCATATTTGTACACATTAATGTCAGAGGAAACATTTTCAAACAAGCTTTATCATTTCATGGGCCATTTACCTTTCATACCATTGAGGTTATTAAATCTGGTATGTAAAACATGCTATTTACATAACCATTTTTTCACTCTGTCGGTTATCATCAACTTGCTGCTGGAAATTACTTCTCCGTTATGTGGCTTGTGAATGGGGGTGTAGCTAGGTTGGAATGGGCCCTGGTACAGAAGATTAAATGGGTCCATCTATCCTCCTCCCAGAATCAGGGGACACAGCAAGAGCAGCAACTGTCCATATTACAGCCACAGCCTCGTTTGTGATAACACAAGAACTTTGGAAGTTGAAGCACTGAAAAGCTTTTAGCTGAAAACGCTTGTTTAATTTCTTTTGACAATCCATGATGACCTGTCTATTGGTGAGCACCCTGTCCTAGGGAAGTAAATACCTGGGTGCAGCCACTTGGTGTCCATAGATCTCTCCATGCAACCTCAAAAAGGCCAGCCTGAGCCTTCAAAGAGCAGTTCTCCCCACCCCCACCATATGCACAGCAAGTTCCAACACAAGAGTCCTGTTTCTTGCCAATCAACTAAATGGTAGAGGGAAGGGGAGTACCCCACCACGGTATAAATTCCAGGCTGGGGTTTGCAATTCTGGTAGAGGATACTTGCAAAGCTGGATGGCAAACACATTGGACTGGCCCTGTTGACTATGTTCAATTAAATCTAATAGCCATCTAAACTGGAGAGTTTGAGAAGCTACCATAAATGCAGCGATGAACAACATCTGATTAACAACCCTTTTTTTCTAAACAAGAGGGAGAAGCATAAGGATGGTGATAGTTTCATATTAAAATTTTATTTTGAAGTTCCTAGCCGTTTAGAGCTAAAATGAGTAGTGCACTTGCTACCTTCAGGTAATACCCATATTTTCAGTTTAGAGTACCGAGCTGGGTACCCAATCACCTCCAAATACTAAGTATTACCATTACCAAAATCGAGACCAGAGCTCAAAAAAAATCAGGATAGTAAGTTAAAAAAGTGGTACCGGTGTCAGAAAATCAGGACAAACCCAAGCAAATTAGCAACTCAGATAGCCTATCAGGCAACAATCATGTACCAAACTAGTACCTGATGTAACCGGCTCAGGTCAAATACTTCAATTCTAAAGGGACTGTAGTATTTGCAGGTTTTTGCAGGTACTTGTTTCAGCTCTGTATATGATCAGCAGGGTCCTAGTTTTCACTGCCAGTGAGTTTTTGCAGATGGAAATTTCCCAGAAAAAAACTGGTTATGATATTCATTTTCCATGCTTTTCCAGAGAAAAACACTGGGATTCCTTTTTTCCCAGAGAACAAATTGAATTCCAAGTTTTTGTGGGAAATTTCCGCCTGCAAAAATTTACTGGCAGACAGACAACTAGGAACCCTGATGATCAGTGCCTAACTGTTCCTGTGGTCAGAATGGAAACAAGGGGCATTTTAACACACATCTTAAAGTGCTGGTCTTTCAATCTTCTGGGTTTACAAGTCCACAAGTAAGTTCCAGATGCATTCTTCACACACACACTGCCCTGAGGCAGCCTAAAGTAGCCACAGCTGTAGACGTGAGGGGTTGCCATGGAAACCAAGTGACCACAGCTGCCTGGAGCAAAGCAGTTTACCAGGAGAACCTTTTACACACAAAAGTTCTAGGAGAAGTTCTATGCAGAAGTTCAAAGAGCCAGATGTTTAAGATCTGAGTGAGTGATTTAGACACAGAGAGTTCAGAATGTAACAGCAAACATGCAGGAGAAATGTGTGTCTAAAAACACCCATTATAATATACCAATGATAAAAATGGCATCACATTAAGCAGCCAGTGTTGCTTGTGTGAGGCAGTGGTGACATGTAACAGCTGATACCCTCTGAGTATCAAGGAACAGAATCTATGTTGGGAGAGGAGCAGGGATGATGGGACCAGTGAATATGGAACTCGGGTGTGCCTGGGCCCGAAGGAGCACCAGGAGCCATGGTACATCCAAGCATGTGAATCAGCCATGGGGCAGGAGCTCTCTGGTTTGTCTCGGAACGACTTGCATTTTTGGACATCTGGGGACCCAATCAGGTGTAGGGATGTGCGAACACAGTTCAGATATTTGGAGTTCGGACTGAACTCGGTCTATTTGGACGTCAGAACCGAATGTCAGAACCGAACTCGAAAACGGCCGAATAGTTCGGTCATGTTCGGGTGAGTTCGGATGAGTTCAGGGGTGGACAGGAAAAATGTGACTGGAAGGGGGAGGCAGCTGAGGAGCAGATTTCCTGGCACCAGGGGTGGAGACTAGGGGTTGTTTCAGGGCCAAATGATAATGATTAGGGCTGGGGAAACCGGATCTTCCTGTATCCGATAATGCTGGTACTGGGCGTACCGGCATTATCGTATTCAACCCAGTAATCCAGCCCGTTTCCCGGATTCCCGGTACCAGATTTTTTTTACATTGCGGCCATTCAAATGAATGGCCTCAATGTAAATAAAAACCCACAAAAAAACCGTGTTTCCCTTCCCCTCCCAGGCTGTGCGGGTGGAAGGGGGGACACCCCCCACACACCCTGCCCAGCCTGGATTTAAACAAAAAAATTCGGAAGGCCTACTAGCGTCTGAAGTCGGCAGCCACAGCCGGCGCTGAAGCTGCCAGACTGCCGGAGCTCCATGAAGGTAGGATCCCTGGGTGGTGGGAACTTGGAAGTAGGGTGATCCCTGGGGTGTGTGGGGGGTGTTAACCCACCCACCCAAGGGATCATACAGTACACTACTTATTACTTACCAGCTGCTGCTGGGATGGCCGCTGGACTGCTGGTGGGCTCGCTCTGGGTTGCCGGCGGCGGCCCGGAGCTACAGTAGGTACACTCAGAGGAATTTTTTTGTTTAAATCCAGGCTGGGCAGGGTTGGTGGGGGGTGTTCCCTCTTCCACCCGCACAGCCTGGGAGGGGGAGGGGGGAGGAATTTTTTTATTCCATTGATTTCAATGGGGACAGTGCCCCATTGAAATAAATGGAATAAATCCGGTACCGGTATACCGGATTTAATCCAGGAATCCGTTTTTTTGGAAACCGGAATCCGGTAAATCCAGTAGCCGGTAATTGCCCTGAGGTCCCACTTCTAATAATGATACTGAATAAAATCTTCCAATTCGATATCGGTATCGATAGTGCTATTTTTGAATGTTCGGCTGAACCAAACTCCAACAAACCAATTGAACCCGAACATCCGAACCGCATTCTGTTCGCACATCCCTAATCAGGTGCCCTCTGGGGGTGCCTTAATATGTGGGTATTACCTGCGGCTAGCAAGTACGCTACCTGCTGCACCCCTATACTTATCCTTACCTGCTGTAATTAGTGTGACTCATTTCAGTGGGACTACTCCCATGTGCAAACATGGCAATGTTCTGTTCCCAAGTGTAAACCTTACAGTATCTTTAAGTCCCTTGAAAGATCTACCTCATGTTTTCTAAACAATTTTAAATATGCACGTTTCTAAACAATTTTAAACATGCACACGTGGCGTCTTTTAGATTTTATTTCCCTTTTAATATTTCTGAAACTCACGAATAATGATCTGTACCTTCTAGTTTCAGTCCAGCCTATGATTTTATACCTAGAGAGATAATGTAAGACCAGATTCAATTTAAAAAAAACAACGCTGCCCAAACTTTTTTTTTTTAAAAAAAATAATCATAAAAGTGTTTGAAATTAGGGTCATTTCGATTTTTGCATTGTCTTGAAACTGCTTCTGATGCTTTGGAACTAGATTTATTTTTCTTGCTGAATCTTTTGACCACAGTGGTGGATTTTAATAAATTAGTATTTCCCCCCCCCCACAAAGCCCATAACTTGGATTTAAATTTAAAGTATGAAATATTTTTAAAACCTCTGTAACCACAACTAACATCAGACTTGCATTAGATTAATTTAGCAACATTTAAAAAAATTTAGAAATATCAAAAGCTGTCTTTCAATGTATTTTTAGGGCAAGCACAAATATGTATTTCTAAATTACCATTGATATTGCTAAAGAAATTATTATTAAAGAACAGATTATCTTTTCTAATCATCAAAGACTTCTGCTTTATGCACACAAAACAGTAATATTTATACTTCTGATGCTATCCTGGAAAATGAAAGTTGAACAACCAAAGTTATGTTTGGAGCCATCCACCTAACGATGTATCCATTTCTCATGATTTTTATGAGCACATGGGTTAATATAGCACTGTTCATCTCACATATTTACATTTATTATTGCATCTGAAGTACCTAATCAGAGCCATTTTTCATCATTTCTGCTCATGATGCAGGTTTCATCACTTTGCTATTAGTATGGATTACTTGGCCTTTCCCAATAGGATGCTGATGCTAGAATATGAATTAAATCCTACAGTATTCCCTTTCAAGTACAGGATCACTGGGTTAATCTCTAAATGAAACAGTTTGGTAACTGAATGGAAGAGCTTCCATGTGGGCTAAGACTGGCAAAGTCAATATATTTTAAAGGATTTAGTATGACATGCTCTTCAGAAGGAACTTCATAAGAACTCTGTGTGGTCTACAATAATCTAATGACTTTGAATTACTTTGATGTCTAATTGCAGAACAGCCTTGTCTTACTCTTGAAGCTCTTTTTTGAGGTGTGGGGAAAGGAGGGGGTGCCTTTTTGTTTGGTGGCAAACAAAGTCCTGCATAAACACACTCTGGTCCTAGTGAGTTCTTGTAATCAGAAATAGGTGGATTGGATAGGAAGGACTACTTTTGTTTCCTGTTTCTAACACTACTCATTAGTATTTGAAAGATAATGATTTAAATAGTAATTTAAGTTGGAATATGATGACTTAAGTTGAAGCTTCAGTAAGATTCACATATGACTAAAATGCTAGAATAACAGGCTGGCTAGACAAGCTCATAATAGCAGGTCATTGTTCCCCACAGATTTTGGCCTTAAGATTAAACTACAGAATTTTGATTTTAGCTTGATTATTTGAAGACTGTCCGAATCTGGAATATTGGCATGAGGTGATAACATTGCTGGAAGGAATGTTGACCTGATTCGGAGTGGGGACATAAAAAGGGAAATGTGCTCTTCAGAGGCCATTATGATGCTTTAGGAACTGGCTAGAAAATGCGCTGATAAGGAAGTTCTATTTGGACACCTGTCTTGTAGGAATCAATATTGTATGCCATAAAGCTATAATTCACAGAAGTGGGCAGTGGATTATTTTATAAGTCATGAAACGTACAAAACAGTGCAAATATTGTCTGATATTACCTTTGACTTCTCTGCAGATGACAGATTGTGGGTAATTTCAGACGTGATGAAATCGCTGTTCACCACACTGAATCAAAGTGGATGCCGTGTGGTGGTAGAGATCGCCTGAATGTCTGTGTGACCCCCGCAAGATGTTCACCACAGTGAATCCCTGGTGGGGGTCACAGCTAACCACAATTCCAGATCCGCTGCCGGCCGCAGGTCCAGAATCGTGGTTAGATTGGCCATGATCAGGAAAGGGGCAAAAGTAATGTCAGTTACCTTGCCCCTTTCCGGAATCATGCCCTAAACCACAATACGGGATCGGGCGCAGCGACCTCATTGGGCGCAGTGGCCTCATTGGCCACTGTGCCTACCCATCTCCCCGTGGGCGGGCAGTCAAGGGAGCGTGGGGGAGCGGGACTGAGCGACTGCATGTCGCGCCGCGCAGCCCAGCCCCCTCCTCGAACCCCGGTAGCTATCAGGCTGGCGCATCTAAAGGATGGATGGCCTGATTATACCGGGATCTGAGACACATCCCGGTACAGGGTTCAGCGTGGCAGGCCCAACAGCCTGTCACATCTGAAATTATCCAAAGAGTGCTGACTTGGGGGTGGGGAAGAGTAAATTATTTGCCTAATCTGCAAATGAATTTAACAAAGTGAGTTCAGTTCACCTTCTAGTTAGGAGTGGCTGTTTATAAAAGAGCAGAAAAGAATAGAGTGACAAGCACAAAGGGCACACCTGCCCCTTCCTGCCCCCCTCCCCACAAAAAATCAAACCCTTATTTTTTTTCAAAGGTGAGATTGATATTGTATATATGATATAATCATTCCATCACATTGGTCATTTGGTTAAGTGACCATCTCAATGGAGTTTTTGATTAAATGATTTAAATATCTAGGTGTTTCTTCAATGATTGTGTAATTATAATTCAATTCCAGACGGCACTTGTTCTAAAAACTATATTCAGTGCAATCAATTGTAATGCTTTTTTAGGGACTCTAGCTGTGAGTTTGAAACCCCCAAGTCAAACCAGAGGTCTATCTTTTGCTCCTCGCCATATGTGATACTCATGTAAGGCTGATTTTTTTTTTTTCACCTTGTGGAAGAAGAACAATTATTTTATTATTTTCACCATTTGATGCTGAGCAATCATTTGCCGCTCCAGTATTGGAGGGAAATATTTTAATCCTTAACAGAGTGTTTCCCATACATTTTGCCAATGTGACTCCATTTTGAGACTTAAGCCCTTTTTACACAGACACTTTAACACCAATAAAATGGGTTTTACATTTTATTATACATGGTACAGGGCAACACTGCAGCCCTGCAACATGGGCCCTTTTCACATGAGATGCCTCCACCAGTTTCGCTGGGTGAAGATGGGTGGAAGTGTCTGTGTAAACACCACTTGCGGTGGGTGTAGGTGTGTGCGTGCTCCCGCGCAACACCCATCTCCACCCACCACCCACCCACGGAACAATGGACTCCACTGCTGATTGCCCTGTGGGTGGGTGGTGGGTGGAGATGGGTGTTGCGCCAGAGCATACACACACCTACACCCACCGCAAGTGGTGTTTACACAGATGCTTCCACTCATCTCCACCCATTAAAACTGGGTGGAGGCATCTCGTGTGAAAAGGGCCCATGTTGCAGGGCTACAGTGTTGCCCTGTACCATGTATAATAAAATGTAAAACCCATTTTATTGGTGTTAGAGCATCTGTGTAAAAAGGGCCTTAAATAGCTGGCTGTCGGGGGTCATTGATTGGGTGGCTACTAGGCGTCCACTTCCAGCACATCAGCTCTGCAGGTTCCTGTGGTTTACGGAGGACCTGGAGTGTCTGAAACTTGAGGGGCGGTGATTGGAGTGACAGTGGCACTGTACTTGCACCCAAGCTGATTGGTTATGGCATAGAGCATTTTTTAATCCTATGTCACTGTCATGGCATAGAGGGTAGGAAAGAAATGGTTCTTTGCTGTGCTCATTGTGTCTGCTCAGTCATGTTCAGCAGAGCTGTTCCAGGTGGTGAGAGGTGTTGCGCCACCCGGCAAGGCTCCCACAAGGCACCTCCCACGTGAAAGGCCCCTGGCAGCCCTGCCTGCATGCAGGTCTGTCAGCACCATAAGTGAGGGCATGGTGCCTGCAAGGATCAGGCCTCCAGAGGAAGCAGCTGTTGTCACTGTTGGAGCAGAACAGCTGTCGCTGTTGGAGAAGACTCCAGGGAGGAGGAGGTGCAGCCACAGCAGTGGAGGGTACCCCAGGGAGGAGGAGGAGAAGCCAGAGGAGGATTTGCCCTCTAAATCAAAGGGGCTGATTGAAACGCCAGACACTATTATTGCAATGCTGCACAGCTTCAGGGAGGAGAGGGTGATATCCTGGGGGAGTGTCAGCTCCTCATCTCCTCTCAGGGTCTGCTGCAACAGGTAACTTGCAGGTGGCCAGGAAGCACACACCCCATTCAGTTCTATCAGCTCAGCTGCCTGGCAGCCACAGCTGCTTCCTCTGTGGGTCCAATCCTCCTGCTGCAGAAGCCGATTCCTGGGATTCTGGCCATGTAATTATCTGTCCTAGGCTAAACTGGAGTGGGGTGGTGGTGGAAGCTGCTCCCCAACCCATGAGACCTATACAGGGGTCTGCTTGTTTGAAGGGATGCCCACTCTCTCTCTCCACAGGTGTCTGTTGTGTGCGACTCAATGGAGCAGATCTGGCCTCCCTACCCATGTGAAAATGCTCATTGAGAGGCCATTTTTCAGTAGAAACAGGCAAGAGAGTAATGTGAAGAGCTATACCACCTAGCAAAGAGATCAACTTTCTGTTGTTGGGGAAGTTTACCTTTGAATTATGTTAAATTCTGAAAGATGGCATCTGGGAATACTAAGAATGTTGCTGTAAAATACATTGAAAAGTATCTGTGGTATCTGTATCTCAACTCACTTGAGCTGCCATGGTTGTTCTGGAGTGCTTCTGTGCAAGGGGGTTAAGCTGTTGTTTGTAATGATACTGCCACCTGTGTTCTTCTTATCGCATCTCAAAACCATTTATGTCTCTTGAGAATCAGGAGGCTTTCTCACTATAGATTTTTTATTCAGGTAAGCTACTATCCAGCTATATTGCATTTATTTATTTTATTTTTTATTTAAACTTTTTTTTTTTTAACCTCTGGGCAACTTACAGTCAACAATAAAAACAATTTAAAAGACACAAAACAAGAAGGAATTAAAATATCCCTAACCACCCACCATCCTAACCCATTCCCCCCCCCTTTCGATCCTCCCCATCAAAGGAGAGATGTAACAGCCATGTTTTGCAACAGCATCAAAAAGAAGGGAGATGCCTCCACCATCAGGGAGTTCCACAGTCGTGGAGCAGCCACTCAGAAGGCCCTCCCTATCATGGCCTTCCGGCAGATTCGGGGGACCTTGAGAAGAGCACCCCCAGGTGATCTCAGGGGCCAATCCAGGACTTGGGGGGTGAAGCGGTCTCGCAGATGGGTCGGGCCAAAGACATTTAGGGCTTTATAGGTAATCACCAATACGTTGAATCGGGCTCGGAAGACTACAGGCAGCCAGTGCAGAGACTGAAGAACTGGTGTAATATATTCCCGGTTGCCCAATCCCACCAGGAGACGGACCGCCATGTTCTGCACCAGCTACAGTTTCTGAACCGTCACCATGGGTACCCCACATACAGCATGTTACCGAAATCTAGCCTAGAGATTATAAAAGCATGGATGACAGTGGTCAGGTCAGAGTCTGAGACATACGGCCGAAGCCGACGCACCAGATGTAATTGACAAAAGGCACTCCTCACCACAGACTCCACCTGAGCATCCAAGCAGAGCTGCAAGTCAATGAGCACCCCCAGACTTCGTACCTGGGGAACCAGTGGAGGGCAGACCCCATCAATGATGGGGACCATCACCCTTGCTGCCTTACCTACCAGCATCACTTTGATCTTGTGAGGATTCAGCTTGAGACTATTTGCCCTCCTCCAATTTCCCACAGATGCCAGAAACTCAGTAAGCACCGAGACTGCCGGGCCTGAGACCAATGAAAAAGTGAGGTAGAGCTGAGTGTCATCAGCATATTGATGACACAGTACACCAAACTTCCTTACCACCTCACCAAGCGGCTGAAAATACACATTGAACTGGAGAGGGGATGAAACAGAACCCTGCAGGACTCTACATGAGAGGTCTCAGTTTGTTGAAAAATAATCCCCGAGCACCACCCACTGAGTTCTTCTGGCCAGGAAGGAGCAGAACCAGTAAAAAACCATACCGCCCACCCCCGGCCAGTCTCACAGGCATGTCACCAACATCTCATGATCAACGGGATCAAAAGCAGTTGACAGATCTAATAGAATCAGCAGGGCCAAACAACCCTGATCTAATTCCCGGCGAAGGTCATCGACCAATGCCACAAGCGCAGTCTCAGTGCCATTACCTGGGCGAAATACTGACTGTGAGGGATCAAGAAAACTGACATGATCCAGATCCTCCTGCAACCACCAGGCCACCACCCGTTCAATATTTGAACCACATTTGAACAGCGTGTCTGAGATTTTGCTTAGAAAGTCCCAATATGAAACTCTTGAGATAGTAAACATGGGTGTTTTCAGATGTGACGCTGGCACTAATTAATTTGCTTTAGTGTGAACTAATTGGGGTGTTAGCATCACATGTGAAATGGGTCAACGTATGTTTCCACAGTCTGACTCATGACCATGATGGAGTTTAGCCCAGGCTGTCACTCAGGGAAATTCCTGAGTGAGAGCCCGAGCTAAACTCCACCACAATTGGGAGGCAATTGGCAGACCCTGAGGATAGCAGGTTATCACGTCTGATAGCCTACTTTACTCTCCCTGGCCCAGAATGGCAGTGAGCCCTGGGTGCCATTGCAGCTGTCATTTGCCACTATGGTTGCCTGTCAGTCATGGGGGAGGGACGCTGGATGCAGTGTGCGGGTGGGGATGTGTGGACACATGTCCGTGTGTCATCCCACCCTAGGCCATGCTACTGTACCGTTTCTTTGGCAGTCTGGCCAGGTCCCACACGGAGTGATGGTGATAGTCTGGAGCAAACCATGACCATGGCGAGCCTGTCACATCTGAAGGTGATATCCTTTTGAAAATCTGCAAATGTTCAAAAGAAGGATATATGTGATGGGTTACTCCTACTCAAAATCCAAAACTGAATCCATATTATTCCTACTTTTATTCTCATTAAACACTTTTATAGTGCCAACAATATATGTGACACTGTACAATTTTTAATTATATACAGATCCCTGCCCCAGTGGGTTTACAATCTAGGAGAGACAAGGGAGGGGAGATGAAGAGGTTAATGAACGAGAGAAAGGAATACACTCATGAAGTCACATGTGCACATGCTTGACTTAGGCACAGGAGAAAAGGGGTCCCTGAGTAAATCAGTGAACAGGGAAAGCCTGAGGGGAAGAGGGAATTGAAAGAAAGGAGAGAAGGAGCGAAGCAATTTTTTTATATATATACTATTTTTCTACCCCCCCCCCTCCTGCACAAGAGCAGGTTGGGGCGGCTTACAAAACATTAGGGATGGGTGAACGCGGTTCAGAAGTTCGGTGTTTGGCCTGAACTCGGCCTGTTCAGACGACCGAACATGAACATGAACACGAACATACCAAATCGAACACCGAACGGCGAAATGGCCGAACGCTTCGGTCAATTCAGATCATGTTTGGTTGAGTTCAGGTGGCTAAAATGAACGTGGCCTACTGTCACTCTGTCTGGTCACTGGAAGGCCAAGCAGGGAGTGGGAATGGTTACTCTGTCAGGTCACTGGAAGGCCAAATTTAGCAGGGAGGGGGGAGTTGTCTGACTCAGCTAGGAGCAGACTTCCAGGCACCAGGGGTGGAGGGTGGCGAGTGGCTTGGAGTAGCAGCCAGCCTGCCGAATCACCATCCCTTTTCGCCTCAGACTACTGGCTTGGCAGACTGCGATTGGCCACGGGCTAGGCTGCATGTAGCCAATGGGGCTTGCGGTGAGGCGGGTGCAACAAGAAACAAAACTGTCTGCTTCCCCCCTTCCCAACACCTTCTGAGCTAGTCACTGTTCCTGAGCTGCAGGCATTTCAGAAGGCTCCTTCACCCAGCATTTTCCAGCTCCCCAATCCATTGTCATCCTCCTCCTATTTCACCCATCCAACCCATCGACCTCCATATTCTCATATATTTAACTTAGCTTAGATAGATTTAGTTGTTATTTTTTGTTTTTATCCCTCCCGGTGTTCAATCTTCCTTCCTCCCTCCCGCCTCCATTGAATCCTTTTCCTATATATTCCATCCCCATCCTTCACCTGTTTTTTGATACATTTACAGTAGGATTATTATTAGAATTATTTAGGTTTCATTTTAGTTTTGTACCCCTCCTTGTGTTGTTTGTGATTACCACCCAAACCCCATCCCATAGATAGATAGATAGATAGATAGGTAGATATATTTTTGGTTTGACATAGTAGGAGTTAGGTTAAAGTTTACTGATAGAGATAGCATTTAGTGATTCAGCTTTAGGGTTTGTTGGAGCTACTTAATCCATTCATAGCATTTAGAATAGTTATTAGTTAATAGTGGTTACATTTAGTGTAGCTATAGATATATATGATATTAGATTTTTAAAAATTCAATAAAAACTTTGTATATAATTATAGTTAATTAAAACATTATTTTTGCGGGAGAAATGGAGAAGGGAAGGAGAGGCTGATCTGCTGCCCATAGGGGAGGCAATGGGGCACGTGCAAGAGGCGGGCGGGGCTGTGCATGGGGAGCAGCAGCAGGCAGCAGCAGTAACCAGAGGCAGAGTGCATCACCCCCTGCCAAAATCAGCAGGCCTGCTTTAGGGCACCAGGCTACTCTGCAATGCCTCCTGGCAGTGATCTCCACTGACACGCAGGGCACTGGAAGGCCTGCAGGACTTGAGGCTCAGGCTGCATCTGTCTCTGCTGTGGGTGGTGCTGGAGCAGATGCCGGGGATGCTTCTACCGATGTTCCTCCAGGGCCATCAATGTCCCCCACAGTCAAGGCAATCCCCAGCAGTCCAGAGCTGGTGGATCCCACCCCAGCTGCTGGAGGCAGGGCCCGATCCCTGGGCAATTCCAGTACTAGGGAGAGGAGGAGCAGCAGCAGCAGCAGCAGCACTAGCAGCTACAGAGAGGGGCACAGGGAGAGTGCCATCAGCATGGTGGGCACAGGCAGTCTACCCTCTGGGTCCCAGTACTCCCCTTCATGGGACATCATCGTGGTCTCCGGGTTCAGTGAGGAAGAGGCAGTCAGTGACACTAGTGCCACAGAGGAGATCTACATACACGAGGCGATGTCTGACCCTCCTCCCAGAGCTGCATCACCAGTGCCACAAAGTTCTCCCTCTCCCAGCAGCATTGGCAGCAGTGCGTCCACTGGGACGGGCAAGAAGGCAGCAGGAGGGGGGAAAAAATCATCTGTCTGGGATCATTTTAAGCAGGTGCGGGCAGATGACACCAGAGAGGTGCAGTGCATGTTGTGTAAAAAGGTGGTGAAGTGCAGGAAGGTGCTTGCCAACCTTGGCACAATTGCAATGCCATGCACCTCAAGGGATGCCACAGTGCTGTGTTGCTGAGTGGGAAGGCAGGTAAAGTCGATGCTAATGGGTTCCGGACTCCAGCAGCCAGTCGCCCGGCCCATTCAGCAGGCCAGCGTCCTGCACCAACTGCTGCTGCCTCTACCAGCAGGAGCAGTATGGGGGCAGAAGAAAAGCAGGAGCCTCCCCAGCAGCGCTGTCAGTCCACCATGGAGGAGATGGGGTGGGGGGATGTGTCAAGGCCATCGGCAGGGCGCCATGGCAACGGCTTCCAGGAGAAAGGCAAGCACCTGTTGGCCAAGATGATTGCCCTGGATGGTCAGCCCTTGTCCATTGTGGAGGACAAGGGCTTCCAGTGGCTGATTGGGTTCCTGGCCCCCAACTTTAAGCTGCCTTCCCGCTCCGCCCTGAGCCGGACTGTGGCCCCAGAGCTCTATAGGGATTTGAAGGAGCGGGTGAAGGAGCAGCTTGCAGGGGCTAGGGGGCCATGATCCACTATACAATAGACCTGTGGTCTGCCAGAAATTCCCAGCATGCCTACCTGGTGGTGATGGCACACTGGTGGCAGAACGCAGAGGCAGCACTTGGCAGTGGCAGGAGGGTACCTGAGGCAGGGTATAGGTGGTCCCTGCTTCAGGCCCAAGTTATGGACAGATCCCACACTGCGAGGAACCTCGAGGCAGCCCTGGCCACCATGGTGAGGGAGTGGATCATGCCAGGCGCGGCCTTCACCAAGGGGTGTGTGGTCATGGACAATGCGGCCAATATCCTTAAGGCAGTTTGTGACGGGGGCTTCACGAGCATCCCTTGCACCGCACACACCCTCCATCTCATGGTGAAGTACACTCTGGGCTTGGGGGAGAAGGGGATTGGGCCAGGCACCCTTAGCTCCTTGGTCGAACGAGGGAGGAAGCTGATGGGCTTCTTCAACCGGAGCGTGAAGGGCAGCGAGCTCCTCCAGGCGAAGCAGGCTGAGCAAGGGTCCCCTGTGCACACCCTTATCCAGGATGTCTCCACCCGGTGGAACTCCACCTTCCTGATGCTTGAGAGGCTTCTTGAACAGAAAGTCACCCGGCATCAGGTGAAACTGGAGACAGACATCGAGGCACCTTCAGCGTACAACAGGGAGGAATGGGAGATTGTATCCCAAACTGTCTCTGTCCTGAGACCATTCCTGGGCATCATGGAGACATTGAGCAACTCCACCGCCACCCTCATCCAGGTGACCCCGCTGGTGCATAGTCTCCGCAGCAGCCTGGATGAGATTCTGGGGGCAGGGGGGGCAGGATCATGGCCCTCAGGGCAGGAGAATGTGCGCTGAGGCGATAGACCTAGCTCAGAAGCTGAAGGTGGGCCTGAGTGCACGCTTCTAAGACCTCCTGTCCTGGGACGAATATGTCCTGGCAAACATTTTGGAACCCAGGATCAAGGGCAGCATGGCACGCGAGACTGTGGTCTATGGCCTACAGAAGGGGACGCTGTTCGAGAAGGTCAGGCAGGCAGAACGGGCCATGCAGCGGGATGCCACTGGGGATGGTGGGAGTGGGATCAGCGACCCCTTCCAGTCATCTGAGTTTATCCCTGCCTCCAGCCCTAGGTGTAGCAGCAGCAGCAGGAGCCCTACTGCCAGCAGCTCCTCCTCTGTTCCGTCCACTCAGGGGAGCATGGGGCCCAGCACAAAATGGCAAGTAGCATGGCTGAGGGCAGTGGGGCAGGTGGTGCCCACCCAGAGCTACCGGAGGGCATATGATGGTGCCTCAGCAGCAGTGGAAACCTATCTGGAGGAGGAGCCATGCATAGATCCCAGCAGCGATCCCGTGGCCTACTGGGTCAGCAAGGCCAATGTGTGGCCGGCCTTGTCCAACGTGGCCAAGGGTATCCTGCCCTGCCCACCAACCAGTGTCCCCAGCGAGAGGGTGTTCTTCATCGCGGTGGACATATGCATCCCACACCGCCTGAGACTGGGGGCCAAGTTGGTGGAGCAGTTGCTCTTTCTGAAGGTTAACCTTCCGCTGCTGGGATTCCCAGAGCTGTCCCTAGACAAGGATGATGGTGCAGTGGCACATGCCATCCCATGCCAGGGGCAGTCTTGGGACAGGGCTCCTCCTCCTCCATCTGGGCTAGAGCTACTGCTCCTGTGCTGCTGAGGTGCTGTCCCTCCCTCCCAATGCTTGGCACCCGTCCTGCCTCCCTGCCTTTCTCTCTCTCTCTCTCTCTCTCTCTCTCTCTCTCTCTCTATCT
>QEPC01013808.1:563306-584094 GCA_003113815.1 Sphenodon punctatus | reverse complement strand
CCCCCTTCCTCCAAAGGTCTGGGAGAACAGTCAAGTCTTACAGGCTCGGTGGAAGACCAACAGCCTTGGGGCCAGATGGACTTCCTCCGGGAGGGAGTTCCATAATTGTGACCCAACAACCAAGAACGCCCTCTCCATTTTGGCCCCCCGTCCTTATGGGGGGGGACCTCCAGGAAGGCGCCCCCAGCAAACCAAAGGGGCCACCCTGGGGTGCGGTGGGTGAGGCGGTCCCTGAGGTATCTGGGGCAAGCCCGTGTAGGGATTTATAGGCCAAAACCAATACTTTGAATCTGGCTCGGTACATTATAGGCAGCAAGTGCAGCACACGGAGCACAGGAGTAATATTCTCTCGCCGACTCGTCCCCATCAGGAGATGAGCCGCCGCATTCTGCACTAGCTGCAACCTCCGAGCCAGCGTCAAGTGAAGCCCCACGTCGAGCGCGTTGCAGTAGTCCAGCCTCAAGGTGATGAAGGCATGGATGAGGGTGGCCAGGTCGGGTCTGGAAATGTATGGATGCAGTCTCCACACTAGATACAGATGGTGGAAGGCAGCCTTTGCCACCATCTCCAACTGCCGATCCAGGCGGAGACCCGAGTCCAATAACACCCCCAATTTCTGAGCCTGTTGTGCTATGGGAGGGTGGACCCCCTCTACGAGGGGAGCCAGCACCTCCCCTGCCCTACCCACCACCATCACCTCCGTCTTATCAGGATTGGGCTTCAGTCACTGGGACAGTACTGAGAAGGCAGGACCTGGGTCAGTTGAAAAAGAGAGGTAAAGCTGGGTGTCATCAGCGTATTGGTGGCACCGCACACCAAACCCTCTCACGATCTCACCCAAGGACTGCATGTATACATTAAATAGGAATGGAGACAGAATTGAACCTTGCGGAATGCCACAATCCAGAGTCCAGGGGCAGGAAGACTCAGCCCCCAGGACAACCCGCTGGCTTCTCCCTGAGAAGAATGATCGGAACCAACAGAGGACAGTCCCGTCCAGACCTCCCAGGGCTTGCAATAGTCTCAACAGCAGCCCATGGTCCACTGTGTGAAAAGCGGCCGAGAGATCTAGCAGGACCAGAAATGTTGAACGTCCTGCATCCATCTCCTGGCAGAGATTGTCTACCAAGGCCACCAAGGCCATCTCTGTACCATAGCTGTGGCACTACCCAGATTGAAATGGGTCAAGGAAATCGATGCTGTCAAGATGAGCCTGGAGTTACAGTGCCATCGCCCGTTCAATAACCTTCCCTAAAAAGGGAAGGTTAGAGACAGGTCGGTAACTGGCAAGTACGTCCACATCCAAGGATGGTTTCTTCAGCAGGAGGCGCACCACAACCTCCTTTGAGACTGGGGGGCAATCTCCCCTGTCGAAGGAACGCATTGATTACCCCCACCAGCACCGTCCCCCATGTCTCCCTGGATGCTTTCACCAACCAGGATGGGCAAGGATCTAATTCATAACTGGTGGCTCTGACAGACCCCAGGATGTCCACAGCATTGGCTGGCATCACTTACTGAAACTCAACCCAGAAAGATGGACTAGACGGGGCCTCCATCACCTTATGCTCCATCTCCACTGTTTCTAATCCAGCGTTGAAGTTGCTCTGGATCTGAGTGATCTTGTCTGCAAAGTAGATAGCAAACTCCTTGCAGCGGGCCTGGGGACGCCACTTCATGGCATAGGAATATTAGACACAAATATGCTGACTCATCTCTTAAGAAAAGGAAACTGTTACCATAATTTACTTTTCATCCGTTAAATGCAGTGTACTCTTCAGGGGATGGGGATCCTTGCATTGCAGGTTATGTGGACCCATATGTTAAATATAGATTATTTTATATGTGCTAGGAAGGCCGTCTGAATGACAACAGATTCTACACAGGCTGGGCCTCCCAGTGTTTGAGACTCAATTTCAAGTTTCTTTATGGACCCTGTAGTGAGGGAGGGGGTGACCTGTGAGCCCCCGCAATATGTGTGTTCTTGAACGGCTGTATAGTCTTCACTGTTCTGGATCTGACCCCATTTGTGGCTTACCTGGTTCATTTCAACATAGCTACTTAACATCTTTGACCTTGGGGCCCTGGAAAGAGTTTATACACTGTCTCTTTTTACACGGGCTGTGGCGCGGTGGGTTCTGAGTGCACTACAGTCCATGTGCGCTGGGTAGGGGGAGGGTGTAGATGGGCACACACCCATCTACATCCATCCCTACTCATCCCGATGCATGGGGGCACCTCCATTTTTGCTGGTGCCTCCATGTGTGGGAAAGGGTGTGCATGTGTGACGTGGGAGCGCATACACCCATCCCCGTAGGTTTTACATGGGCAGCACCCACGCATGAACACCCAGATTTCTGAATGTTCCTGCATGGGTGCTGCCTGTGTAAAAAGGGCCATTGAAGCACAATGCCTGTTATTAAAATATAAGTACTAGCTTAAAAATATATTGCAGTATTCACTTAAGGTCAAAGGTTATCCATTACAAAAATGAATAACTTATTTAATGAATTTATTTATTTATTTATTTATTTTAATCAATTTGATACCCTGCCCGTACTGTCAAGGCAGATTGGAGCGACTTACAGTATCAAAAACAAAATTATAAAATACTATAATATAAATACAAAGATAAATATCAATGTACAAAAACAAAATTATAATACAATATAAAATAATCATACAACCAAAGGGGGGTGACAGAAAAAATAGAAATAAGGTTAAAAATTAATTAACATAAATAAAAAAAAATACCCACCCTAACCCTCACCCTACCACCCTACCTGTCTCTCTTGCCGAAAACATTACAGAATAGCTAGGTTTTGCAGTATCGTCAAAAAGACAAAAGCATCAGTTTTCACTTACAAATTCCTGCAAAGAAATGATTCCTGTAAATATAAAATAACAGGGTTTGTTGTCTAAAAGATTTGGGGTACAAAGATCCTTTTATAAAGAAGGAAAGTATGCCTCACCCTGGATGTCCTGCAAAGCAGCTTGCAAATGGGCAAGTTAGCATGAGAACTTGCCCTGTCCTAAATTTTGGGGTATCTTTTATATCCTTAAAATCAGACAGATTACATATATACTCCAGCAACAGTAATTCTGTGCAAAAGTCTTCCAGTCACAAAGCTCTGTACCATCTAAAGAATTCTAAATTTATTTCTATTTTTTCCCCCTAATCTTGTCACTGGAACAAGATTTTCCAGTGACCTATTTTCTGTCCCTTACAACAGAGAATTCTCTTGAACACTGCATCACAAGCCACTTCCTGTCTTGCCATAGCAACCTTTTCCTGACCCCAAAACTTTAACCGGAAACCTAATAATAATTGAAATTATTAGCCACTAAACTTAAACTAAGCTAAATGTTCCAAAAAGTTATAGAATGGTCAACATCATACGTGATAAATTTTTATACTCTTAAAAGCCTCCAGTGAAAGAGATTCAACAGTATCCTCTGGCACCTTGTACCATTGCCCAAGTGTTGTTTTAGTCAGGATGTTATTCTTAACCTAAACCTGCTTTTCTGCAACGTAAGCCATTTTCTCTGGTCTAGTCCTTCCCTCAGCGATAATGTCCATCTTCTTTATGGAAGCTTTTTAAATGTTTGAAAACTGGTATGTCCTCTGGTCATATTTTGCAAACTGTTTGTCTCATAGTCCTGTTTGCTATACTTTTAAATGGCTTCGCTGTTTTGGATCATGAGATTTTATTTAAGTCTCAAAACCGGGTCACAGATAAAAAATTGGGAACCACTGCTCTAGTCTGAACATACTTAGCTCCTTTAATCATACATAATTTTATTATATATTATTTTTTTGTTGTTTCTTTCCTCTGGAGTTTATTCATGTCCATCTGAAAAAGTGTGGCCAAAATTGAACACAGTACTCCAGGCAAGGCATAATTAAAGCTAAGTACAATATTACATGCACTTTTAATCTGAAATATGTTAATTTGTATTAATGCATCTGAAAATGCTGATGCACGGCTGAACGAGCAAGCTGGCAAAATGGTACACTATGAAATACTGGAGGGATGATTTGTTTGTTTATCTTTCTGTACGATCAACTAACTGGTGTTCCTTCTACAGAAATGGACTTTCTTCTTTTTTAGATTTCAATGTAGAGATACTTTTCAGTTTTTTGCCATTCGATTCACCTCACGCTTCAGCCTATTGAAATTTGGCAGAATAAGAATGACTGAAGCAAACTTTACATTATCCTATTCTAGATTGCTAGATTTCACTTGATAGATATTTTTTTATTTATTTAATCAAGTCACTCAAAACTGAGCTTGGTTCTTATAATCCCCATTGGGTGAGGGGTGACTGGGGAAGAAAATGGAATTGACTGAAAGAAGGTACTGCTAAAAAAAATCTTGTAGAAAACATCATAAGGTTGTCATCACAAGCACAGGGAGAAAATTCCAAATCTGGTGGGACTGCTTGTCAAAGATAATGTTAGAGAACTTTGAATACTGGACATTATTGAAAATAATCTTTCAGACTATAGTCTCAGAGTATTAGAATTGCATTAGAAATGAAGGGAAAGGATCCTTATAACACCTTGTTTCTCCTAATGATTTTATATATATATATATATATATATATATATAATTTTTCCTTCTGAAATAACTAACGTTTTTAGAGATCTCGTTAAACCTTCCTCCTCTTAAAATGTAACTGGGGGAATGCCTACACATGTGTATGGAAAACCTTAGTATCATTTTGATCCCTGTTTGAACTCAAGATCATCAAGCGTCATGGTGCAATATCTTATCAGAGGAAAAAGGAAATACCTTTTGCTAGGGGTGGGACACCGGGGAGAATACTGGATACTGGATGTACCAGTATCGGATCTCCCTGGTACCAGATTTACTGGTATCAGAATACTGGATTTTTAACATTGGCCGTGTTACCGGATTTTTACATTGCGGCTATTGACTTCAGTGGCTGCAATGTTAAAAATCTGGTATGCCAGTGCAGGTAAATATTGGATTTATCAGATTAAGCTGATACACCAAAATACCGCCAAATCGGATCTTGGGAGAACCGGAATTCCCACCCCTACCTTTTGCAATATGTCAAAAGCAACAAAGTCTGCCATGGTGGGGCGAGGGGGAATGAGAACAGGATTTGAATTCATTGATATACCATGATACAACATCCCTACCAAGTTTTGTGTGACTAGTCCCACACAAACCAATAACAACAATGATTATTAGCCCTTTTCCCACTCTTCTATAAATAGATTTTTTAAGTCCATGTCATATAGATGATTTGCTTAATTCTATCATTGCTTTTGACTATACCAGGGTATGTTTTTGTTTTTAACATGGAATATTAGTTTACTTACAGTGATGTGTAACACGTGCTCAGTAGTAGATTTTATCACATTTCCCCACCTTAAAACATTCTTTAAGAAGCAAACCTAGGCATAGGATCATAGAATTTTGGGGTTGGAATTAACATCAAAGGTCATCTAGACCAACCCCTGCTCCAAAGCAGAATACACGTTGCAGACAGTGCTTGTCCAGTTGGTATTTGAAAGCATCCAAAGGAGGAGAGTCCAGAACTACTTGAGGCAAACTATTCCATTGCTCAACATTTCTTACAATTAAGAAGCTTTAATCAATCTTAACAATAATACATTTTATTTTTATAGCAACACCCCACCAAACGGCACTCAGAGTGCTTTCCAAGTTTCCACTAATGTTTAATCAAAATGATGGAGCTTTTTTGAGCTGCAACAGTGGTGAAGAAATCTTTCTTCTCTGCTATCTTAGCGTCTGCAAAGTGCCGTCCATAGGAGCAGTTCTGGGTGCTGAATGGCCTGATGAGTCTGGGTTGTCGCTCCCTGGAGTAAGGCTGAAACGTGACACTCACATTCTCACAGTTCAGAGTTCCAGGGTGAGGAAGCTCAGTATTGGCCTGTTATTTGGATCACTTTCAGTTAGTGTATGTTGCTCATTGACACTAATGCAGAGGGTGTCCTTAGAGGAATGTGAGCAACCAGTTGGAAACTAGTCCCATGCCTGTTCTGGCTAGTGAAAGTCAGCCAGGAAACACTGGGTCCATTGCTGGCTGAGGATGTCAATGTACAGGAGGGTAGGTTTCAGATGGCATCAAATCTGTGGTTGCCTGTTCCATGCTCAAGAAAGTCTTGATGTTGTCTCCCTGGCCATTTATCATTCTGTTTCTAGCCTCCACCTTTTAGGGAAGGTTATTGAATGGGTGGTTGCCTTACATCTTCAGACGGACCTGGATACTATCAAATTTCTAGACCCATGTCAGTCAGGCTTCTGTACTGAGACTACTTTAGTGGCTCTTGTGGTGATCTTCACCAGGAGACTGACAGGGAAAAATGGTGTTCTGTTGATTGTATTAGACATTTCAGTGGCCTTTGAGTTGATCATGAGGTGGTTTTGACATGACCATGGGACTTGGCAGGGATCGACGGATCTACTCTCGAGTGTTTCTGCTCTTTCCTGTTGTGGAGATCACAGAAGGTAATGATGATAATTGCCCCTTGTCCATTCAGGACCTCTCCTGTTCTGGAGTCCGGCATGGTTCTATCTTATCTCCACTTTTGTTCAATGTGTATCTGAGGATGCTGGGCAAAATTGTGTGTAGATTTGGAGAGAGGGCCCATCAATATGTGAATGACACCAAACTCTGTGTTTTCTTTTCATCTGACCTGGGACCTGAAGTCTTGGTGCTTGCTGCCACTGGGGAGTGGATGTGGGTGAGCCAACTTAAACTGAATCCTGACAGGAAAAAAGTGATGACGGTTGGTCAGTTCTGTGACCTGGGAGAGTAGAGATGCCTATCACTGGTGGGGTCCAGCCTCCTTTGTTCATTCAGATTTGCAGCCATCGGGTGCTTTTGGATTCATTGCTGCACCTGGACCATCAGATTGTGGCACAGGCTAGGAGTACCTTTTAGCTGCTCCATCTGGTGAGAAAACTGCAACCCTTTTTGATCAGACAGACCTGGCCACCATCATTCACGCCTTCACAACTTGAGGCTAGATTACTGGAATGTGTTCTATTCAGGATGTGCAGAAGGCACATCATTTATTTTCATTTTCATTTCCAAAAACCTGTTAATTTTCAGGGGTTTTCATAAAGAACTCTGCCGTTTTAGTTTATTTTTTGTTTTACTTTATTAAAATATATATCCTTTAAAAATCACTGTGCACATACAAAATGGTCGCTGGGGTCATTCTGCACATGTGCATCATTTCCTCAAAAGACTCCAGCAGCGTCACTATCATTTTGGGAAAGAGAAGCCGGTTGGCACATCTACCACCATTTTGGAAAAGGGTGTGCATGCGCAGGACAGCCCTGGTGGCCATTTGAGCAAGTGCAGTGAATTTTTTTAAATTTTTTTTTTTAAAAAGCAAAAAAATAAATAAATGAATGAAATCAAATTAATGTAGTTTGTTTATTTGTTTTTCATTACCTTAGTTATGAAAATGGATGTGGCTCGATTTGTTTTCATAATTAAAAACAATACAAAATTGCACACCCCTAGGAACTATTGTCAATTTGATCCACTGTTTTTGTACATGGGAATGTACAACAGTCCTTCAGATCTCAAGAAGAATTCTGCCAGTGTTTGAATTTGCTGACATGCCAAAGGGACAGTCTCTGGAAAAATCGCTATTTTCAAGCCTGTGATCTACGCATGTAGCCAAATATAATGTTCTTAAATATCCTCAAACACATCGTCTTATTTACCTCATATGTGATTTCCCCCAAATTGCAGCATACTTCCTTTAGATGCAACATACTTCCTTTAGATACAGCTTGTTAATTATTTCTTCAGGCACCAGCCCCATTTATAAAGGTTAGGACCTACATGAAGTAATATAGGCTTCAATGTATGACTGAGCTGACCAATCACACAAACCATATTCTGAATTCCAAATATATAATGCACAGAGGAATAGTTCTGTGATCAACCTATGAAAATTCCCATAGATGGAAATGTTAATTTCGAATAAGTACCAAAGTTATTATTTATTTTATTTATTCATACTTTTATTCTGCCCATTCCTTAAGGCTTGGTGTAGATTACAATACATAAAACATATCAAAATTAGAAAGTTAAAACCAAAAAATCTCCCAAATATATTAAAAATACATAAGCAAAACCAAGTAAAATGTCCTTATCCATAACTCCTAAAGCTCCTTCCCTGCCTGCCAAATGCTTGGCCAAACAGAGAAGTCTTATACTGTTTCTGAAAGTTGAGCAGACTTGCAATTAGACAAACCTCCAAAGGAAGGGAGCTGTCTGGAGCAAAGCAGTTTACCAGGAGAACCTTTTTACACACAAAACTTCTGGGAGATGTTCTATGCAGAAGTTCAAAGACCCAGATGTTTATGTTCTGGGTGAGATTTAGACACACAAGAAAGTTTAGGATGCAACAGCAAACATGCAGGAGAAATGTGTGTGTAAAAACACCCAATGTCTTGTAGGGATGTACAAACAGATCGCAGTTTGGGTTCGGTCATTCGGTTCGGTCCAGTTCGGTTTGGGTATTCGGTTCAGGCATTCGGTTCGGGCATTCGGTTTGGTCACTGAGTCCGAGTTTGGCCATTCGGTTCGGCTGTGTTCGGTTCGTTTTGGGCATTTGGAAAAATGTATTGCGAGATCCCGTGATTGTGCCAGAAACCAGAAATTCGAGTGCATGCTGAACTGTGTGGCGAGAGAGTGTGTGTTTGGTTGGCTGTTCAATTCGTGTGTTTTGGCTGTTTGTTTTTGGTTTGGCTGTGTTGTTTTGGTTGATGAGTATTGGTGGGTGAATGTTGTTGTTGGTGTTTAAAAAAAAAAAGTGAAGAAGACTGTTGTCTTCATTCCATGACTGGAGACTAACGTGGTGCTCCCAGAGTCGGTGGTCGTGGAGGAGGAAGAGGTCACTAGTCCATTCCCTGGACCTTCGGTGGTGGTTGCCAGCTCCTCTGATGAGGAGCAAGAGGCGGGCACAGGAGGTGCTGCCAGGTTTGTAAACTTTTTTTTTACTTTATGGACAAGAAAGGCTCTATCATTTAGAGCGAGCTCTCTGGCTTGTGGCTGGGTGTGTGAGTGGTGGGCATCAGTCAGGCACAAACAGTGGGCATAAGCAGGTAGCAGCAGGTATCTGCCACAGAGAGAGAGGGTACTGTAGTGTGGGGGGTTCTTACAGCAGTCAGGCATGAGCACGAGCAGCACCTCCACCCAAAAATGTGCCTGCCAGCCATCCCTAGCAAGGGTCTCCACTCTCTAGTTGCCATCCCTACCTAGCACCCCCAAATAAGGGCAGGATGTGCATGTGCCAGCCAGGGTCTTTCCAGTTGCCATCCCTCGCTAGCAGCACCCCAAGGAGGGCAGGATTTTCACGTGCCATCCAGGGTCTTTCTAGTTGCCATCCCTAGTGCCCCAAAGAGGGCAGGATTTGTACATGCCAGCCAGGGTCTCTCAATTTTCCATCCCTA
This sequence comes from Sphenodon punctatus, assembly GCA_003113815.1. Taxonomy (NCBI): domain Eukaryota; kingdom Metazoa; phylum Chordata; class Lepidosauria; order Sphenodontia; family Sphenodontidae; genus Sphenodon; species Sphenodon punctatus. The sequence goes on along the minus strand of QEPC01013808.1, from coordinate 574,618 downwards.
GCATCCCCTAGCACTCCAAGGAGGGCAGGATTTGCACGTGCCAGCAAGGGTCTTTTAGTTGCCATCCCTAGCACCCCAAGGAGGGCAGGATTTGCATGTGCCAGCCAGGGTCACCATCTCCCGTTGCTATCTCTAGCACCCCAAGGAGGGAGGACTAGAGGCATCATCATAAATGCTTGATATTACTTAGGTGTTGTTTATGTGTTCCTGTTTCAGAGAGGAATCAGATGCCGGCACTGGTGCCACGCCACGCAGGACACCCAGACGGAGGTCACCAGTGCCACACCCCAGACGGTCGGCGGACAAGGTCTAATGTCTGGAGGTGATATGATAAGGAGAATGGGTTCACCGTCTGCAAGGTAAGGCACGGGGACTGGAACAACAGGGTATGCATATGCAATATGTATTGCTCTCTATGACTTGTTAGGAATGGAAGTCTCCTGCAGAGAGAGATTGGCCACCCACCCACTTGTGGAGACAGAATGCAGGCAGGGCTTGACACAGACCATTGGTATGAAACAGTATGGCACTTCTTATGTTTCTATCTTTTTATTCTCTTTAGATCTGCAAGAAAAGATTCCAGAGGCAGAGAGAGGGAATCACATTGGGGCTAATCGCCCATATTGAAAGGCTCCATGCCCAGGCGGTGAGGCGGCAGGAGAACTCTGGTCTGGCCATGGAGCTGGAACATCAGCACCCGAAGAAGGGGGGAAGGGAACCCGAAAGTGATGCCATGTAAGCCCTTCCCTCTCCTCCAGCCCCAATGTGGAGTCCCCCGGGAGTCTTCTGCAGCCAAGGCCTTTCGGGACGAAGTGGAGAGGCCTGGCCGCCAGATGATTTTGGGCTTGCACTGCTTGGAGAACTGACTGGTGGAAAAGTTCCAGGCTCTCAAGGTGGAGAAGAAGCAGGTGGAGGCATACTCCCAGTACTTCTCCACCGAGATGGAGAGGCTGGAACTCTACCACCAGGCAGTCTCCAGGTGGCATCAGGACATGGAAGGGGGTGTGGAGTTCGCAATGGCCCATGGCTATGAAATGGCAGAGCACAGGGTGACCGCCCCTCAGCCCTGTCCTGCGCCCCGCCACCTTTTGCCTGTCCCCCAAGTCCCAGGGGACAGGCCCAAAGACTAATAGTTTTCTTTCTAAGTTTCCTTTAAATGTTTGGTTTTGGTTTTATAATGTTGTTGTTGTTGTATTGTTGTTGTTGTTTTTAAATAGTTTTAATAAAAGTTGTTATATTTGTTGTTACGAGCTTTGTTTGACCTGCCAATCTTTTATCCCTATATCCTGAAGTTCTGGTTGGCAGGTGGCAGAATCTCATACAGCTTGTCGATCCCTACCAGCAGCATTTGGCTGGCTCCACATGTAGAGTAGTTAAGGTATTTACCCAAAGATGTGCCAGGCAGCAGAAGGGTCTAAACTTGCAGACAGCCCCCCAGGAGGGGCAGAGCTTGTGTCTGTGTGAGTGTGCCAGAGAGAAAGAGAGACAGGCTCCTTGGCAGCGGGAAGCAGGCAGCGGGAGCTGGTGTTCAGAGAGGCTTTTATTTCCAGCAGCTTCAGCGGGCATCTGCGGGTGGGTGTGGAGGAGTACATTGTTGGGGGGACGGCAGGCTGGCATGTGGGCACCGGGCTTCTGGATGCAGTGGAATGGAATGCATCCCCCAGTGACTGGAATGATGGTCCCAGAATCTCATTGATGGTTCCTAGGATGTGTGGGCCTGACTGATTCAGGTACAATGGAATGACAGCCTATGTGAGTTTAATGATGATTATGTCCCTAGAATTAGTGCATGGTTGGGCACACTTCATTCAATCTAGCGAAAGGTTGTAGCAGCAGGTACAGGAACACACACAGGCAGGCAGGCAGGCACATATAATATGTTGTGTTATATTGATATATTCCATCTCATTCTGGTACGTTTGCTGCTGGATGTGGGCAATGGCCAATGGGCATCGATCAGGAGCAAGAGCACAGATGGGAGTTCTTCCTGGTTCTGGCAGGTGGCAGCTTGAGCTGGATACACCTACCTCTCCCCCTCCACCGCCGATCTCTCTCATTCTAGCAGGGATCCTCTGTCTCTGTCTCTCTCTCTGGCCATATAGTGCATGTGACAGCATGGGTGGGATTGTGTCTGTATCTCCTTCTAGCAGTGGGGAGACTTTCTCTCTCTCTCTCTTATTTCTTTCTCTCTTTCTCTCCCTCTGTCTCTCTCTCTTGCCATGAACAGCAGGTTGCATAAAGAAAAGGTGGAATGACAGTGCCCTCTGAGTGGAATGACAGGACACAGGAACCCTGAGGGTGGGTCCTGGGTTGGGGCTAGAGTTGCAGCTTCTAGATATTGGACATAGCCGTCCCTTCCAGTAACATAGGGCCCAGTACTCTGACAGAGGGTCCTGGTGCTGGAGTGGCTGTTTCTTGATGCCATGGCACAGACAGCATATAGGCTTGGCCTGGTGGCCCTTGGCACTAGCAGCAGCAGACATTGGTTTCCAGGGTACAGAACCCTTGGCAAAGATGCCATATAGGCCTGGGGGCCATTGGCGCCAGCAGACATTGGTTGCCAGGGTACATAACCCTTGACACAGACAGCATATAGGCCTGGCCTGGGGGCCATTGGCACCAGCATCACCAAACATTGTTGTACTGGTCACCATGCTCTCCAGAGTGGCCTGCACACAGGAAGAGCTGCTGACAATAGGGGTCCTGCTCCTACTGCTCATCCTGCTGCTGGTGCTGTTGCTACTGCTAGGGCTGGAGGCAGGGATAGACCAAGATGGCATTGGCTGGAAAGGGTCACTGCTCCCACTCCCACCATCCAGAGGGGCATCCTGCTGCAGAATCCGCTCTGCCTGCCAGACCTTCTGCACCAGCGCCCCCTTCTGGAGGCCATAGACCACTGTCTAGTGTGCCATGCTGCCCTTGAACCTGGGGTCCAGCATGCTTGCCAGGACATATTGACATATTCCTCCCGGTGCAGGAGCTCGTCAAAGCACGCACTCAGCCTCGCCTTCAGCTTCTGTGCCAGGTCAAGCGCCTCATCGGACATCTTCCTGCCTGCAGGACCACAATCCCGCCCCCCAAGAATCTCATCCAGGTTCCTCTTGAGACTATGGGCCAGCGGGATCATCTGGGACCCTTGCTCAGCCTGCTTCACCCAGAGGAGCTCGCTGCCCTTCACGCTCCAGTTGAAGAACCCTGCCAGCTTCCTCCCCCAGTCGACCAGGGAGCTAAGGTTACCTGGCCCAATCCGCTTATCCCCCAAGCCCAGAGTGTTCATGACTACAAGATGTGTAGTCTTGTAGTCTTGTAGTAGAGGGTGTGTGCAGCACAAGGGATGCTTGTGAACCCTTCATCATGGACTGCCTTCAGTATATTGGCCACATTGTCTGTGACCACACACCCCTTGGTGAAGGCTGCACCTGGTGTGACCCACTCCCTCACCATGGCGGCTAGGGATTCCTCGAGGTTCCTTGAGGTGTGGGAGCTGTCCATTACTTGTGCCTGAAGCAGGGCCCACCTATACCCTGCTTCAGGACCGCTCCTGCCCCTGCCAAGCGCNAGGTGTGGGAGCTGTCCATTACTTGTGCCTGAAGCAGGGCCCACCTATACCCTGCTTCAGGACCGCTCCTGCCCCTGCCAAGCGCTGCCTCTGGGTCCTGCCACCAGTGTGCAGTTGCTGCCAGGTAGGTGTGCTGTGCATTCCTCGAGGACCACAGGTCAGTGGTGAACTGGACAGTGGTCCCACCAGCCCCTGACAGCTGCTCCCTCACTTGCTCCTTCAAAGCCCTGTACAGCTGTTTCACCACAGTTCAACCAGGGTGGAGCGGGAAGGCAACTTAAACTGGGGGGTCAGGAATCCAATCAGCCACTGGAAGCCCTTGTCCTCTACAATTAAGAAGGGCTGCCCATCCAGCACAATCATTTTGGCCAACAGGTGCTTGGCTTTCTCAAGGAAGAAGCCACACAGCCCTCCAGCACCCGATGGCCTTGGCAGTTGCCCCCACCCCAGCTCCTCCATAGTGGACTAACGCTGCTGGCGAGGCTCCTGATGCTGTTCTTCCCCCATACTGCTCCTGCTGCTAGAGGCAGGAGCACTTGGTGCAGGACGCTTGCCCGCTGAAGGAGCCGGGCAACTGGCCACTGCAGTCGGGAACCCACTGGCATCCACTTCCCCTGCCTTCCCGCTTAGCAGCAGAGCATTGTGGCATGACTTTAGGTGCCTTGCCACTGCAGTTGTCCCAGGGTTGGCAAGCACCTGCCCACACTTCACCAGCTTATTGCACAAAGTGCACTGCACCTCTCTGGGATCATCTGCCCGCACCAGCTTAAAATGTTCCCAGACTGAGGATTTTTTTTCCTCTCCTGCCTTCTGACTGCCCCGGGTGACACACTGCTGGTAAGGGGAGAACTTGGTAGCACTGGTGACAGCTCTGGGAGGTGGCTCAGCCATCACCTCAGCTACAGACATCTCCTCTGCGGCACTACTGTCTGTCTCTGACTCACTGTGATGTCCCATGAAGGGGAGTACTGGGACCCTGAGGCTAGACTGCCCGTGACCGCCATGCTGCTGGCACGCTCCCTGTGCCCCTCTCTAAGCTGCTGCTGCTGCTGCTGCTGCTGATGCTGATGCTGATGCTGCTGATGCTTCTCATCTCCCTACTGCCATTGCCCGGGGATTGGGCACTGCCTCTAGCAGCCAGGGTGGGATCCACCAGCTCTGGACTTCTGGGGATCACCTCGATAGTGGGGGACATTGGTGGCCCTGTAGGACCATTGGAAGCAGCAGCACCTGCTCCAGCACCATCCGCAGCAGAGACAGATGTAGCCTCAAGGCCTGCAGGCCTTCGAGTGCCCTGCATGGCAGTGGAGGAGGGCACTGACAGGAGGTGACGCTGAGCTGCTGAAGCCTGTTGCCCTAAAGAAGGGCCTGCTGCATTTGGGGCATGGTGATGTGCTCGGGCTACTGCTGCTGCCTGCTGCCGCTCCCCTAGCACGGCCCCTTCCACCTCTGGCATGTGCCCATTGCCTCCCCTACAGGCAGCAGGCCAGCCTCTCCTTCCCTTCTCCATTTCTCCCTCCAAAATAATGTTTTTATATTTTATTTTATATTTATTTTTTTATTTACATTTTTATCTAAGATAGATAGATAGATAGATAGATATCTCCACTAAATCTAACTGCTATAACTATATTAAATGCTATCAACTAAATGGATTATCTAATGAGTACAAAGGCCTACTCCTACAAACACGAAATCTCTAAACAATATCTCTATCTCAGCTAACTCCTACAACTATCTACTATCTCTAATCTATCTATCAATTGATGGAGCGATTGAGCGATCGATTGATCGATATGGGATGGGGGGGAAACACAAAGAACACAGAGGGGTACAAAACTGAAATGAAACCTAAATCAATCATAACTACTCAAAATGAATAAAAAAAACAGGGGAAGGGAATCAGGGATGAAATATACATAGAGGGAGATGGAAAGGATTCAATGGTGGGGGGAGAGAGGAAGGAAGATTGAACACAGGGAACACAGGGAGGGGTAAAAACAAAAAATAACACCTAAATCTATCTAATCTAAGCTAAATGAATGATAATATGGAGGTAGATGGGTTGGATGGGTGAAATAGGAGGAGGATTGCAATGGACTGAGGAGAACAAAACTGCTAGGGAGTCTTCTGAAATGCCTGCTGTTCAGTAACAGTGACTAGCTCAGAAGGTGTTGGTAGTGGGGAGGACAATGAGTTTTGTTACTTGCTGCACCCGCCACACGGCAAGCTCCATTGGCTCCATGCAGCCTAGGCCGTGGCCAATCGCAGACTGTGAAGTCAGTCGTCTGAGGAGAAAAAGGATTGTGATTGGGCAGGCTGGCTGCTACTCCAAGCCTCTCCATCACTGTTACCTGGAAGTCTGATCCTCAGCTGACTCCCCCTCCCTGACATGTTTTGCCTTCCAGTGACACGTTTTTGCCACCTGAACTCCCCCGAACATGATTCGAACTGACCAAATTGTTTGGTCATTTCGGAGTTCGGAATCAGGTTCGGTTCGGTGGGCTCGGGTTTGGATTCGGGTTTGGGTTTGGTCGTCCAAACAGGACGAGTTCGGGTCGAACTCTGAAATTCCGAACCGCATTCACCGATCCCTAATGTCTTGTGTTTGGGACCACAGCAACTATTTTGTCTCTCTAGACTAGTATACCAAAACATTGTAACCTGAGTTTTCCCCACTGTTGAAAGGCCAAATTAGTGACATAGGGACTGGGACACAAGGGGGAGTTGCTGCACCTGGGCCTGGATGCTCAGGGGTTCCAGAGGGTCTGGGAAGATGTCTTTTTTATGTCTTCCCATGCCCACACATAATTCCTCAGTACCAGGCAGTTGGGCCCAGTTAGCCACTGGAACAAGCTCTTGCCTGTCTGAGTCCTGCCTGGAGATGCACAGCATGCTGGGAGATGTAGGTTCCTGTTGGCAGTGGGAGCTGGCAATGAGAGGGGCCAGAACTAAAACTCCCAGCAATTTTGAATTAAAAGGCATGCCAGTCATACTCTTAGTGCGTGTCTCCACCACTCCCTAGTTTCAAATTAAAAGGCATGCCAGTCATACTCTTAGTGTGTCTCCATTTATTATTATTATTATTATTATTATTATTATTATTATTATTATTTTATTAGCATTTATATAGCACCAGCAATGTACCTGGTGCTTTACAGAAAATAGAATAGACACGGTCCCTGCCAGAGATCTTACAATCTAAAGACAGCCAGAGATGCACAAGCCAGGTATCATAGTGGAAGAGGTAAATAGCCTCAAGCCTCCACCTTCAATCCACAGACTGCAGGAACAAGGATTAAGCAAGAAGCATCCCCAGCAGGTTCAGAGTGCATCCTCGTGCCACTCAGCACCAGAAGTCACAACTGGAATGGAGCCCAGGCCACTCCACAACCTTGATATTCTCCTATCCCAAAAACATTAGGGTTAATGTTCCTCCACTTTAAGTTTGTGATCTCTGTATTTAGTGATGCCCTTTCCCTGGTGAAAAATCACTATTACTCCCTGTTAATTGAATCCCACTCTCTCAACCCCTGCTGTTTCTTCTCAACATTTGCTTCCTTCCTGAAGCCCCTCTGTCCTCTACCCCACACCTCCTCACTCTCTGCACAGGTTCTTCTCTCCTTCTTCAACAACAAGATTGATAAACTCCCCTTTGTTGTTACTTGTCAACACTCTCCCTCCCCCACTCCATTCCCTGATGTCCCCCCTCCTGCCCCTCTTCTCTTCTCCTCAGATTCTCTTGATGAGGTCACATCCTTCCTCTCTTCATCCAACTCCTTCACTTACCCCCTTGACCTCATCCAATCTTTCCTCCTAACTTTGATTGCCCCATCCACTGCACCTTCTCTGCTGCACATCATCAATCTCTCCGTTTCTACTGGGTCATTTCCTTTTGCTTTCAAATACGTCACCATCTCCCCTATCCTTAAAAAGGCTACTCTTGACCCCTCTGTTCTTTCCAGCTATCACCCCATTTTTCTCCTACCCTTCAGTTCCAAGGAGCAGGCTGTCTATACATGCTGTCTGGATTTTCTCTTTTCAGATTCTTCCTTTGACTCCCTCCAATAGGTCTTCCACCCTCTCCACTCAACTGAGACTGGCCATTCCAAAATAACTGATGAACTTCTCTTAGCTAAGTCTAAGGGCCTCTACTTTGTTCTTGTCCTCCTCTATCTTTCTGCCACCTTTGACATTGTCACCCATGGCCTCCTCCTAGGCTACTTTTAGACGAGCAGGTCTCCGTCGCACGACCCGCTCACAATATTTCAAAATCCTGCAAGGTGGGATTACACAAGACTGAAGTAGGGGGTCACGTGCATGGAAGGCAGTTGTGCATTGTTTGCCGACTATGAATTAAATACCTCACACATCGAGGTATTTAATTTGCGGTCGGAAAACAATGCATGACCGCCTTCCATGCACGTGATCCCCTACTTCCATCTCGTATAATCCCACCTTGGGAGATTTTGAAATATCGCACGAGCGGGTCACACAACGGCGATCCGCTTGTCTAAAAGAGTCCCTAGATTCCTTACACTCCCTTGGTTTCCAGGATTCTTTTCTTGACTGGTTCTCTTCATATCTCTTGAACTGCTCCTTCAAATTTTCTCTTGCTGGTACTTCATTTACGTTGCTTTCCCTCTCTGTGGGAGTTCCCCAAGGCTCTGCCCTGTACCCTCTTCTCTTCTCCCTTTACACTCTTTTTCTGGGTAAACTCATTGAAACCCAGGGCTTCCAGTACCACCTGTATGCTGATGAGACACAACTCTATCTTGCCACTCCCACACTCTCCCCATCCCAACAGACTCATATTGCTGACTGTCTTGCTGACATCACTGCCTGGATGTCTTGCTGCCAACTCATGCTTACTCCAGCCTGTCCCTCAGGGGCATGCCATGGAATCATCTATAACTCTTCCCTCCTTTATTTCTCAAATCCAGACTGTTAAATCCTGTCACTTTGCTCTGTATAATATTGACAAAATCTGGCCGTGCCTTATAGTTGCCACCACAAAAACCCTAGTACATGCTCTAGTCATGTCTCGCTTTGACTACTGCAACTTCCTCCTTACTGGCCTTCCCTTCTCTGTTCTAACCCCCCTCAACTCTGTTCAAAACTCCATGGCCAAACTATCCACCTTGCCCATTGCTTTGACCAAGTTCAGCCCCTCCTCGCTGCCCTATACTGGCTCCATCTATGTGAACACATTCAGCACAAGCTCCTTGTCTTCACCTTTTTTAAAAAAACTTATTTTATTGGTTAATCATATATATTACATATCATAACTGCTGACCTTTACAAACATCAAAGAATGTTTTTCTCTCATCAGGGTTGGGCCAGGGTTGGGTCAGCAAATACAGAATTAAACAAAACCAACTAGCAATTAGGTGTAGGCATGGAACAGAAGAACGTAACTTATGTTAGGCAGTTAAGTCTCAGCTATTTCCCTTCTCAGTAGTAAGGCCTAAAATTTATAATCAAAAAGGGTTTGAAGGTCTAGGCTGTTCATCTTTGATCCTTCTATTGCTTCTATGATTGGAGAACACACGGCTTTAAAGGCAGATAGTTTATCTTGTAGACCTGCATGTAACTTTTCCATTGTAAATATAAGACAAATCCTATTTGTCCATTCCTCAAATGAAAGTTCCTCTTCAGATTTCCAAAGCTTGGCTATGATATTCAAAGCTGCTAGAAAAAGTATTTTGCATGACTCTTGATGTCTTTGGAGGCTCTTTGACTCTGAATAAAATTCCAATAAGGCAATCTCTGGTTTATACGGGATCACCAGCCCAGCAACCTTGTTTGTTATCTGCCGGATCTTTCACCAGAGGGCTTGAACTTTACAGTAGCCCCATCAGCAATGTTTGTAATCCCCCACCTCTCCAAACCCCTTCCAGCAGAGAGCTGTTCCCCCTGGGTTACAGTGTTTCAAACTTGAGGGTGTCATGTAGTACTTGGTAGTTACCTTAATCTGGGTTTCTCTAACCTCTAGGGAGGAGGCACAGCTATGCATGTGGCACAATACGGTTTATATTTTCTTATCATCAAAACATATTTTCGGATCTACACCCCATTTTTCTATATAGGAGGCAGGTTTTGCGTAAAATAATTTTTTTTAACTCTATAAATCCTGCCCATTCTACCAGCAGACTTGCAATTAAAAAGAATTCTTTCTAATTTATTTGGCTCCCTACTATATCCCTTTTCCCCTGTTGGGCCAGAACAGACGCTCCTTAGCTGTAAATACTGGAATATGTCTATTTTTTCCTTCACAATGCTTTCCATCATCTGGGGCGACATAAAATTCCTTGCCAGGAACATTTGCTGCATTCTTACAATGCCTTTTTCTCATAATTTTTTCCTCAGAGTTGGGACTAGATTTTGCTCATTAGCCTGTTTTATATCTATTGATGTAAAGGGGGAGAAGTCCATTTTAGTTCCCATCTTTCTTTGACTTATCTGCCAGTAATTGAGAAGTGTCCCAACAAATGGATGCTCGCCAATGAGGGCCCTAGGTATGCTTGTTTTGTCAACTATTATGTCCTTCAGCAAGGGAATTGAAGAATTGCCCTTTCAGTGCCTACCTATTCTGCCCAGCACTGCTTGTGGTAACAGTCTGGGAGTGCAGCCAGAGATGCAGCCATGTGGTACAATTTTAAATTTGGGAGATGAATGCCCCCTTTATCAAGGGCCCTCATTAGTGTCATCTTCTTAATTCTGGGTTTCTTCCCATTCCATACAATGGGTATTTTCAGACGTTATGAGATCACGCTCAACCACAGTGAACCACGTTCAATTCCGTGGCGGGACCAAAGAGCCCTGAACGTCTGTTCGGCGCCCGCCAGATGTTCACCACGCACAATACCCACATGGGGTTAATTTCAAGCACGCTTCCCGGGCTGGCCGGGGGAATATCCAGGGAAGCGTGGTCAAAGAGATCCCCACTGGGAACCAACAAAAAGTAATGTCTGGATGCCAATCACCCGATGGAACCAAAGGAAACGATCCCCAACCGTGGACAATGCATGCAGCGTCGCTGCCAGGCAACCAGAAATAACACAACCACCGGAGGGAGATTTAAAGGGAAATCCGCAGCAGGCAAGCATGGCGGGATGGAGCGAGGAGGGAGGCGGAAGAGAGCGGTGGGAGAGAAAGCGACAGTGGTGGAGGAGGAGGAGGAAGGGGCAGCAGCGGAGCGAACACAGGTGGAGGAGGGGGAGCAGGGGGTCATGCTCAGGATGGAGGAGGTGCAGGGACAACACCCGCTGCAGCCGGGACAAGACATCCCGGGGACAACAGCGGGACCGGGGGAAGCAGGGGCACCCAGGAAATGGGTAAGGGGAATCAACAGGAGGGGAACAGGGGGCTCAGGGGCACCCAGGGGGGGCATGGGGCATGCCCAGCACCAGGCAGGGAGGAGGGGGAAGGGGCACCCTGCGAGGGGGCCAGACCTGCACCCAACCCTATACCCCCCACCCACTGTCCCCACAGACATGGAAAAGGGCCCGGGAGGACGAGCCCACAGAGGACACCGGCCCTGCCCGGGTGGAGGTGGAGGAGGAGGAGGAGGAGGAGGAGGAGGAGGAGGAGAACCAACGGTGGAGAAGAAGGAGGAAGGCCTACCACAGAGGAGGCCAGTGGGGGCTCCAGGAGACCTGGGACTTCATAAGGATATGGGGGACCCTGGAGTACTAGCTGGAGCTCGCGCTCAACCAGCATGTCTACCAGGACATAGTGCGGGACATGGAGG
>QEPC01013808.1:545854-560720 GCA_003113815.1 Sphenodon punctatus | reverse complement strand
GGCCCCGGTGATCCACCACCCCCTGCAGCTGCAGGGAGTAATACCCGTGCCTGTTCACATACTCTAGCGCCTCCCCGGAGGAGGGGTGGAGTATCTCTATGTGGGTGCTGTCCACGGCTCCTATGCAGTTGGGGAAGTCTCTGGCCATGAATCCCGCCATCACGGCCCCCTGGTCCACCAGCTGGATCATTCTGTCCAGGAGCACGCCCTCCACTGCCTTGCACACATCCCGAAGGATACAGGCGACAGTGCTGAGCCTTCCCCCGAAGTGCTGGGACACTGACCGGCAGGAGTCGGGCATTGCTAGGGCCCAGACCCCTATTACCACCTGCTGGACCATGGGAATGGGGGTCCACATGGAAGTGTGCTGACCCTCCAGCCAGGGGGTAAGGAACTCTGCTAGGGGGAGCAGGGTGCGCTTGTCCATCCTGAAGTGGGCCCTCCAGGCTGGCTCTTCCCACTGGGCCAGCGCCCTAGCCCACCACGTCTGTGGGTGCTCTGCGACCCATAGGCATCTTTCAATGGGCATAGCGAGCAGGTCTGCCTGGTGCATGATCTCCCTTGCCCACAGGAGGCACCTGGCAGCCTCACGGAGCACTGCGAGCCAGGTCCTGCTCCGGCTCACAGCCTGCCAATCTGCCCTGGAGACCCTCAGTGCCCTGAGGTGAGCACGGGCTCTCCTGCACCCGTGGTATGCCCTGCGGGCCCTTGCAGCTCTCCAGGCTAGGGAAACCTGCAGCCGGATGGCCAGGTGCACCTCCGTGGTAAGGAGGCACAGTTGCTCTGTGTAGTCACGGAACCACTCGGCTGCGACTGCGAGGTGCATCCAATAGGTGGCTGCCCTGTCCTGCTGCATGGTGGTGGGGCCCCATGGGGGAAGATGAACTGTTATACAGGACCTCTGATGGCAGGGCTGGCCAGGGGGTGGGCCCCTAGCCGGGCACCCCCCGCCGTCCTATGGGGGTCCGGGGTATGATTGCATGCAATTGGGTACACCTGCAGGCAGCGCACCGGGCCTCACCCCTGCACGGGTTTGTGGGTATGCGCATTCCCTGAGCAGCTGCATTCCATCAGCCATCACCCCCTCCCCCCTGTTTGCTACAACTTGGCCTTGGAGGTGTGATTAGATGGACTGTGTGTGCTATTGTGTTATGCAGCTGTGCTGGGTCTGCACCCCATGCCTCGCTCCGTTCTGCAACACTGTTGCTGCCTGAGGCCTATTGTCCTGTCCCTGGGACCCACCAGGGTCCCCCCCCGGGCCGGGAGGGAATGTGGGCCCCCCTGTCCTTGGTGTTATTCTCCCTGTCTCTCTGGACCATGGCTGGTTGTCCATCCACCAGGCTCCCACTTCCCAGTCCCCATGGGGTCCCCCATATCTGGACCTTCCGTGAGACCATGTCTCTGTGCGACCTGTGCTGCCGTGCAGCTGCTCCTGGGCAGCCCTGGCAGCCGTGTGGGTGCCTTTGTGAGCTTGAGCTCTGGAGTTCGCTACTTCGGCTATGAGGCAAGTGCTCGTGATTGCCGGCTGCATGCGGACACGCTGGGGCTTGTTCGCTTCCCCGATGGGCGCCTCCAGGACAAGCGGTGTACACATGTACCCTGGTCCGGAGCTGAGACCTTGTCTGCGCTGAGTGTGTGCGGGCTGGGCGCCTTCATGTTGTGCTTTGCTCAGGGGAGCCCTGCCCTGACCATGTCCTACTTTGCCTGTGTTCACAGGGCGTGTGGGTACCAGCGCACCCATGGGGCAGTGTTGCTGGAGCTGGGACAGCTTCCTTGGCCCCCTTCTGCTGCCTGATGTGTGGTGGAGCCTTCCATGGCAGAGCTGTCAGCCCTGATGGGGGTGTGGTCCCGGATGGATGTGCAGTTGGGGCTGTCCCTGCAGGACCCCTTTGAGGCCTACTACCTGATCGCCCACCACATGTCCGTGTTGGTGTACCGCTGGGGCTTTATCCATTGGCCCCACCTGGTTCACCGAGCGGGGTACCCATCCCCAGGGCCCGCAGTGGCCCCCAGAAGCAGCCTGTGAGTCCCGGTGTTCCTCCCAGCCCCCCGGTGTCTTGCCCCCATGTGGGCTCCTGCCCCTGTCTGGGGGGGGCCCCATCTCCACTGGCTGCTCCCTCCCTGATGTGCCTGCCTTGCCGAGGTGTCGCCTGCTTCCCGGGGTGCTGCTGCCACCTGCTGCCCGCACCCCCCCTCTCCTGCATGCTTGTGTGACCTGTGGGTTCCGGGGCCCCCAGACTGGCCCTCGGTGCCTCCTCTGGGGGGGGCGTCCTTGGACCTGCAGCGCTGCACCAGCTGTCCTGCCTGCCCAACACCTGCCCCTCAGCGGTGGAGGGGTCGCCGAGTGCCTCCTGGATCCTTCCCGAGCGGTTTCCTGTGCATTGCGGTCCCCTGCTGTGCCTTGAACCCGAGCTCCTGGACCCCCCCCATTCTGGGACTGCGTGTGTTGCTGTGGGGATGCCCATGCGGACAGTTCTTCTGGAGGGCGTTTCAACCTGGCCTAGCACATTGCAGGTTTCCCCCCCCTCCCTGTCCCAGTCCCTCCCCCCTTGCTCCTGTTTTGCCTTGTGTGTTGTCCGGTCACCCATGCCCCCTTCTCTTCCTTTCCCTTGTGTGTGTGTGTGCGTGTGTGTGTGTGAGTGTGTGCGCGTGCCCAGGCATGTGGTCATGCTGTGTGTTCTGCTGTGCCTCCTCTGGCTGTGTGCCTGGTGTGTGTGGTACCTGTGTGACTTTTCTCCCTCTTCCCCCTCCCTTCCCGTTTCCCTTGTGTGGGCGTTCCCTTTTGTGCCTTTTGGCTTCATTTGCCCTCAGGCGGCCACGTCTGTGTCCCGCCCCTGCCTGGTGGGTTCTGGGTGTTTTGACCACATATGGGAATCGGGGTCACGTCTGTTGCACTGCCCCGGCCCGTGATCTGGTGGCCCGATTCCTGAGCATGGTCCCAGTCCCGTTACATCTGTTAGGGGCTTTTATTGGCCCCGGGGGGGTGTTGTTTTGTTCACCCCCACCGGGAATCCACTGTGGTGAACTGGCTGCCCGTAATGTCTGAAAACACCCAATGTCTCTCAAAAGTGCATCACCCTGTTTTAAAAATGAGTTTGGGATCCTTATAGGGAGGGTCATAAATCTGTATAGGATTTTTGGTAGGATAATCATTTAAAAAAGATTAATCCTGCCCATCCGTGACACTAATAGCTTTCTCCAGGACTTAATTTCCTCTCTTAATTTTTTCAGAAGAGGGTGATAGTTGCCCATATATAGGTCTTTAAGATCTTTGGTAATTGTGACTCCTAAGTATTTTATACCTTTCTCACTCAAGGGAAAGGGAGATATATTTTTTAATTGCTCCACTGGCTTCCTGTCCTGGCTGAAGCATAAAGCAAAAGACTTTTCTGTTTATAGAGTATCCGGAAATCACTCCAAACTCCTCAATAGATTTTAGTAATTCAGGAATGGATTTACTCGGGTTTGTAATAAACAGCAGAAGATCATCTGCGTACAATGACAATTTGTGAGTTTGTCCCCTATCTTCTCATTTTGCCTAATGGCACACGCCAACACCTCTATGACTAGATTAAATAATAAAGGTGATAGAGGACATCCCTGTCTCTTACCTCGTTGTAGATCAAATGTCTCAGAAAGGATCCCATTTACCAGGAGCCTAGACTGCGGCCTCAGGTAAATTGCTTCCAACCAATGTACATAATTACCCTTGAACCCCATCTCTTCTAACGTTGAAAATAAACATTTTGGCTCAATAAAATCAAAGGCCTTCTCGGCATCAGCCATGATTATCAAAGCAGGCGCACCACTTATATTGAGGGTATGGATAATATTAGTCACCTTGCGGCTATTGTCCTTCCCCTGTCTACCAGGAATGAAACCCGTTTGGTTTTTATGTATGATCTCTCCTATAACTGCCCTCAATCTGGTGACCAGAATTTTTGCAAATAATTTTAAATCAGCATTTAATAGGGATATTGGCCTGTAGTTACCACATAGCTCTGGTGATCTTCCAGGCTTGGGGATCAGGGTTACTCTAGCAGTATAAAAGGACTGAGGCATAACTTCCTCCTTTAATATATTGTTAAAGGTTTTAGCAAGATGCGGCACCAGTGTTTTTGCAAAGGTTTTGAAAAATTCATTAGGGAAGCCAATAGGGCCACATGCTTTATTATTATTTTTTGAGGCATCTATTGCCTCTTTCACCTCTTGCTCTGAAATCTCTGTATTCAAAAAAGCTGCCTGTTCCTCATTCAGACTAGGCAATTTTACAGCCTTCAGGAATTCTAATATTTTAAGTTTTTCCGAGTTCTGTGAGGTATACATTTTTTAATAAAAAATTTAAAAGGACTTTTGTATGTGTTCTAAATCATTTGATCTAACCCCCAATCCATCTTGAATTAGGGCTATGTGGGCTTTCCTTTTTTTAGCCTTAACTAATCGTGCTAGGGTTCTGCCTGCCTTATTGTTATGCTCATAGAAGTGAAGTCTAATTTTTTGAAGCTGTTTCTTAATTTTTTCCAGCTCCAAAACATTTATATACTCTCTCGTTTTATTGATCTCTTGCCTTAAATGGTTTGAGAGGGTAGCCTTGTTCTGAGCCTCCAACCTTTGCAGGGTTGCATATCTATCTTTAACTAGCTGTCTTTTTACTTTAACAAGTTGGGCTTGTAAGGTTATACATCTCCCTCTGATGACAGCCTTTGCTACCTCCCATAGCATTGCATGTGAAGTTACTGAGTGCTCATTTAAATCATAAAATTCCTCTATATCCTCCAGGATCTGCTTCCTATTAAGATCACTTTTTAAAAATGCTCTGGTTTAGCTGCCAACTCCTATTTAATCCCCTTCCTTGTCCCTGTTTCTTGAAGGTTGATACTACTGCATTGTGGTCTGTGAAGACTGTAGGGTATATCTAGCAAGCCTGACATCTATGCAATTCCATCTTAGCTGTCAATACATAGCCTATACGTGTGTAACTGTTGTGGACATTAGAGAAGAATGTGTACTCTCTCCCGTTACCGTTCATATGCCTCCATACATCCATCAGCCCATAGGACTCCAGCAGCTGTGCTATTTTCTTTTGCTCAGCTTTTATTTCTCCTTTCCTAGAGTGATCTAAATCAGATAATGTAATGTTAAAATCACCTTGCATAATTATCCACCCTTTTGCACTCTCTGCTATCTGTGATATGTATTTCTTATAAAAGGCCAGCTTCCCTTCCTTAGGGGCATATACATTTGCAAGGGTGAGTTGTTGCTCCCCCATCCTTCCTATAATACAAAGAAATCTGCCTTCATTGTCTTTCAGAACCTTTTCTGCAGTGAAAGAATTGTGCTTGCTAAAACCGATCATTACCCCAGCTTTTTTTTTTGTTGGAGCAGGAGCAGAACAACTCACTTATATTATTGTTGGCAAATCTATAAGTATCCTTTGCCAACAGATGTGTCTCCTGTAAGAAGAAAATATCAATACCTAAGTCCTCTACTAAATTTCTAACTCTTTTCCTTTTCTGCGGAGTATTGAGTCCCCTTACATTTAAAGTAATCGTTTTAAACTCACTCATAACAGGGTTTGCATTCCTTCAATAAAATATCCCAATCTAGAGCCACTCTCTTGCTTTCCATCAATTTCAATTAAAAGGCCCTTTTGTGTCTACTTTTCATATTAGCCTCCTTTCCCTCCACTGAATCCAGCCATGCTGTTCTCACTTCTCCTGACAACTTAAACTTCTCAGACTTTGCCATGCTTACACACTTGCCAAAAATCTTAACCATCCCTTTCCCCCTCCCCTCCCTTATTTCCCCCCCCTTATCCTTCTCCCTCCTTTGTCAGATCATTTCCCACCTATTCTCCCCTTCCCTTAACCCCTCTGGGAGATCTGTTGGGGCTCAGAGACACCTACCAAGTGTAACCCCGAGTGCCTACTTGTCCCCGCCTCCAGCTTAATACATTCCTCTTACCTTTATATATAGTACAAGCCCCCATACTCAATTCCTTTACACGTTCAATACTCAATGTGCATAAAAGTGAGTGTAACATAAACCTCTATCTCAAATAGTTAACCAGCATCCAGTAGTTATACATTACAAGTCTTTATAAAACTTTTCCCAATAAACCCATTGTAATAGAAACTGTTGCAGTGACTTATCATCAAACCCTCTTTAGCCCTCCCCAAGATTTTCTACTGTTGCCTTAACATCAATCAAGTAATCATTTACAAGAAGTCCTTGTAAATCTTTTAAACTTTTCCCAGTAGATCCCTTATATTAAAGTCTGGTGCATTGACTGAACTTTCAAACCTCTTTAGCCAGCCCCTGAGCCTGGTACTGCTGCTTGTGAAACTAGAAAAGATTCCAGATCCGCCGTGCAGTTAAAAAACTTCTTTTTGCCCTTAAACTCAATCAGCATTTGTGCAGAGAAGATTAGCCTGGGTTTCAGGTTTCTCTCATTCAATTCGCTGAAGAATTTGCTCCACTTCATTCTCCTTTTGATTGTCTCCGCTGCATAATCAGGATATATCCTGACTGTCTGCTGCTGATAGGTCAGTTTCCTTTTGATTCTTGCCTCCATAAGCAGCTCTTCTTTTGCTTGGAAGTTTGAGAATTTTGTGATGATTGTTCCGATGGGATCAGAGTCCTCCTGTCTCAGGCACCCGACTCTATGAGCCCTGTCAATGCCTGCGTTGTGAATTCGCAGCTACTCTGGGAAGTTTTCTCTTATAATTGCCAGGACGGTATCACTCTCATCACCCCCCTCTGTTGTCTCTTTCACTCCAGTGAAATGCAGATTAGCTCTGAGTGATCTGTTCTCTAAGTCTTCACACTTTGTTTGCAAGAAGGCTGCCTCCCCCTTCAACTTATTTAACTCCTCGCTCACACTTAATGATTGATCTTCTAAAGCAGAAATCCTTTCCTCCATTGCCTCAATTCTTTTGACCATGCCTTCCATTTTTTTATTTCCCTCATCTACTGATATTTTGATCTTCTGCATTTCTTTTTTAAGCTTCCTTTTCATTTGTATGATGAAAGCACTGACCTTTCCTCTGCTTCTCCATCCTCAGATTCTGAAGTGCCTTGCTCCACTTCTGTTTCTGGTGCCTCCTCAGCCATTTTCCCGCCAGCTCCTCCATTTTCTGATCTTCTGGGCCCCGCAGTATCTTTCTTATGGCAAAAGCGGTCTAGAGCATTTGCTTGTGAAAAACTTTGTTTGGGCTTACTTCTCCTGGTCATACTGCTACTATTTTTTTAGGTTTTCTCAAAACCACTCTTTATTTAGGGGCTTGTAATTAAGCTGGAGGGGTGGAGCTAGGGCTTCCACCAACTAGCTGCACTGACGCATGCGCAGATCCCCTGTCTTCACCTTCAAGGCTCTTCATTGACTTTCTCCCCCATATCTCTCTGCTCTTGTACCTCTCCACATTCCTGCCAGGGAGCTTCCCTCCTCCTCTTCCCCCACCCTCGTCTTCCTCCTCTAAACATCTTCACCCCTTCTCCCTTACTGCCCCTAATTCCTGGAACTCCCTCCCTGGATACGTTTGCTCTGCTCCTTTCCTCCCAACTTCAAAATCCGGAAAGCCCACATTTTCTCTCAGGCTTTCCCTAGCTTGTCATGAGTGAAACTGCATCCTCTTCCCCCTCACTCAGAATCTAGTTCCTTGTAACTAAGCGAAAAACATGTGTCTGTAACTTCTCAACTTCATGAATGTACTCCTGTCTCTCCCTCCCTTGTCTCTTAGATTCTAAGCCCCTTAGGGTAGGTACCTGTCTGTAACTATTGACTGTATTGATCCAAGTACATCTCTGGTGCTATATAAATAAAGCAACAACAACAACAACAACAACAACCAACAAAACGAAAATAGCCATTTCTAGATGGGTTTAAGAACTTGCTTAACTTTATACATTTAAGTCTCTGCCATTTGATAATTTTATGCTGTTCTATTTTATTTTATATTTATGCTGTATTTTTTAAAATTAATATCAGAATGGGCCCCATGCCAATAAGTGAAGATGAGCCCCCCTCTTTTGTATGCCTCTGGCGGGCCTTGGGGCTCTTCTATTAAACACACATGACACCCAAAATGCAGCCATCCTATTAAAAGCATTATGCCACAAAAATCATGGCATAATGGACTTAATAGGCTGGCTGCATTTTGGGTGTCGATATAAAGAGAGAAAGAGACTTGCAAAGCAACTGAAATGTATATAAAAACCTGTTCAGCTGTGCCCCCATAATCAATTAATGCTGCCCCCCATAGCCAGTTCATTTGTGCCCCTGCCGCCGATATAATTAATTCACGTTGTCCCCCACCCATAGCCATTTCATTTGTGCCCCTGGGGCAGCATGAATTGATTATATGGGGGGGGGGCACATATGAACTGGTTATGGGGTGGGAGTTTAAAGGCAGTATTCCTGTAACTTCATTAAGAAGAGTTAGTGAAATAGCAGCCATAATAATCTCAGAACCATATTTGCAGATTTTCCAAGATAGAATAGATATTGCTTTACATCCTAAATTCCTACCTAAGATAGTATAGTTGTGAGAATGTGGCACTTTTTACACGAGCCTCTCCCACCCATGAACACGCAGATTTCTGCATGGCATGCGTAAGTGGTGAATGGGGGTGCATGCATGCTTGTGCCTAACACACATCCCCACTCACAAACACCCCACATCTCATCCCCATGCATGGAGCAACCGGGGGAAAGGGCAGATGAGTGGGGGGTAACTGGGGATGAATGTGCGGCTGTGTGCATGCCCCACCACGCAGCGGCATGATCATGGACACCTCACCTGGCAAAGCTGTGTAAAAACAGCCTGTAAGGAGCCACTCAAAGAAGAACAGAAGGTTGCTGCCTTGTAAAAAAGGTTCTTCAAGATGGCTTCAAAAATTGTCACAACACCGACCCTTCCAGCCCCTCATGGAATTTTCTTATATTCCTAGAAAGGGTTGGAAGGCACTGTCATTCTGAGGGGGAGAGTGCTTTTTATACTAAAGGAGCTTGAGACCATCACGTGGTCTATTTAAATATGGGGAGCATGCACAGCCCAGTTGTGAGAAAGTTGAGCGCCATCTCGAAGAACCTTCTTTGCAAGGCAACAACCTTCTGATCACTCACATGGGAAGAATTGTTTGTTTACAAACAGCTTTATCTCCCAGTCTGATTGCCGTCCTGCAGCTGCTGCAGCAGCAGCACTACTAGCAGGCAGAGGAAGTGAGGGATGGGGACCACCCCATGATGTGGGGGTGCCCTGCACAAGGGTCTCCTCCAGCCCAACCCAGCCCAGGCACCTAGAGGCCCCGGGCTTTATGCCGGGTTTGCTCAATAGACTCTATGCCCCGATTAATATTATTTGTGAGCTGCCCCAAGCTGCTTATAGCAGGAGAGTGCGGGGTATAAAATTTGTAAAATAAATAAATAAATACATTCAGGGTTCTTGGGTGGTGCCCCACAAAGTACCCCAGAGCTGTGTTGTAGACCCCAAATTGCTGACCTGAACACCATAGAACTGCCATTACCTTTTCACATGCAGCAGCAGAAAACTGAGAAAACAGTGTTCCGTATGTGCATAGCTGGTGAATACACAGATAACTGTCTCACAGCCTTTGTGCATGCACAGCAGTGTTTTCCCACTGTTTGTTGTTGTGCATGTATGAGGGGGCAATGGCAGCTCTGTGGTGGGTCAGTGATATTGGGGCTTCAGGGGCTTCCTGGAGGCAGGACTGGGGGAGTGACTTAGGCACAGAGCATGTGAGGGAGGATGACGACAGCAGTATCAGCTGTATTTTACTCCTCTCACACATACTTGATTGTGAGGGGAAAACAGATGTGACGATAGTGAGGCACTTCCCCGGCCAGCTCCAGGGCAAACCACTGCAGCTGCCACTCCTCAGGTCGGTGGGAAGGGTTCTTCAGCTCTTAATCCAGGCATGGGGGCTGCCGGTACAAGTTCCTTCATGCCCCAGGGCAGCCTGAGGAACCCTCCACAAGGGACAGAACTCCTGGGACAATTGGGCACAGCAGGATAAGGCCTAGGAAGAGCTTCTGCTAAACAGCTGATGGGGAGAGCTCTTCTCAGGTCCACCACCCCCCATCAGATGTTCGGTGGGTGGGTGTGCTTACCAAACAGCCAATGGGGGCCATCAGGAGTACTCCCGCCATCAGCTGTTCTGCATCTGACTGCTGTTCTGCATCCTCTTAGCTGTTAGACAAGGTTGTGTGAGCATCCTCTTTGGGCCTGATCCACAGATTCCACATTGCAGAAGTGATGGCTGGGCCTAACAGATGTGTGGTCCCGTGTTGGTCTAGATTGGCCTGAGGAGGTGGGTCTTGGCCCAGGATGTGCCTTGGAGATTTTCTGGAGGACGTGTCCTGGGCCAGTCACCTACCCACCCTGGGGCAGTAGCCGGCTAACATCTGGAAATGGGAGAACAAATGTGCAGGTGAGTCCGGGGCAAGTGTGGGTCAAAGCAGGCCAATGTAGGCCACTGCCATGCCTATTTTACCCTGAGCCTAGGGACCTGGGTAAAGGAGGGGCTGGGGAGCTTGCTTGTAAATTCCAATGCAGGAATCCAATTAATTAGGCAATTTTGGAGGTGAGAGCCATCACCCTAGCCATTCAGGGCAAAAAAAGGCAAGGGGAGTGTGAGAGTCAGTCTGCTTATTTAAAAGCATTACAACAGCATATTCCTTTCTGGTTACATGATTTCATCAGTTTGGGTAAGTTGAAGAGCTACTCTTCATTACATTTTTTTTTTGGGTGGGGGTAGGTATTCATACACAATTTCTCTTTGGAGAAGAGTCATCTTCTCAGACCTTCCTAGCATGGGTGGTGCTATTCCTGCTTGATTTTTCCTGTCTTTGCCCCTTTTAAACCTGATTAAAATGGTCTGGGTAAGCAATCTCCCCTTGGAGATCCACTTAAGCCTGAGCCTGCTTACCTTTTGGAAGAGATGTAAGACCTTCTTGTTTGGCCATGTATTTGGTGGGCTGGTATAGGTTTGGTTGGGATTGGGTGGCGGGATTGGGGAGATGATTGGTGGGTAGGGTTTATTTATTTATTTTATTTATTTATTTTTGCAATTTTTACCCCACACTATCCTGCCCCAGGCAGCTCAAAGTGGCTAATGTAGGAGTGTAAACATAAATATAAAACATAAAAAACCCAGCTAAACCCACATAAACTTCATAAATACAACAACATCAATTTAAAGCAGTAGAGCTAAAAATAATAAGTAAAACTAAAAACGATCCCACCTCCCTCACCCTACGCCCCACCCACTACCCGTCTCTCTCACCAAAAATTTGGAGAAACAGCCAGGGTCTTACATTGTCTTCAGAAGAAAGGAAGGTCTGAGGACAGATGAATCTTGACTGGAAAGGAGTTCTGCAGCTTTGGAGAGGCCACTAAGAATGCCCTCCCCATTGTGGCCACCCCAAACACCCAGGAGACCTCAAGGAGGGTGCCCGCAGCCTCAGCGGCTGATCCAGGACCTGGGAATGAGGCAGTCCCACAGGTAAGCCAGGCCCAGACTGTTAAGGGTTTTATAGGTTAAAACCAACACCTTGAATTGGGCTCGGAAGACTATAGGCAGCCAGTGCAAAGAATGAAGCACTGGTATTATGTGCTCTCAGAGACCCATCCCACTGAAGAGATGGGCCACCATGTTCTACACCAACTGCAATCTCTGAACCATCACCAAGGGTAGCCCCACACAGTTTGAACTGCAGTAGTCCAGTCTTGAGGTGATATGGTAGCCAGGTCGGAATCTGAGATATACAGTTGAAGCCACTGTATCATGTAATTGACCAAAGGTGCTCCTCGCCATAGCCACCATCTGAGCATTCCAGGTGAAGCTGTGCATCAAGGAGCATGCCCAGACTCTGAACCGGTGGGGGTGGGGGTGGTCAGCACAAACCCCATCAATGATGGTAGTCACCAACTCCCTAGCCCCACCCACAAGCATTACCTCTCTCTTGTCAGGATTCAACCTCAGATGGTTCACCCTCATCCAGTTTCCCAAAACCTGCCAGACACCGAGTAAGCACCAAGACTGCCGGGCCTAGGTCAGCTGAAAAAGAGAGCTACAGTTGGGTGTCATCAGTATACTGATGACACCAGACATCAAAACCTCTCACGACCTCACCCAGTGGCTGCATATACATGTTGAACAGGAGAGGGGACAGAATCAAACCTTACGACACTCCACCCTTTCAATAACTTTCCCTAAAAAAGGGAAGGTTAGAGACAGGCCAATGTCTGAGGCGGGAGTCAATGTCAAGAAGCGATAGTTTCTTGAGTAGAGGCTGACCCACCGCCTCCTTAAGACACTCTGGAACTCTGCCCTCCTGAAGGAAGGCATTGACCACCCTAGCCAGCAATGACCTCAGTGTCTCCCGACTGACCTTAACCAGCGAAGATTGGCAAAGATCTAGTTCACAAAACATGGCTCTGACTGCCCCAAGAACATCCCCCATATCAGTGAGTGACACTGACTGAAATCAATCCCACAAAACTGGACAAGACAGGGCATCCATAACCTCTGGTTCTCCTACCACCACAAGTGCACTGTTGAAGTTGAGGTGAATGCGAGTGATTTTATCCACAAAATTGTCAAGAAACAAGTCACAGTGAGCTATAGATGACTCCCAGTTGGAGTGAGGCTGGATTAACCACCCAGAAAAGCTCAGCCGGATGAGACTTAGCAGATGCTATGAGAGCAGCAAAGAACCTCTTCTTTGCTGCTCGCACAGCCACAACATAGGTCTTTAAACTAGCTCTATGCCACAATCTGTAGTCTTCAGTCCAAGTATAATGCCACCGTTGCTCCAACTGCCTCGCCTCCTGCTTCAGCCACTGCAGGTCCTCCGTATACCACGGGGACCTGCATTGCCAATGCCCAGGGTGTGGAGGTTGGGCATAATTAGGCTGGCTGCCTGGGAGCTGTCCGTTTGTGGCCTCACTCAACAAGATGTTCCAGAGAGCTGCAAAGCCATTGAGTGAGGGGCCATCAGGGGGTACCTTCCTAAGGGTGGTCTGGAACTGATCCAGTTCCATAAGCCTCAGGGGTGGACCATCCAAACTGGTCTAACACCTTTCCTGGGGCTGACATGTGCCATGAGACCAGTCCATAGGAGGTAATGATCAGTCCATGACAAGGACATCAATGACGGATCCCCTGCCTGAAGGCTGGTGCAAAAAATCATGTCCAAGGTATGCCCCCCCCCCATGTGTCTGGCTGCTCACCACTTGAGACAGGCCCATGGCGGCCATGAACTCACGCTCCGCTCCCCCAAGATTGGCATTGGCGTATATGTTGAAGTCCCCCAGGAACAATGCCCTCAGGGACAGCAAGACCAACTCCAACACTAGCTCCGATAGAGCATGTAGGGAAGGTTACCGATATATTAGCAGCACCCCCAATCTGTCTCCAGCCAAATCAACCATGAGATGGAGGCCCTCTGTAGCTGGCGAGATTTACACCAGATACCTCCTAATAGATCAGCTATCCCTAACTGCCCCCAGCCATTAAGCCAGGACTGATGCTGTACTGAGTATCTGGCTGGAACAAGGTCAGTCAAGATCAGCTACGACTCATTGTACAGCCAGGTCTCTGTAATACACACAAGGTCGACTGCCTGGTCCAGGATTAACTCCCAGACCATAGTGGTCTTATTTATGACCGACTTTGCATTGAGAAGCATTAGACTCAGGCCCACGACCTCTTGACCATGAACCACCTGACTCCCTGCAAGGGGGCCAGTGAGGGGGAAAGACACCAGGTGCCTCTTCCACCTCGCAGATCGAACAATGCCAGCAGAGGGACCTTAGTTTCCCCACTCCATCATGACCCCAATGGCTGTGCCCCCTCTGACCACACACCCCTCCCAGAACCCCCTGACCCATGGCTGTCCCGCCCAGTAGGTGAGGGACACCCCCTCCCCCCAACCTACGAATCTCCCCCTTTCACAAGGGGATACATTCCCAATCCCCTTGAGGGACCAGCTCCCCCTTACACCACGGGAAAAAAAATCCCTCCCTCATCCAGTCCCCCACCCCACCCCTCCTCTCACCAGGGGGACAGCTCACACCACACTAACATCCCCTCATAAGAAACATTACACCCACTTCCCCAAAACAAACCAACCCTGACACAAACTCTATCCAAAACCCACGACCACCAACGATAATAAAAACAAATTACCCTACACAATTCCTCCCCCCAGCTTCCCAATAGTCCTGTCAAGAGCCACGCTCAAGAGACCTTTAACGTGGGCCTATGGTGCTGCCAGGAAGCATGCCACCTTTGAGTCCTTCCCTGGACTGAGCAAGCTGGAAGCGCGGGGAGGGGGATCCCTGGCCACGTCCCCATTTCCCCCTACCCCCAGAACCTACCAACTGTGCACAGGTAGCTGCCCATGATTCAAGGGTGTGTGTGTGTGTGGTGATCAGGGGAAAGCCCTCTCAACTGCCAGGCCCTCATAAGGGCCTCTTTAGGATTCCTTAATTAGGGTTACTTAATAATAGGGATGGGCGAATGCGGTTCGGTAGTTCGGTGTTCAGCCCGAACTCGGCCTGTTCGGACAACCGAACACGAACACGAACACGAACACGAACACACCGAATGGACTGAACACCGAACACCGAACAATGAAATGGCGAACACACCGAACGGAACCGAACACCAAACGACGAAAATGGCAAACACACCGAACGGAACTGAACACCGAACGACGAAATGGCCGAACAGTTCGTTCAATTCGAATCGCGTTCGGTTGTGTTCGGGTGGCTAAAACATGGTCTTCTGTCAGGTCACTGGAAGGCCAAATGTAGCAGGGAGGGGGAAGTCATTTGACTCA
>QEPC01013808.1:492933-522114 GCA_003113815.1 Sphenodon punctatus | reverse complement strand
CCACCCCCTCCTGTGCTGTCACCCCCTCCACCACCACCACCGCCTGTGCCCCTGCCTCCCCCTCCTCCTCGCCCCTCGATCTCTCCTCCGCCACCGCTCTCTTCCTCCTCCTCCCTCCTCACTCCATCCCGCCACGTTCACCAGCCACTTTTTCCCCTTTAAATCTCCCTCCGGTGAGTGTGTTGATGCCGGTTGCCTGGCAGTGACGTTGCACTCATTTCCCATGCCTGGGGATGATTTCCTTTGATCCTGGGCAGCGGCTTGCGTCCAGACGTGACTTTTGGTTGATCACAGGTGGGGATATCGTTCACCACGCGTCCACGGGAATTGGTTCGGGTAGCCCAGGAAGCGTGGTTGGAATTGGCCCCACGCGGGTGTTCAGCGTGGTGAACATCTGGCGGCCGCCGAACAGACGTTCACGCCGCCTTGGCCCCGCCGCAGGGTTCACCGTGGTTCACTGTGGTTCAGCGTGATCTCATCACATCTGAAATCACCCATGGTTGTGTGGCATTCTTGGCTAGTCAACTCATTTCCTTATATTGGAGAATATCACCCACACAACTACTTTTAAAAGAATTACAATCTTCCTCTTTATTCTAAACATGACTATATTATTTAAATTACAAGACTGTCAACTGGCAATTTTATCATTAGTATTGCATTGTTTCCTTAAAGCCCCAATGGCCAGAATAATGAGAGAATATCAGCTAAAATTCTAGCTCTCAGTGTCAGGAACCAATCTCTGAGCAGCTGGAACTGAGACAGAGTTCAGGAGGGAATTGTATTTGGAATTCTATAGATAAAGCCAAGTCAGGAACCCAGTGGCCCGAATAGGAGCTAGGACAACCGTTCACAAAGTGTTCAGGCTGTTACCCCAAGTGAAAGGCAAAATAAATCCTTTCAACCCCAAATGCTGAAAATTGGTTTTAACACTGTTCAGTACAGTTATTTTACTTAATGGTTTTTATAAGTTGGAATAGTGGGCAGGTTTTCATGCATAAAAGTGGTCCTGTGGCTCCTATTTTTTATTTATTATTATTATTATTATTATTATTATTATTATTAATTACATTTGATGTTTTGAGCTAGAATGTAGGTATTCTATGCGGAATGTTCGGGATGTGATATTGCTGCTTTAGTTATCATTCATAATATTTTAATATCCTTATGGGTATAGTCATTTTGCTGTTCAGGAATTTGCATGTGGAACTCCCTGAACATTATGATTAGACTATACCCTGAAATTTCTAGTGACAGATGGAGTGCTCAAATTGATCTGATTTGGATGATGAGGTGCTAATTTGAATAAAATGACAGGTGTATTCCATGTGTGATGCACAAAGGGTAGGTTATATTTGTTGCCATAGGAGAAAAGATTATCAAATGTATTTGAGACACCATTTGACAGTAACACTTGTGAGGTGACATCCTCTGGAGGAATGATGACAGTTTGGGAATGTACGGGCTTCTGTGCTGGGAACTTTTGCTGCATAGCTAAGGTTTTTGATAACTTCAGTTCAAATAACCTTAAAGGGGGTGTTTTTATCCAATTTCTTTCAATGCAAAACTGTCCTCCTAATGTCAGTGAATTTCATTTGTCAGTCAGGGTCTGTGAAGCTACAAATATATTTATTCAATGGTTCTCCGATAGTTCGGGTGTCAACGAATACTTTTCCTATACAGAGTAATGGTCTATGCATTGTGACAGATATAAGCATTTCTTAATTTGTAAAAGAGAAAAAAAGAACTGCTGGTGCCCTAACCTGCCCCAGAAGCCATGACCTCTGCTCCAGAAGTCACACCTTCCAGCCCAGAGCTTGGCAGAGCAGGGGAATGAACACTAGTGTCCAGCTAGCAACCCAACCACTAGACCATCCTGCCTTTCTACAGCTGGATATAAAACAAGAGTTATTGTGATTTAATCTATATGATGGCCAGCCCAGGTTGTGGGGCAGGCAAATAATTAAAGAAAGCCAAATAAACAATCCAGTGTTTTTTTCTGGTTTTTGTTTCCAAACCTGAAATAGCCAATATCTGCCTTTTCCTACTCTTTTACACATATGGTGTCTTTAGACATAGCACTGTTCAGTGTTCTATAACAGTGTCCTACTGTTACAGTGTTTAGACATACTGTCAACACAGTGTTCACCCCAAACATTGATTCAACTGTCAAGACCTGAAGTTCACTTCCTGTGTTGTACCTGCTAACACACCATGCAATATCATTAGACACAACGTTGGACATGTGTTTGGCTGGAACACGCAAATTGTCCTTGTGTGCAAAGGTGTTCACATTGTGTGTTCAACGTGCACCCAGATTAGTGTTGGGATTGTTATGGTGCTTACACACAATGGCCAAAAACGTGCTGAGGGGTTTTGACACCCGATCTTTGTTATGTTTAAAGATACCTCTAATGTCTCAAGACACCCCCAGGGTTTGAGGTGAACACTTTGTTGATGGTATGTCTAAACACTGTAATGACAGAACACTGTTACAGAACACTGAACAGCATTATGTCTAAAGACACTCTTTGGGGTCCATACGCCTATTGGAAACATTTCCCGGAGCTCAGCTCCCCCTGGAATTTAATTGCCAGGATGCCCCGCACAAATTAAGTCCTGAATGTATGAGAGTGTTTTCAGATGAACAAGTCGACCACGGGGGTCCGTGGCCACTGTGTAGTTCTGCCATGCAGGACTGCATGGGGAGCGATTAGCAAAGCAAATGGGCTACTGCAGTTACGGAGGCAACCCAACACCACACGTGACCTGCCCTATGGACCGGTCCCAGAAACACACCACACAGACAGCCATTCCCCCTGACCCCCGCCACACCAATCCCCAATCCAGGTCTCTTCCATCAGCCTGTCCCCTGACTGACTTAACACACAGCCATGGAAAAAAGCAGCAGCCATTAACCCCATCCTGCCCATGTTCCCAGAAGCCGGCTCAGCCCTACCAGTCCTGGCCAACCACAGAGGTGCAAACTAGGCAGGACACACATGGAATTCGAACACAGCATTCACAAAATGTGGACAGGAGGGAGGGAAGTGCATAATATACCGAGCACCAATAATGAGCAGGGAAAGGGAATCAGGGAAGAAAACCAAAGCAAAGTCCAAGCAAGGAATCCAGCTCATCCATGAGTGCCAGGCACAGAATTCCCAGCAGGCAGCAAAGTCTGTGACGCACAGGCAGAGACCCTCCTGCATGTGCACACCTCGGTTCCTCCATGCCCACTTGCCCCTCACGCTCCAGGAACAGTGGGAAACCTGAAACTGTGGAACTGCCCAAAACAGCACACATGGGCCCTTTTCACACAGACCCTCTAACACAGATAAAATGGGTATTACATTTTATTATACATGTTGCAGGGCACCCATAGAGCACACCTACAGCCCTGCAACATGTATAATAAAATGTAATACCCATTTTATCAGTGTTAGAAGGACCATTGAAGTATAGTGTGTACTAAAAGATGGCTGCTCCTGCACCCCTTTTCACTCTACATCCACAGCAGAGGAGAAATTACTCATGATGCTGCTCATGGTCACCGGGCAGTTGTCAAGTCTGGGGAGAGGGGGACCACATATTTCACCCTACCCTAGGCCATGACAGCAGTGTTTAATTCCAAAATGTGATGGAGAAGGGAGCGCTGCACCCCTACAAACTCAGACATAAAATCTGCCCTCTATTGGCCCATCCTCTCCATCACAATGTGGGAGCTCCACAGCTCCTACCGGTTGGGCTAGTCCCAAGCCCCATGCATGCTGCTTCATGCATGCACACACATGGTGCCACATGGTTTTTCACATGTTATAGGCCCATGCCGGGGGTGCACATGGCCTGCATGCCGATATGTGTGTGTGTGTGTGCCATGTGTGCTCCGCACTTCAGTCCATGGGGCTTGAGATCACCCTAGTGATATGCTGAGTCCCTCCGCTCCCACAGGTGCTCCCAGGGGGCCTGAACAGCAAGGGCCCTGCACTCGGCTAAGTTCCACCACAGGGCCCTCATCTGCTGGCATGCCACCACCTGGATGGCATCTTGGATAGTGTCCACCCACTACATGGTTTCCTCCATCAGCTTCCCCACCTAGTCCTTTGTGTGCTGTCAATTCTGTGCTCGCAGTTCCCAGTTCTGAAAGATGTTTGCAGATTAAGTTGGTGGCCTGGGATGTGCCAGTTTCAGTTTCACACCTGTAGGAAAGCAATGTGGAGCGCCATTAGTTCTAGCTGGCTGTGCTCCTGCCATCTCACCCTGGTGTGTGACCCCACCCATACCTCTCTAGTGTGCTGGGTTGTCCAGGACATCCCTGATTCCACACCTCTTTTGTTAACTATCCCGTAGTCCCACAACACTGCTGTGCTATCCCAGAGTGGAAAGGGAGGGGTGCAGGTGAGCAACTTGGAAGATATTAATGGGGACAATGAGTTGGATTCTCCAGTCTGAAAGTGCCAAGCAGACATCTTCAGGCAGGCTCATAGTGACCCCTACCATGCTATAGGTAAGTGACTCCCTACTGTCCTCTCCTTGATTACTTCTACTTGCGGTCTTTGAAGTTATCTGAAACACACATTCACCATCCCACCCAACCCCACAACTCTGGGTATTTTCAGACATTATGAGATCACAGTCAACCACAGTGAACCACGGGCAATTCCACAGCAAGGCCAAAGCACCCTGAACATCTGTTACGTGGCCGCCAGATGTTCACCACAGTCAATCCCCACCAGAGGTCAAAAATAACCACGCTTCCAGAGCTCCAGCCCGGACCATCTCAGAAAGCGTGGTGAAAGAGATTCCCACCAGGAAATAATAAAAAACAATGTCTGAACAGCAACCACCAGCTGGAATCAAAGAAAATGATTCCCAGCCAAGGACAAAGCACGCAACATTGCTGCCAGGCAACCAGCAACAACAAAGGCCATGGAGGGAGATTTAAAGGGCACACAGCAGGAGGAAAACGTGGTGGGATGGAGCGAGGTGGTCTGCTCATGGGCCCGGGGGGGGGGGGGACAGGCGCCCATAGAGGGGCTCAGCCAGGGAGCCCACAGTAATGGGTTCGGGGTTGAGCGTCCTCATGCCTCAGCCTCCCGGCTGATACACCTGGCTAATATGGCACAGATGCACTTGGTGTATCGGTACTCCCTCAGGTTGTCCACATTCACGTACAGAGGCATGGGGCCAGGAGGGCAACGTGGCATGGGATATTCAAAGGGCTGCCCCCTTGGTCTCGCACATGTTGTGCAGCACACAGCAAGCACCAATAATGAGGGCCGAGGTCTCCACCGTGTGGTCCAGCTGGCCAGCAAGGCTCCTCCAGAGCTGCTTGAGGGCTCCAAATGCCCGTTCGACCACGGTCCAGCTTGCACACAGGCGGGAATTGTAGAGCTACACTGGGGTCTGGGCGACTGGGTACACCTTCATCAGCCATGGGGTGAGGGGATAGGCCGGGTACCTGATCTAGAGGAAGAAAAGTACCTTGTGGTATTTTTCCCTTTATCTGCAAAACCTCTTGGCAGCCCTGTTCCTTTGGGTAAAGCCACACGTGATGGCTGAGCCAGGACATGGCAGCCCAGGCAGACAGGGTGCATGTGTGCCAGAGCACAAATTGCACATACTCTCGGCTGGGCTGATGGCAGCACAGCCTGCAGGCATGGAGAATGGGGAACGTGCAGCCGTCCATCCCCACCCCCATGTTGTGCTCAACACCTCGACCCCAGCCAAGATTTGGATTGGTTTGTTTGGATTGGTTTCAATTGGTATCACCCACTGATGTGAGGGATGTGCTGGGGGCAGTGAGAGCAACCAGTTATGAATTAGATCCTTGCCCATCCTGACTGGTGAAAGCCAGCTGGGAGACATTGGGGTCATTGCTGGCTGGGGCTGTCAACCCTTCTTTTCAGGAAGGCAGGGTGTTGGACGTTCTTAAAATTACAGTTGTCTGGCTCCTGTTTAAGAAACCATCTTTGGTCTCTGACGCTCCAGGCATAGAGCCTGTCTCCAACCGTATCTCTTTAGGAAAGGTTGTTGAATTAATTGGTTCCCAGCAGCTCCAGGCTCATCTCGATTCCTGTACCCATTTCAGACAGGCTTCTCCCCGGTGTCCCACCCCTAGTGCTTACCCAATGCCTGACTGCTGTTGGGGACTAGATGAGGATGAGACAACTGAAGCTGAATCTAGACAAAACTGAGTTGATGATGGTTGGTCCGTCTTGTGACTTGGAGGGAATTAGGGCTCGTATTGATGTGGAGTCCAGCCTCCTCTGGTCAGTCAGGTTCACAGCCTTGGAGTGATTCTGGGCCTCTTGCTAAGCCTGGATTGTCAGGTTACATTGGTGGCCAGAAGCACTTTTCACCAATTCCATCTGGTGAGTAGGCTGTGGCCTTTTCTTTAAGATTCAGAACTGGCCACTGTCATCCATGCTTTTATCACCTTGGGGCTCGATTACTGCAATGTGCTCTACATGTGGCTGCCCTTGATGACTGTTCAGAAGCTACATCTGGTGCAGAATGCGGTGGCTTACCTTCTTTCAAGGGTGGGATTCTGGGAGCAAATTACACTGGTGCTCCAAAGTCTGCGCAGGCTGTTCCACCAGGCCTTTGGTGAGGGAGACGGGTGAGGGTGGCTTTTTATTTACTTTTAGGGGCAGGGTATTTATTTATTTTTCTGATTTTTTGTGTCTTTGGCATCCCCCTCTTCCTTTTGGGGGATGCTTTTCCAGATCTTTCCCTCTTTACTGCCTTTTATATTGATTTGTATTGGGTTATGTTTATATTGATTTCATATATCTGTATTCCCTTGGGGTCTTTTGGTATTTTCGTCTGCCCAATTTAACCGAGTGTTCATTAAAAGGCTGGTGCCTTCCTAGGGGCCAACACAAGGTCATACTTAGGCACCCTGAGTTTACACCAAAAGTGGGCGGATTTCCTTTGCCTGATTTTTTGACCTTGTAAATAGCAAAATTGACAATTATTGCCTTGTTGAATATTGTATTGTTTAATGACACACTCTGTTAACAGCTCCTATGACTGCGAATGCCAGTAGCTCATGTAGAGGTTAAGTATAATTGTTAAGCCCTGTGTCGGGCAAGGCATAATGTCCAAGATGCCATAGTAGGGGTCAAATGCTGCCGCTATAAGTCCCAGGAACGGTAAGGCTATGTAATATAACTACTAATTTTAATTTTATTTTCCTTGTATATTTTGGACACCCTGTATTACTTCTTGAGTTCTTTTTTATGCAAGTTGTATTTGTTTAATATTGTTTCGGCCTACGGTCAAACAAATAAATTTACTACTACTACAACTATATCTGTATTTTATATATTGTAAGCCACCCCGAGCTGCCTTGGCAGGAGGGGTGGGATAATAACTGTTTAAAATAAATAAATAAATACATAAATATCTGAAAGACCACCTGTCCTTCCATACCCCATTGTGACCCCTGTGATTGGCCAGGAGTGCCTCCCTGTAGGCCTGTGGAGCCACAAGGGCATGCTCAGTTGCTGCCCCAGTGTTGTTGAACTGCCTTCACCCAGAGGTTCATTTGAGCTCGAGCCTAAGTTTCTTCCCACCCTTCCCTCAAAAACTCTCAGGGTATCTTAAAAAATTATATATACTGAAAATCGATATTATATATATATATATATATAATTTTTTAAGATGCCCTGAGAGTTTTTGAGGGAAGGGTGGGATAATAATCTAAACAAATATAAATATATAAAGTAGGACGGGCATCCATGGCAGTCAATGATTGTAGCCATGGCAGCAGGCCATGGCAGAGGTGGTCTGGACAGTCAGACTGTCAAGGAACCAGACATCCAAGCTCCAGGACAGCCAGCTTTGCCCCAGGCGGGTGGGCCCTAGTCTGGGCTGTTACTTTGACTGATTGTAGAGGTGATTACACAACCTAAAATACAAACACAACCTGAGATAACCCAGGTTAACATCTGGCAGCCATGAACCAAATGTGACAGTGGTCCACGGGGCAAAGCTGACCTAAATGGGCCCCCATCACGTCTGCTTTTACCCTATGTCTACTGAAGGAATCCAGATATGTCTTACCCCATAGCATTCTGTACCCTTGACAATGTGTCGATGGATCTGAATAGCAGAGAGATATGAGACTGGATCAAAGCTATGGAGAAATGCTTGCAGTTGTTGCAGGCTAGTGCTATTAGATGCTAACACTTTTGAACACTGAAAGTTTTCACCCGTTGTGAACAGATTTAAACCAATTTGTCTTTCATTAAACCAGAATGGCAAAGGCTGCAAGAGCAGTCTTTTCCCTCCCGTTTTCACTTCAAATCAGGGATGAAAACTAAAGGAGGATGCTTACATCCAGGGTAGAGTGGTAGGGAGGTGCCTCTTGTTTATTTTCTAATCTGAAAAGCAGTCTTTTTCCTATTAGTTATTGGTAATTGGGATTCTCTTGCTTCCAGAAGGCAGTGTTCTGGCTAGAATAAATAGACCATGCATTTGCAATGTACGAAACCATCCTCCTTTCCTCTTGGGGTGGTGTTGGACCCAGTAAGGGAAGAGGACAAAAAATTCTCAATTTTCATAGATGTAAAAATAGGACAGGAGGTTTGGGTGAGTTTGGGTTACAGAGAAAAATCCATTCCTTAATATATCATCCTCATGGATCTTGGAGGTATGATCACTGCTGTGTGAGTCCCTGGAAGACAGAAATAAGAAGACACTTCTCCCTGTACTACTTATACTCTCTGTTTTGGTGGATCCAGTGTAGAGTTTTCCTCCTTTTCTGGTACTACCGCTCTGCTTTCTAGGCATGTGTAGGTTCATGGGTCACTAAAGACCTGCTCTAGTTTCTTATTGAGGTGACAAAGCATTTCTATACCACTCATTAGGCATGTGCGAACAGAACACGGTTTGTATGTTTGGACATTCGGTTGTTCGGTTCGAAACCCGAGTTCAGGTTTGGCTGTTCGGTTCGGCGGAGTTCAGTTTGGCCGAACTCCGACGAACATCCAAAAATAGCACTATCGATACTGAAATCGATACCAAATTCGAAGATTTTTTTCAGTATCAGTATCATTTGGCCCTGGGACCACGCCTGGTCTCCACCCCTGGTGCCAGGAAGTCTGCTCATCAGCTACCTCCCCCTTCCAGTCACATTTTTTCCCACCCAAAGTCACATTTTCCCCGACCCCGATCTCATCTGAACTCACTCAAACATGACCGAACTGTTCGGCCATTTTTGAGTTCGGTTTGGACGTTCAGTTCAGATGTCCAAATAGACCGAGTTCAGGCCGAACTCCAAACATATGAACCGCGTTCTCACATCCCTACCACCAGGAGTACAACAGCCATACATCACTTGTGAGTACTCATTCTTTGCTTATTTTTTAGGTGAATATTATTCCAAGGCTTAATATTTTTTTTGTGCAAATACACTTCTAAACTGTTGATTTTTGGTCGCATGTTTTTTTTCTGAAATACCCTATCTGGAATATCTGGGCAGGGACCATGTCTATCTTATTTTCTATAAAGCACCAGGTACATCGCTGGTGTTATATAAATGATAATAATAATAATAATAATAATAATAATAATAATAATAATGGGACTTGATGTTTAGATTATATTGACTCACCCCTGATATCTGAAACAAATGTGTCACTGGGTGCCTTGGAAAAGTCACACTCTAAACCTCTATTCCCATCTGTAAAATGGGAATGCATGTATCCCTGTATCTTCCTATGCCCCCTCCTTCTCTCCCCTCCCTTGTTTGTTCTAGATTGATAGTTTCTCAGGGCAGGGACCTGCTCATAAATCATTACTGTTCAGCACCAGAGAGATTGCAGGTACTATATAGTAAATAAATAAATAAATAAATAATGCTTTTAGTCAGGCTAAGTGCCTGAAATATTGGGTCCACTACACTAAGGATGTGTTTTTTAAGATGTCATCACACACCTAATTCACTGGTTAATCTCATTTCTGAAGATTTCAGTCCTAGCAGTCAGGGTTTAATGTGTGGGGTAGGGCAGAGCCTGGGAAACCTTTCCAGTTTGAGTGTGAAATCTGAAATGTGAAAGACAAAGGAAAGGCTGGCAATGGTTATTTCAGGTTGGAAACAAAAGATAACCCTCCATTCCATTGGGTGGATTATTTGACTTTTATTAATGACTTTCCTGTCCCACTCCCTGTGCTGCTCATCATATAGATGAAATCATCAAGAACTCCTCATTTATATTCAGCTGTAGAGAGGCAGGGTGGTCCAAGTGGTTGGGTTCTTAACTGGAGTTTAGAGTTCAGTTTCCTGACAAGCTCTGGGATTGGAGGTGTGGCTTCTGGGGCAGGTTTGGGCCTGGGCAATTCATTTTTATTGCATTTTTACAAAATGGGAGAAAATAGACATGACACTAACCACCTTTTAACCACCAAGGTTATTTATGCATGTTGCAGGGCTATATTGGTGCCCTATGCAGCCCTGCAACATGCATAAATAACCACCAAGGGTGGTTAAAGAGTGGTTAGCGTCATGTCTGTTTTCACCCATTAAGCATTGCCATCAGTATACCATCACAAGGGAAGGATTTCCTCTTTGAGTACACCTTTATACTTGCTAGCAATACGTTTGGCTAGAACGTGAGGAATTCTCTGACTGAAAGTTAGTCTTAAGCTTCTGTGTGGTGATTATAGTGGTATATGCACTCTGTTTACAGCTAATGGGTTTAGTAGTTAAAACTATCATTCGAAAATATATTTTGCTCCTGTTTTAAAATATCATTGCTACAATTAAATAACTTTAAGAAAACCCTGATTAATAAAGATGCTTTGGTGTATCTGTAGTAAGTTTGCACCTCCAGTTTATTGGCTGTCAATTTAAAAATGTTTGTTTAATTCATCCAGTCAGTAGTCTCTTGAGTAGAAGCTTTAGTGTTAGTGCTGTGCCAATGCTTGGTCAGGATTTAAACCTCATTGTTTTTTGACACAATGCTGGAACAGACACTTTGATTCTTAGGCCTGCCAACTGCATGGACAAAAGCTGAGGTGTTTAATTAAATAGTTTAAGTAGATTTTGACACAACTGGGGAGCGACTAGGGTTTTTAAACATCTCTTGAAAGAGATGTTAACAGGGTTTTCTCTTGCACTGAGTCCAAAGGCATTCAAATGTTGGCAGGATATGTAGCTATCCTTTGGAAGTGGAATAGGCAATCAGGAATCAATAGTCTTTCCTTAGTGCAATTAAAAATACCAATTTCTTCAATTTGTAAGACTGAATGCAAATACCAGCAAATATTTCCATTTGCAATGGCATGGACCTCTGCTACTTGGAAAAAGGGAATTGCTAGTGGATTACGAATATGGAATTAAGTTCCTTATAAAGTGGTAACAATCCCACAACAACTCACTCCAGAGTAGTCCCACTGAAGCCTATGAGACTATTCCTGGTTTCAAGACTGCCGTTATATAAGACTGCATTTGTCTGGTTAATTTAATTTCTGTAGTTGATGCATTGCAGAGGAGGCTTTGACTTGACCATGTTTTCATATCACTTTACATTGCAAAAAAAGGTTTTCTTTTCTATTAAAATGACTTGATTTCTTATTTATAGTCACCCATGGGGGTCTAGCTATGCTTATCAAAAGTATATGAAAAACACTCACAGGCAGTATAATAAAGGAAAGCTGATAATTTAACTCCAACATGTTTACATGTATATTTCCTTAGAAATAAGAAATGTGAGTTCTCTTTTTTTAATTATAAGCAGCCCCCTCCTTCCTTCTCCATTTCTTTCTCTAACCACCTTTCTTACCTGGCAACTTCTTTAGTTTTATTGAATTTCAGATATGCCTGCTTCATGTCTTCCCACCATCTCTCTCAAAACTTGAAATGTCTCCCTGTGTGTGAAAAATATATATTGGGATTCCCCCCCCCCCCCATATGTGTGTTTCTGCTGTGTGTGTGAAAATAAACTAAGCTGAAAGCAGATGAGATGCCTGCTGCTCAGAGGGACTGGTTAGTTTGATGTGAATAAATATTATAGTTCAAGGCAGCAAAGTAAAATAATGTAGTGGTGTTGATTTAGTTAGTGATATAAAAGTGTACACATAAGGACAGCAGTAAGGGTGGTGATGAAGCTGAATGACAGGTTTGAGAGATGGGGAACTTGGATTCAACCATCTACTTGTGTGTGACCTTAGTAAAGTCCCTTATATTCCTACATCTTTCTTCATAGAAAAGACTGATAGCATTTAATCATACAACCAATAGAATGCTATAAAAAGTGCACAGAATGATTGTATGATTCTAACACCATGTAGACATAGAGGCTAAGGTATAGACTCAGCTGCTCTATTAATTTTGCTGGAGTTATGCCAGTTCACGCTAGCTGAGAACCTGCTCCAATATTCCTATTGGTTGTGTATCATTGTATAAAATTCTATAGTGAGGTTATAGGTTTGTTTAAATAATAAGGGGGAAAACGCAGTGAACATGGGTTTCTTGTTACAATTGTGCATTATGATTTGTAGGATGTCCAAAAAGTTATCACAATGGTAGACATTTTTTATTATGTGCTGTAGTCTTGTAATGGCTAGGGTATGTAACTAGTGATGTTAATTTTGAGTGCTATAGTACCATCTTTGGGAGATAATAGGTGAAATGCTTGCCCGCTGTGGCCTGCCTGGATTGAGGACTCACTGGGACGTCGATTTCCAGGCTGCTAGATGTGGGCTCACTGCTGCCCTGGTCCAGGTCACCGACTGGTCCAGAACTAGTCCCCCAGAAGATCCCAGGTGCGCAGACACTCAGGTGGGCCAACTTGGGCCATAGCAGACCAGTGTCTCTATTTTAAGCCTGATCCCACTTGGGAATTAGGGACTGCCATGACCAGATGCCATGGCTGCCCATGATTGGCCCCCATAGCTTTCCGTCATGGTGGGGGTTTAGACGCTGGGGCGTGCTGGGGGCAGGGATGGATATTCTATTCCCCCAATGTAGGTAGGGTAGGAGAGGGCTTAGCAGCCAGCCTGGCCAGGTGCACGTTTATTTATTTATTTATTTATTTATTTATTAAAATTATACCCTGGCCCTCCTGCCACAGGCAACCCGGGGTGACTAGTAACATCAAAGATAAACACAATAAAATATCATAAAACATAGTAAAACATCAATAAAAAATAAAAAATAAAAATCAACTCCCTCCCTCACCAACCCCCACCCCCTACCTACCTCTCACCCTCACCAAATACCTGAAAGAACAGCCAGGTCTTACAACTCCTTCAAAAAGCTGGGAGGTCCAGGGCCAGATGGATCCTCACCGGGAGAGAGTTCCAAAGGCGCAGTGTGACCACCGAGAACACCCTATTCTGCGTGGTCCCTGGAAAAACCAGAAGACCTCCAGTGTGGTGCCTCCAGATGACCACAGGTGCCGATCTAGGACTCAGGGGGTGAGGTGATCTCGCAAGTAGGCAGGGCCCAGACCATGTAAGGCTTTATTAGTCAAAACCAACACTTTGAATCGAGCTTGGAAGACTATTGGCAACCAGTGCAGGGACCGGAGCACTGGTGTAATGTGCTCCCAGCGGCCCAGTCCCACTAAGAGCCAGACCGCCACATTCTGCACCAGCTGCAGCTTCTGAGCCATCACTATAGGTAGCCCCACGTGTTACAGTAGTCTAGTCAAGAGGTGATAAAAGCATGGATGATCGTGGCCAGACCAGGAGCAAAACCAATGACCGAAGCCGCTGCACCAGATGTAACTGGCGGAAGGCACTCCTCACCACAGCCTCCACCTGGAGATCCAGGTGGAGCTGCACATCAAGGTGCACCCAGAAGTTACATACCTGAGAAGTCAGCGGAGGACAGATCCCATCAACCATGGGAGCTGTCACTTCCACCGACTTACCCACTACCATCACCTCTGTCTTGTCAGGATTCAATTGCAGTCGGTTAGTGCTCATCCAATCACCCACAGCTGCCAAACACTGGGTAAGCACTGAGACAGTCAGGCCTGGATCTGTTGAAAATGAGAGATACAGTTGGGTGTCATTCGCATACTGATGACACCTCACCCCGGAACCTCTAATCACCATATACACTGCATATACACATTGAACAGGAGAGGGGACAAAATATAACCCTGCAGAACCCCACACAAGAGGTCTTGGTAAGAAGAAAAACAATCACCAAGCACCACCCGCTGAGTTCTTCCGGTCAGGAATGAGCAGAACCATTCAAGAACAGTCCCATCCACTCCCACACTGTCCCGCAGATGCGTCACCAACATCTCATGGTCAACGATATCAAATGCTGCCAAAAGATCTAACAGGATCAATAGGGTCGATCGAAACCAATCCTTCTCATGACGGAGATCATCTACCAAAGCCACAAGTGTGGTCTCAGTGCCATACCATGGATGGAATCCAGACTGAAACTGATTAATATAACCGACGTGGTCAAGATGATCCTGGAGCTGTTGGGCCACTACCTGTTCAATAGCCTTTCCTAAAAAGGGAAGGTTAAAGACAGGCCGATAGCACAGGGGAGTCAATGTCAAGCAATGGTTTCTTAAGCAGAGGCCACACCACCGCCTCCTTGAGGCAGCTCGGCACTCTGCCCTCCCAAATGGAGGTGTTGACCACCCTGGCCAGCAACGGCTCCATTGTCTCCCAGCAGCTATTGTCTAGCCAGGATGGGCATGGATCTAATTCACAAGAGGTGGCCCGAACCGCCCCCAGAACCTCCACCACGTCAGTGGGGGTCACCAACTGAAATTGATCCCACAATATTGGACATGACGGGGCTACTACAACCTCTACTGTATTAAGTGTGGCATTGAAGTAGTGGTGAATGCGAGTGATTTAATCCACAAAATAATCTGCAAACATGTCACAGTGGGCAGATGATGACTCAACTCAAGGGTCGAGGGAGGCCGAACTGACCAGCCCCCCCACAAACTGGAACAGCTCAGCTGGACGGGATTTTGTGGATGCTATGAGGGTTGCAAAGAACTCCCTCTTTGCTACTCGCATAGCCATGGCATATGCTAGTAAACTAGTTCTATGCCGCAATCTGTCAGCTTCAGCACGAGAACGATGCCACTGTCGCTCCAACTGTCGCCCAACTTTCTTAAGCCTCTGCAGCTGCTTGGAAAACTACGGAGGTCTGCGTAGCCTCTGCATAGGTAACGGAAGCCTGGGAGCCGTACGATCAATAACCTCCATCAGCAAGGTGTTCCATAGCTTAACTAGGTCATTGATGAGATGATCGTCAAGGTCAGAGGATAACTCCCCCAGAGCACCTAGAAACCTCAATGGGTCCAACAGCCTCTGGGGGTGGACCATCCAAATAGGTTCCAAACCCTTCCGGGGGGCGACGTGTACTAGAATTGAGGTCTGCAGGAGGTAATGATCTGTCCATGACAAGGGCACAGCCAATATCTCCCCCATTAATGGAACACCCACCTCAAGGTCAGTGCAAAACATAAGGTCCAAAGTATGTCCTCCAAGATGTGTCGGGCCATTGTCCCTCTCAGATATGCCCATGGTTGCCATGGCGGCCATCCATGAACTCATGTTCAGCTCCCCCAAGAACCACATCGGTGTGAATGTTGAGGTCCCACAAGACTATCGTCTTTGGTTTGTTGGTTTGTTCAGTGCCTCAACCCAGTCCTAAGGGTGGCACCCACCATCTTCCACACATTTGGGTGGAGGAGCAGCTGTGGGGCACAGAAAAAACATGCACCTGTCTAAGAATACAAATATTTTGTTGGATAAACATCTAATATCTCTATTCCAAGGCTATCAGTGCTCTTCTGGCTGTAAAGGGAGCTCTCTGGGGTAAAGATAGCCAGAGTAATGACCTGATTAGATTCTTCCTTTGCTCAGCCCTACCACAATGACACTTCCATAAGGGTGATAGCCTTATATTCAAATAAGAGACTTTAATAGTGTAACTTCTGCCAAGTCTCAGCGCTGACACCTCCAGAACTTGTCATTGCTGTTTCTGTGTGTCAGGGTTCTCAAGGGGGAAGGTGGTAGCTCCACCTAGTGGGAAGAAAGAGATAGAACACAAAGTTACCCTTTGGAGAACCCTGGGTTCCTGCAGCTACACTATAGTAACTGAGGAGCCACAAAGTCACAGTTCCCTCAGGATATCAAGACGGTTAAGCCTTAAGGCTAAGACCAGAGTTCATCACTGGGAACTCTCATTCTCTGCCTCATGAAATGGTCTCTTCAGACTGAGACTTATATTGGGCGGGCAGAAGCTACATAAATAAGAAGGAATAGACAATACTATGGAGGACTGAAACCCACGAGGAAAACACTACATAGAAACTAAGCCATGAAGAGAGAAGTTGTTAGAGTCAGGCTAAGGCCACTTTCACACACACACACACACACCCACACACACAGAGCCTGTGAGCATATTCTAGCTGTGCGGGGGAATGTGCAGCCAGAATATGCACGGGGATCAGCTGGTCTGAAAGCCCACTTCGTGCAGCTTTCTGTCATGGGGAGGGGGTAATCTATGGCAAGGAACTAAGGGGGTGGTGTCAGACACCCACAGACTTGCTACTGTGCTCCCCAGGAA
This sequence comes from Sphenodon punctatus, assembly GCA_003113815.1. Taxonomy (NCBI): domain Eukaryota; kingdom Metazoa; phylum Chordata; class Lepidosauria; order Sphenodontia; family Sphenodontidae; genus Sphenodon; species Sphenodon punctatus. The sequence goes on along the minus strand of QEPC01013808.1, from coordinate 505,541 downwards.
GCAAGGGCCCAACACGGTTCTCCGGAATAGCTCACGAGGTATAAGTTTCCCATCAGGATAGTGGTTTGGTCCTTGAAATCCACGAAGGATTAGGCCTATCTCATCATAGGGCGCCAGATCACCTGTGCTGGTGCAATCCTCCTTTCCAACCACCCACCATGAAAGCACACCCCAAGCACCCCACAGGGGAGGAAGGCAAGTGCACAAAGTGGGGGAGCACCAGGAAAAGGTCCCAAGGCAAAAGGGAGTGGCTAGGGATGGACTCACACAGGAGGGAATGGGGGGGAGCAGGTGCCCCAGGACAGGGGAGGGCTGACTCACCCCTCACCCCAACACTTCAAGTTCAATCAGGCTCGCAGGAGGTAGGGAAGAGGAGAGGCAGGATAACACTTACTTTCAGTCACTCAGTCCACCAAGGCACTCAGCACAGACGCTCCGGGGAATAGGGGCAAGGGGGAAACAAACTCGCCCAGAATTCAAGCTCTAGGTCTCTCTTCTCAAGCACAGGGGGACCAGTCTAACAGATCACTGGTGCTGTGTGCCTCACAGCGCTGGTGTTTAAAGTGGAGGCCATGCCCCCACTACGTGCTTGGAGCTGCGCTGAGTGGCGGTGTTCTAGTGGCCCCGCCCCCGTGCCCTGCACGGCATCGAGAGGGCGGCACCTGGGGCATTTTCTGGGGGAGTTGCTTGGCAATCGCTGAGTCCGGGTCCACCCAGGTGGGCGGAACCCGCTGTCTGTGTGTGGAGCCCGATGCCGGTCTGTCTTGCAGAGGGGCACTTTGCCCGTGGCAGTTCTGGGTCTGTGGTCAGATCGTAATAGTACACACCCCTCAAGCCCCCCGCCCAAGGGCCCAAGAAGGTCCGGGCTTTTCTGGGTACTGGTGATGAAAGAGCCGGGCTAGCCAGGGAGCTGACAAATAGATGGCAGGTTCCCAAGAGTGGTTATCGGGACCGTCCCCAATCCAATCCATTAGGTAATTAAGGTGCCCCGGAGGTACCTGGAGTCCAGGATGGCACGAACCTCATAGTCAGCATTCGTAGGTGGTCTGAATGGATCTAGAGGAGGGTTTGCAAGTGGTACCACTGGGGGTTGTGCTTTCTTGAGGAGAGATACATGTACTGTAGGGTGTACTCGGAGTCGAGGGGGAAGTTGGAGTTGAAACGTTACCTCATTAACTTGTCGCCAAATAGGGAAGGGTCCAATTAAATGATTGTCCAGTTTTTGTGAGGACCGCATAGAGAGGTAATGAAAGCGATCCAGCCAAACGTAATCTCCCGGTTGGAGTGGCTCAGCCCTCCAACTATGCCGGTCGGCGTATTGTTTTTAATGTTGGCGCAAGGCGATTAGTGTGGTCTTGGAGTTGGATGAGGTGTAGGTGTTGTAGGAGGCTTCCAGCTGCCAAGACTTGTATGGGGGTGAGGTCAGGGATGCAGCTTCGGGGATGGTAATCATAGAAAACATAAAAGGGGGATTCTCCGGTGGAGGCATTTGGTGCGTTGTTATGCGTAAATTACGCAAGTGGGAGCCATGTATACCAATCAACTTGGAGATAGTTTATGGTAGGTAATGTTCAAAATCTTGATTTACCCATTCCACTTGACCATTGGCCTGTGAATGGTAGGCTGTGGTAGGGCTCAATTGTACCTGCAAGGCCTTAAAAAATGCTTGCCAGAAAAGGGAAATGAACTGCGAACCTCTATCGCTGATAATTTCACGTGGCCATCCATGCAAGCCCACAATATGACGGATAAACAACAGGGCTGTTTGTTGGGCAGTAGGAAGTTTTTTACAAGCGATAAAGTGGGCCATCTTTGTGAAATGATCCACCACCATGCACATGGTGGTGTAACCCAAAGACGGGGGAAGGTCCACAATAAAGTCTATGCCGACCCGCTGCCACAGTCCTTGAGGGGGCTCAGTAATCTGCAATAGTCCCTGGGAAACTTGTCTTGGGATTTTCATACGGGCGCACACAGTACAGTTACTCACATATTGTCGAACATCTTGAGTAAGAGTTGGCCACCAGAAAGAGCAGTGAATCAGCAGATGTGTTCAGTCACAACCCGGATGACCGGCTAAGGGGGAATCATGATGGGCCCAAAGGATTTGGGTCCGACACGAAGGAGGAACGACTATTTGCCCCTGTCGCCATAGAAGACCATGGTCTGCTACGTATGTAGGGTCGGTTGTAGGCAATAGCTCTTGTGTTGTAGCAGGCCCTAGTTGTTAAGGTGTCACCTGAGTCATAGCAAAGACCTTGGCTTCTAGAATCGCCCCTTTTGAGGGCTTACCTTCATTTGTGGTGTCATGGTATCGTGACAGCGCATCGGCAAGAGTGTTGAGTTTTCTGGGGCGGTAGCGAATAATGAAGGAAAAGCGAGCAAAGAATAATACCCATCGGGCATTTCTGGCATTCACGATTTGGACGGTTTGCAAGAAGGTTTAATTTTTATGGTCTGTTACCACGGTGACAGGGTGTCGTGGTCGTTCTAAATAGTGTTGCCAATTTTCGAAAGCTGATTTAATGGCCAATAGTTCTCGTCAAAATTGCATAATTTTGTTCGGCAAGGGTAAGCTGCCAGGAATAATAAGCGCAGGGTAGTCCTGTCTCTCCCGTGGCATTGGGTTGTAACAGTACCGCCCCATGGGCCCGATTAGACGCATCCACCTCCACTTGAAAAGGTTTGTCAAGGTTGGAATGCTGGAGTAAGTGGGCAACAATAAAGGCTTGTTTTAAGCATGTAAAGCTGCGCTGTTGCTCGGGCCCCCACATGAACTCTTGGTGTTTCTTTAACAACTGAGTCAAGAGGGTAGTCAATTCAGCAGAGTGTGGAATATATTGCCGGTAATAGTTAACACTACCTAAGAATCGCTGTAAAGGTTTTACCACCTTGGGTGGGGGCCAGCAACGGATAGCTTCCACCTTGCGTGGATCCATTTGGACCCCGACCAGGGTGATCATGAACCCCCAAAAGTACACCGAGGTGAGGTGGAAGGCACATTTTTCTAATTTGCAGAAAAGCTTGTGGGTTCAAAGTCGCTGAAGGATGGGTTGAACATGGAGCACATGCTGTTCCAAGGTAGTCGAGTATATTAAGATATCATCAAGGTATGCGATCATAAAGACATCAAGAAGATCATGAAAAATATTGTTGATAAAGTGCTGAAAGGTGGCTGGGGCGTTAGCCAATGTGAACGGCATTACAAGATATTCGAAATGTCCATAGCGTGTACGAAAGGCCATTTTCCACTCATCGCCTCACTGGACTTGGAGGAGGTTGTACGCTCCTCGAAGATCAAGTTTGGTGAAAATGCGAACCCCCTGGAGGTGATTTAATAGTTCTGGAATTAACGGGTGGGGGTATCGATTTTTAATAGTCACATTATTCAACCCCCGATAATCGACGCATGGGCAGAGCCCCCCATCTTTTTTTGGCACAAAAAATATCGGAGCGCCGGTGGGGAAACAAGAGTGCCAGATGAACCCATTGCGTAATGCTTCATCGAGGTAGCGGCAGAGTTTTTCCAGTTCTGGCACGGAGTGGGCATAGATACGCCTAAACAGGGGCTCCGCTCCAGGTTGCAGGTCTATAGGGCAATCATACGGCCGATGTGGTGGTAGCGTGGATGCAGATTTCTCACTGAACATGTCTTGATATGCCTGATAGTCGGGGGGAAGACTTGCGACTTCCGTGTTTGAAAGGGCTGGAACCATGGCTGCTAGGTGTTGAGTCGGAGGAGCCTGTAGGCATTGAAGTTGGCAGTACTTGGAGTTTAGTTGGAGTTGGTTTCAGACCCATTGAATATGGGGATCGTGTTTTTGCAGCCAGGGTAGTCCCAAAACCACAGGAAACAAGGGGGTGCACACAATGTCAAAGATCAAAAGCTCCTGATGTGTGCCAATGGTACATTGCAAAGGGTTGGTCTGAGTAGTGATTGGTCCCGCGATCAAGGGGGACCCATCAATGGTGTGAAGAGGTTCGGGCAGGGGCTTGGGCTCCGTCAGAATTCCGTGCGTGGCCACCAACTTTATCCATAAAGTTCTAACTTTATCCATAAAGTTACTGGAGGCCCCTGAGTTGAGCATGGCCCATACTATAAGGGAATGATGGGGGGAGGCCAAAATATTCAAGGATACCTGGAGGTGGGACTCTTTTGAAGATAATGCCAGAGAGTGGAAAGCTACAGCCGGGGCGCTACCTGGGAACCTCGGCCAGAGGAGTTTTCCAGCTGTTGCTGTTGTGCAGCTAGGGCTGGACATGCATGAATAAAGTGGGTCACATCACCACAATAGAAACACGCACAGGACTTACGCCATCTTTCTCTTTCCTTTCGAGTAAGGGGACCACGAGCTCCCGTGAGTGGCATAGGTTCTATGTCCCTGGTTCATGGAGCTTATCTTCCGGAACTTGCTACAAAGGGAGGGTGAGGTATAAAGGAGCGAGCCCCCTGTCGCCGTAACTGTCATCTTTCCAATAGACGTTCCTCAATTTGTAGTGTCAAGGTGGCTAGTTGTCCCCAAGTCTCTGGCAGGGGGGTGAAGGCTAGTTGATCCTTCAGGTCCTCATTAAGCCCTCATCGGAATAGGACCTTGAGCACATCCTCAGGCCAATGCAAGTCAAGGGACAATTGTTGAAAGTGTGTAACATATTCTAATACCCCGCTTTTCCCTTGCCTTAGGGCCATGATTTGTGTCTGGGCATCACGGGCACGATGGGGATCCTCGATAAGCATAGCAAACTCCTTGAGAAAGTTTGTATAGTTGGTTTACAAGGGACTTTTGTCTTTTAACAAGGAAATAGTCCAATCCAAGGCAATATCTCCCAAATTTCCAATGACAAAGGTGACTTTCAAGTCGTCCGTGTGGTAAGTTGCTGGCTGGACAGTGAAGGTGAGATCACATAAGGCCACAAATTCCTGGAAGGCTTTCCATCTCCCAGGAATTTCTCAATCTTGGGCCCCTTTGGCTCCCAGGGTAGCGCCGCCCCAGCTCCCTGGAGTGTTGGGTCAGGGAGTTTCCCTAAGGGTGGCGCTACCAAGTCGGCCAGAGCTGTGTCTATGGGGGGCCCTTTTACTGCCTGTTCTAGCTCTGCTTGTTTGGTCTTGACGTCCTTCATCTACATGGCGAGGGACTGAACGGCCCGTACTAATTCTGCCAACTGACTGGCTACATCCATGGCAACAAAGGGGTCCTCCTTGACAGAAAAGGTTATTGTGCCGGTGATACTGTCATGGGGAGGGGGTAATCTATGACAAGGATCCAAGGGGTAGTGTCAGACACCCACAGACTCTCTACTGTGCTCCCCAGGAGGCAAGGGCCCAACACGGTTCTCCGGAATAGCTCACGAGGTATAGGTTGCCCATCAGGATAGTGGTTTGGCCCTTGAAATCCACGAAGGGTTAGGCCTATCTCATAATAGGGCGCCGGATCACCTGTGCTGGTGCAATCCTCCTTTCCAACCACTGACCATGCAAGCATGCCCCAAGCACCCCACGGGGGAGGAAGGCAAGTGCACGAAGTGGGGGAGCACAGGGAAAAGGTCCCAAGCCAAAAGAAAGTGGATAGGGATGGACTCACACAGGAGGGAATGGGGAGGGATCAGGTGCCCCAGGACGGGGGAGGGCTGACTCACCCCTCTCTGTGCCAACACTTCAAGTTCAATCAGACTCGCAGGAGGTAGGGAAGAGGAGAGGCAGGATAACACTTACTTTCAGTCACTCAGTCCACCAAGGCACTCTGCACAGACGCTCCGGGGAATAGGGGCAAGGGGGAAACAAACTCGCCCAGAATTCAAGCTCTAGGTCTCTCTTCTCAAACGCAGGGGGGCCAGTCTAACAGATCACCAGCTCTGTGTGCCTCACAGCACCGGTGTTTAAATTGAAGGCCACGCCCCCGCTACGTGCTTGGAGCCGCGCTGTGCGGTGGTGTTCTGGTGGCCCCGCCCCCCTGCCCTGCACTGCGTCGGGGGGGACGACGCCTGGGGTATTTGCTGGGGGAATTGCTCAGCAATCGCTCAGTCCAGGTCCGCCCAGGTGGGCGGAACCCGCTGTCTGTGTGTGGAGCCTGATGCCGGACTGTCTTGCAGAGGGGCGCTTTGCCGGCGGTGGTGCTGCATCTGCGGGTGGATCCTAACACTTTGCCAGCAGACATGCACATGGATACAGAGCTCGATTTCCTGCTCTGTGTCTATCCACATGTCTGCCGGCAAACACAAGGAAAGATCTACATTCATACAGGTAAGGTTGTGGCATAGGGGAAAAACCACTTTCCCCTAGGTCAGGGGTTCAAGGTTGCACACTGACACTCTGCAAGTCCACCACCCACCCACCTGCAGTTGCATGCAGCACTAGCCTTGGCCCCAGGATCTCCCCTGAGAATTTTTGGGGCTTGGGCCTAAGTGCAATGTCTGCTCAGAGGAACTGACACATACCTGCACTGTACTCTATATTAGAGTTAATAAAACGAAATGTGAATTTGTGATTCTCCCTTATTTAACTACAACTACCTTCTAACATGTAACCTTTCTGCCAGGACGATGTTAAGGGGAACAGCTCAAGGACACTGTTCCTTGTGTCTAGGGTTGATTTTGTCTATGATCTCTCTACATATATCTGGTGTGAGTCCCCACCTCAGGGAAAATAGTGATGGCTAAAAGGAAAAATTCAGTTTTAAAACAGATCCTTCCTCATTTAACTGATAACCTTGGAATAGAGATGTTAAAAATATTTTTTTAATCCAACAAAATATTTATATCACTATATAAAATAACTATAACTAAAGTATCTACCCATCTACTTTATATCGTTATACATAACACTGTATCTATGCTACAAAAATAAGTATGTGTTAACTATATAAGCTGATATAAATATGTACTATTAACCAATAATCAAACCCCAGTCAACACTTACTAAGAAACTACTGCAAATGGCTGGCAGGCCACTAACAATAACTCCATCAATATGGTAGGTTCAATGCCAGGATAGCACTTATTCCATTAGGCTTTGCTATTAGCTAAAAAGCCCATGGCCATTCTGGAAACCAGGTATTAATGAAACGCGGATGACAGCTCCTCTAATCAGATTTTTCAAGTAAGTATGTCTGTAGCCAGTTGAAATCCAGAAGCCAAGTAGCAGTTCCTCCAACATCCAGCTTTGATGCATCAATCCAAGATGCCCACTCCTCTGTTCAGCTCTGCCAGAGAAATAGCCTTGTAAGCAATTGGAATCCAGTAATGAAGCAGCAGTTACTCAATCTTTAGCTCTGATTATTTAAATCTCTCCAATTGCTTTCTCTGTTAGCACTTCCAGGAGAGTGTCTTTGCAGTCATTCAGAGGCCAGATGCTACATAGTCCAAGGGAAAACCCTGGGAATAGAAATTACAGGCAGAAGGGCCGAGCCTAAACCCTGTGCACTACATACAACCCCACTAAAGCGCCAGCACACAAACTGCACCTGCAGTGTGTGTGTGTTAGAATCAGCTCCAGAGTTTCCTAGTGTGGGTGACAGGAGCTAATGCAGCTGAACCAGTTCTATCTGCCTGATTCAAGGTTCTGAGAAATAATCTTGGGGGAGTAGCTACAATAGGAGCAGCAGGTGCAGCCCACAAATCTGTGGGGACCCACATGTAGAATGCATATGCACACTCGAGTGGATTCTCCCAGTAGAGGGGGGGCATTTTATCTTCTTCACCAGGGTCCATTTCAACCTAGTCATGCCCCTGCTTGGGGTTGAGGTTCTATGGTTCACAGTATAGCATTGGCCCCCATGACAGGACTAAAATCCTAGCTAGACACAAGTATCCATGGATTTTTCTCTCTCTCCCCCTCTATGTGTATGCCTGTATAAAAATATAGACATTCCCACAGCCTTGCCTCACTGAATATACCAAGTGCATTGGTCTCACCATGTTTGTACGTTACATCACACCTTATGCCTCTATTTCTAACCTTCATCACAGGGTGATTAGTACAGCTCATATCTTTTAGTTGGATTTCAGGCAGTCATGAAAGGGGGAAACAGTACAAAACTCCCTTTTAAATGTCTGACTGGAGCTGCTTTGTGCAGTCCAATCAATAATAAGGTAATTTGTGAAAGTGCTTGGAAATACCATAATCCACTTAGATCCAAACTTCCTAGTGGATTCAGTCGATTCTCTGTCAATGTTCTCTGTCTGTTTTTCTTCTTCTGAATTTGGATAAGTGGGCTTTGCTGGTTTGTTTATTTCCGCTAGTAGTTTTTGTTAAACTGCATTGTAACACTGGCAGGAAATGACAGCTCCAATAGGAAATGAGCAATATGTATGAGAGTTGGTATAACAGTCAAAATTATTCTTTTAAAAAAAGAAAAAGCGACTTTTATTTTTATAACACCTTTCATTTCAAATGGCCCCAAAGTTTCCCCCCTTAACTTAAATTCTAAACAAGGATCACTTTAACCACTCCTAAAACTAAAGCCTGCTTCACGATGGAATGAAGTAATGTTTTACTAATTCAGAAGTGCTATGGCACAGCTGAAGACAAGAGAAAAATACATGCACTCTTGAAATGACACTGTAGGTATATTTTGGGTAGACAAGTTTAATTACGTTGCTGGAATTTAGCTAGGACACTGCCATTTAATATAAGTGCTGTAGAGATCATAAATGACAACTAATGATTAGGAAATTTAAGTTTACATTTTTTTATGCAACCATATAGTCCCATCCTTGACCACAATAGTTGAGCATTGATGTCAAAATGATTCCAAAGAAAAAAATACAACCTATTGAGGTACCAACATTATTAGGCATATAAAAAGGTCAAGACATGACCCAGCTTCACACTGTTTAGTAGGGGTGTGTGAACACCCAGGGGTTCAGGGTTTGGCCTGTTCGGGGTTCGGCCCCTACGAAACCATTCAGGGTTTGGCTGTTTGGCCTGAACCTGTTCGGGGGCGTCAACCCATTCGGGGGGCGGGGGGCGTTGGACAGGGGGGAACCCAGTTTCCTTTCCCTCCAGGCTGCATGGGTGGAAGGGGTGCTGGAACTCACCTCCCCCCCACCCTGTGCAGCCTACTATTTTTTTTTTAAACCCCGCACCCCAGGGATTGCCCTACCGGGTAGCTCAGGCTCCAGCTCTGGCTCTGGAGTAGACAGCGGAGCCGGCTCTGGCGGCACTGCGGCGTGCTTTAGGCCTCTACTAGGCCTTCTGGGTCACCTGACCCAGTCACCTGACCCAGAAGGCCTAGTAGAGGCCTGAAGTGCTCCGCAGCACTGCCGGAGCTGGACCTGCCACCGCCGCTGCTGAGGCCAGAACGCCAGTGCCACCAGGTAGGGTGATCCCTGGGGTGGGAGGTTTTTTTTTAAAAAGTAGACTGCATGTGGGGGGGAGGTGAGCTCTGGCGCTCCTTCCACCTGCAGAGCCTGGAGGGAGAGGAAACCGGGTTGCCCCCTCCCGAACAGGTTCGGAACCTGAACTTTGTCTGGTCCGTTCAGGCAGAGGATAGTTTGGGTTCAGGGTGTTCGCGGATGGCCTGAACACCCCAAGTTCAGGCCGAACCCTGAACCTCCGAACCATGTTCGCACATCCCTATTGAAAAGACAACAACCCAAGAAATAACCAGCCCTTCTATTAACGTCTTATGAGTTAGTCTATTCTTAGATAAATATAACTTCTATTTAATGTTTGAATAGCTACTTTAAATACCAGTGGGCAAAAACAGAGAAAGAGAACAAAACCAAGGCCGTCAGAATAACTGCAGCAAAAGAAATGTAGAAATTACTAACATTTGACTATTTGTGGAGAATGACAAACTAAAATTAGGTGGAATTATCATAGATTACCAAGGCTTTATCTAGAGTAGGGCTGAACTGAGTAGAAGAAAAATATCCATGAATATTTCCAAGTAGCCGAGTACCAGGTTTGAGTTTTTGGGCGCTGCTTGGTAATACTCTTGAATACTCAGTATCATTCGGTAATCAGTAAAATACTCAGTACTGAGTACTCAGTACTGAGAAAATCTGAGGACCACGTTTCAGTCCTAATCTAGAGGTATAAAATAGGTTTTCTTTATTCCAAATTTCTATCTTTAAGGTCTGGAGACAATACACTCCTACCTTGAGCATGACTGACTTTTATTTCCCTGGAACCCTGCTATCTAAGCTTGACATCCTTCCATCCCTTCATTAGCTTATCCTTAAACTTTGATTCTTCCAGGTTCTGGAAAGCAATCTGTCCTCTTGGTTCCAGCACCTGGGAAATAGGCAGAATATAGAGTTCTCTTTTTTATGATTAGGCTGGAATACTGTACACCATAGTATAGGAGTCAGCCATCAGGTCCCAAATAATATATGGTCCCAAATAAGACTAGGGATACACTCCCCTAATCTAGGGATGGGGAGCCTCGGACATGGAGCCCAATTCCAGCCCATGGCTAATTTTCATGTAGCCCCTTTCCAGTTCTGGGATCTGGCTGCTGGATTCAGTTCCGACCTTCAAGCACTGAAAAACTGAACTCAGGGTAAGGAAGCAGAGGTGAGGGGAATGCACACAAGGATAGGGAACAATTCAATGGCACAGATCTGTGATCTGGACCTTCCTCTTCCTGAGCACGACCATTAGACCACTTGGCCCCGGTTGTACTAATTGTGGCCCCATGGAGAAAAAAGGTGGCCCACCTCTGTCCTAATCTTTTTACAGTTAAGGCCACATATGGGCCTTTTTAAATGAGTGGGATTTCTCCCACAGTTTAAACCTGTGGCTCTTGGAAACCTACACAGGGGTGTGGGTGGGCTTTAGACACTCCTCTGTGAACTGGAAGTTGCCCGGACACTATTAGAAAAAGTGGCACAGTGCAACTCCCGGGTGTTTTGAGATGTGGCATAGATAAGACCCCAGGTGACTTCCGGTTCATGGAGGAGCACCTAAAGCCCCCCCATGGGGGTTTCCAAGAGCTGCAGGTTTAAACTGTGGGAGAAATCCCACTTGTTTAAAAAGGCCCATAGTCCTAGTCAAACCTTGTTTAACTCACTGCAGGGTATAGACAGACATAGTACTTGGATTCATATTTTATTTTTTAAGATGATTAAAGGGTCTGGCTTACACCCATCGCGAGTGTCATGATGAGTCATGTCCGGGGTAGGCCCATCCTACCCTTGGTAATTCCCTGTGACAATGGTAGCTCCTTAAGAGGCTAAATGACTGGATCCTTATTTTAGGAGGGGCAGTCAACCTTATGGCCTTTGGATGCTTGGTTCAAGAAACTCATAGTTAAGTATCTAGCAATTGAAGAATAATACAGCATATGTTTGGGGGTTACAGGCCTCCTAATAGATGCAGCAGCTTCCACTCCTTGCAAAGGTTACACCCAAGCTATTTTTAAATGACATTTCTTTCTTTCTAGGAAAGCTTCTAGAATATGCATGCTACTAGTTTCCATGGCAACTGATATGCATTCAGCAAAATATTCTCTGACACTAGCAAATCCACTACTTCCTTCCACCTCGTTCCTTCACTGGGATGCTGGGAATTGGAAGGGGGTATGTCTGTAGTAGAGAGAAGGGAGCTTTTAATTTACAACAAACCTGCGGGTAAAGTGGTATTTAAAGTAGAGTGTGGAGCGCTAAGAAGTATGTTGGTTGTGTTCCTTCACCTATTACATTCTGGAATGTCCTGTTTGATTGAGTTCCAAAGACCTGTCAAATGAAAGTGGTAGAAAGCTATATACTCTAGAATGAGGTGGGTTGCATGTAGTTTCCTCAGGGACTTGCTCACTAAGCTAAACTGATTTCTTTGGTCACTGAGTATTTTTCTTGTTGCTGTTTACTACTGGAGTTAAATTGAAAAGCTGTCATTAGCTGATTGGTTTGCAGGGTTACCAGCTCTCACAGTTTTGTAAGTCTCACATTTGGGGTTGTTTCGTTATTAAAAACTAAAGTCACAAAAATAAAATAATGAGGAGCTCTGCTGTTATTGAAAAATGTATTTTGTAGTCCTAATGCTTGTGGAGAAAAAACTTGAAAGCTAAAACACATACACACTATACAATGACTTGAGGGTGGGGGTCTGTCTGGCTCATCTTGGGACACTTGGAGCTGGAATCCCTGATTTTCAGTTGATTCTTTCTCACCTGAACCATGTTTGGGGAGGTGGTGATGCTTTATAGTGGTCTCCCTTTTCACTGTCTGTTACCTGCCCCATGAATCTTCAACACGGGCCCTCTGCTCCCTGCATAGGGGGCGGGGGGGGGGTTGCCGCGCCCCGCTCTTCCCCGCACGGGAAATGGGCGCGAAAATGTGCATGGGGTTGGAAACCCCGTCGGTTCGGCCCGTGCACCACTGATTGATGGCCCGGGCATCAGGTGTTCCCAGCAGGGACTCCTGATTGGACGGTGCGGGGGCAGCTCCTCCCCTTTGCATAGGAGGGGGAGGAGGAGCAACTGCCGCCCGTGCAACTCTCTGATCATTCGAGCAAAAATCCCAAAGGAGAAGCAGCAGCTGTGTTACACTGCTGCTAATCAGGATGGGACGCCAGAAGAAGAAGGCAGCAGGAAAAGAGGCACAACGGGCAAAAAAGCGCCCAGCAACCACGTTGGAGGCAGAGCCTCCAGCGGCCATGCAATGCCCCA
>QEPC01013808.1:475960-487709 GCA_003113815.1 Sphenodon punctatus | reverse complement strand
TCGAAGGGGATGTTTAATGTTCAATTTGGTGATGGCACAGGAGGGCATATCCAGGCCATACACCTGTTTGTTAATATGTTTCACGCTTTAGGTTTAAAATACTGGACCCATAATTGCTTAGAAGCAATTCCACCAACTTCCATGATTTGTTGAATAAAGAGTGCGGCCAATTTAAAATCCATATATGTCTCTGTGTCTCATTTCCTGGGGGTGGGTGGGGGTGCGTCGGCAACTTCCTGGTTTTCCCCACTGCTTCATGGTCTTGAGATGAAGGGTCGCCCAAGTGTCCCTGAGCAGCTCCTAATTCTCTAGGTCCATAACAACTACCCTTTCTCCTCTACCAACATAATCTTGGGGATGTTAACCTTGGTCTGCTGTTCCTTTCCCCATATGATCAAGGGAAAGATAGGAAGCCAGTCTGATGCGGGAAAGCTGTTTTGCTTGGAGCTCTGTCTACTCAGATGTAGAAGCAAGGGAGGAGTAAACGCTGTCCTCAGGACAGTTACAGACCCACAAAGGGCTGGATGGATGAGAGTTTGTGCCAGCAAAGTGTTTTAATGATCATAACCTTAGAAAAGTCAATAGATAGGAACTTAGCCTTTGAAGCTAGTGACTGCTCCAAATGGTCCCAAACTTGTTTTTATTTTACACTAGGCAGACATGTCTTAACTACATAGCCAAGAGCCGCTAGGTAGGTAGGAAGGAAGGAAGGAAGGAAGGAATAAGAACTTTAGCCCAACAACCTGTGAATCAATTTAAACCTATTAATTGAATTCTTATCATTGCATAGATAAATCCTGACCCTGCCCTCATCCAAATCAATGGTAAAGGTCCAGATGACGATCAGACCAAGGGAAAACTCAGAAAGCAGGGCTTAAAATTTTACAATTTTCTCTTATGCTCATCACAACCAGCTTGTGTATATATGTAAAAAAAATATTAACAATCTCCCACAAAAGCCAGTTCCCTCAGTCAAAATGAAACATGCAACTCCCACTTCCACACCAACCTTTCCTTTCTCAGCTGCCACCCTAACGTCACTCAGTTCCACACACACTGTCATTACTTTCTATCCTTGGTCTCTACAACATCCAACACTCTCCCTCTGTTGCTAAGGGCTCTAGTGTATCAAAAGCATCAAGATACAATACTTAAGAAAAATGTAAGGGTGGCTGTCACAAAATATTTCACCCTCCAGTCATCTGAGTAGGTAGGATATTACAAAACAAGGTCTTATCTAAAAGATGTAGGGAGGAGATGGCTAATGGCTGAGATGATCTTCAATCGAAGTTGTGCTGCTGAAAGTTTGCACAGATGTCTATACACCAGGGATGGGAAACCCCAGGCTCATAGTAAAATGTGGTCTACGACTTGTTTTTATTCGGCCCCTTTCTAGTTCCTGGATCTGGCCACTAAATCCAGTTCCTATCTCCGAGCGCTGAAAGAGTGAGTACAGTGTATGGGAGCAGAGAGAAGGCCATGTCCACAAAGACAGGGTACAGATCCATGATCTTGACCCTTCTCTTCCTGAGCACACTCCATAAGCAAGCACCTTTGCCTCCAACTTCTAGGTGGCCCTTGGGGTTGTACTATTTTTTTTCAAACTGCCCCTGGCAGAGAAAAGGTTCCCCACCTCTACTATACATGGTGGCTGCAGACTAGGCTCCTTCATTGTCCTGAGTTACCGCTCTATACAATCTCTCTTAGTTCTGTGGACTCTCTGAACTTGTGTGCATACAGCATAATCCTTTATCCACTTAGAGCCTGTAGCACAAGTACAAGTACCAATGAAGTGAACTGGACTGGCATCAGCAGCAAGAGCTAGCGCCAACATAAAAAGGTAGGCAAGACCATGCTGCTAGTCTCTCCACTTTATTGCTTTCTGAGAACAAATGCTTCCCTCCATTCCTGCCAAGCTTTTAAGATATTAGGTATCAATTTAATTAGCACATTATAGTATGCATCAAAACAATTCAAATGCTTAATTAAAATGTTGAACATAAAAAGGGTTTTGTCTTGCCTTGATGTACATGTGAAATGCCCATTACCATTAAGAGAACTTACACGCATTTGCTGAAAAGAAAATACAACCACAGTTTATAGGGGGAAGACTTTGAACAAATTAAACAAAACGGATCCCTAATTACTAATAAAATTTGCATTAGTGGAACTGACACATCCAGTGAGAGGAAGCTAGAATAATAGCGTGTAAAAAAACCAAGAGAAACAGACCTGGTCTTATTACTAATAAAGAGAGAAAGGGTTTGTCCTATATAACTGCTATGTAAGCTCCCTACAGGTAGGGTGTGGGAAGTCGGCGCTCACTTGGGCTGAATAGAGAAGCCCTTTTTTTCTTGTTGGGGCGTCTCTCATTTGCATAGTCAAGAACCCCCCTGTAGGTATATCCTGTAGCTTGCAAGCCTACTTAAGCTCTGGTGACTTCAGAGCATTCAGCTGAGCAGCCATGAGAACTTGTGCAGCAACCATCCTTCTTTCCTGTACTATTCATGAAATTAGCAAACCAAGGAAAATGGCGCCTGTGCTGCCTTGCTGTGCCGAAGCAGAAATGTCCCCACAGAGCTGCATATCTGTGAAAGCACATTGAAATACTCCAGCTTTTAGAGTGGATGGTGCCAATTCCAATTGTGGGTGTTTCCAATTGTTGGGTGCCTCTGTGATAGACTGAGCAGATCTTCAGCTTGGCTGTATCCTGGGGATTAATCCCCACCTCATCCTTGTCTCCAGATTCCCCTTTGGTGCTCCAAAAAGCCCCTCCCACCTGGGCTGTGAGGCTTGCGGCGTGCAGGAGGGGTCTATTGCAGGGGAGACCCCCCTGGAGGAACCACAATAGGCTGCAGGAGACACTGCCCCTGCCCCCACCGGAACCACAAGCCCAGGAAAGCCCAGAAACCCCGCCAGCTGCAGGAATGGAGCCAAGCCCACTGGCCATGCCCCCAACGCCGGTACGTAATCAGGGATTTCCCCCAACCCTGTTTCGATGCTCAGAACGCCTGAGAGCACGCACAAGCATTCTGAGCATCGCAACAGGGGTGGGGGAACTCCCTGATTACGTGCCGGCGTTGGGGGCATGGCCAGTGGGCTTGGCTCCATTCCTGCAGCTGGCGGGGTTTCTGGGCTTTCCTGGGCTTGTGATTCAGGTGGGGGCAGGGGCAGTGTCTCCTGAGGCCTATTGTGGTCCCTCCGGGGGGGTCTCCCCTGCAATAGACCCCTCCTGCACGCCGCAAGCCTCACAGCCCAGGTGGGAGGGGCTTGCAGCATGTAAACCAGTGCCGCAGAGACAGCGACGCTGGTGATTTCTGAGAGACCAGCCCTCCCTTTGCTTGGCTTATGCTTGATACTGAACGAGTGTGCCCTTGGACTTTTGGACGTAGCGTGCGTGGACCTTCCTTTCCTGGATACCAGAAGACTGTGAGATTGTGAGACTGTTAGCGAGTTAAGTGGTGTTCCTCGAGTGTTTCCCCCCTTCCCTGGGTTACCTCCTTCCCCCTAGTGTGAGTGTCCCTTTTCCCCCTAACCCTCAGGGGTTCCCCACCCCTGTCCCTTTTGCACAAGACCTCACCTTGCTCCTTTCCCCCATTGGTACCTGGAGTACATGCGCTCAAGAGTGTCAGGGTGTACCTCAGTTTCCCAGGTGTCATTAGCCCTATGATGATAGGGGTCTGTTCTCTTTAATTAGAGGTGAAGACCCACACACTATCCTGACGGGCATTCTTTGTGCAGGGCGCGTGCCCCCATTTCTGGGATTAAGACCTTGGTTGCGACTGTGTTAGTGCAAGTGTGCCCCAAATCCCCCTACCCCAGTCACAAATCACCAGCCCTAAATAGGCCCCAACACAGGCTTGAGCATCATGGATGTAGCAGATGAAATCAAACAATTAGTACGCGCTGTGCAATCCTTGGCTATGGAGGTCAAGGACCTTAAGGCCAAGCAAGGGGAAATCGCCACAGTGGTGACCCAGATCCAAGGGGCCACTGCCCCTATACCAACTCCTCTGGTAGTGGTAGCGGCACCCCTGGTCCCAGTCACGACTTCCCCACGGGAGCCTAGGGCCCCTCAGGTAGAGAAATTTCTAGGGGACCGGAGGGCATTTTAGGGATTTTTGGCCCTGTGTCGCCTAACATTTACCCTGCAACCCAATACTTATAACACTAAAAAAATCAAGGTAGCCTTTATTATTGGGAACTTAGGGGGTACCGCCCTAGAATGGGCTATGACCTTATTGAAAGGAAATAGCCCTTTATTGGAGGCCTATGAGGATTTTTTGAAGGAATTTACATTCCTGTTCGACCATCCTCACCACACCCAGGATGCAGAGACCTTGATTATGTCTCTCCGGCAGAGTAAAGGGAATATGTTGGATTATGTCACATGGTTTCAGCAGTTAGCTTTGAAGTTGCGATGGCCCAATAATGTGTTGAGAGTAATGTTCCGCAAAGGGTTGTGTGATGAAATTAAGGACCAGTTTACTCTTGTGGCTATACCAGATACTTGGGACGCTATTGCTCACCTAGCATTACAAATAGAGGAAAGATTGACCGAGCGAAAAGGGAACGTTGTTAAGACATAAGATCATTCCCTAGTAAGCCGTTCCCGCTCCCAGGAGCGCCCAAGGCCCCAGAGGCCGAACCCATGCAATTGGGGGCTTCTCAGGGCCCATTGACGAAGGAAGAGCGCGAGCGCCGTTGAGTCTCGTGCTCGTGTTTCTATTGTGGGGAACCTTCACACTTTATAGGAGAATG
This sequence comes from Sphenodon punctatus, assembly GCA_003113815.1. Classification (NCBI taxonomy): domain Eukaryota; kingdom Metazoa; phylum Chordata; class Lepidosauria; order Sphenodontia; family Sphenodontidae; genus Sphenodon; species Sphenodon punctatus. The sequence goes on along the minus strand of QEPC01013808.1, from coordinate 482,948 downwards.
TCCCGCACTACCACCACAGCGCCGGGACTCGGGAAATGCCCGGAACCGAGATGGACCAGGGCCGTTTCAGTTCTGAGCTGTTCCAGAAACCCCGTTATGGCCCCCAGGTGTGACCCCCATTTCCAGGTTCCCGTTACCCTCTCCTTATCCCCCCGGAGTTACTTGGTGACCTGGGCGCTCATGGATTCCGGAGCATCAGGAAATTTTATGGACATGGATTTTGTCCGTGCCCAGGGATTCTCCACTCAGTCCAAGATTGTTCCAGAATCAATCCATTCCATTGATGGTTCCCCTTTAGTTTCTGGGCCCATAACTACAGCCACATCCCCGGTGCGGTGTGACATCGGGAATCATACGGAGTTTATTGCCTTTGACATTGTATGCAACCCCCTCTTTCATGTAGTCTTAGAATCCTCGTGGCTCCATGCTCACAACCCCTACATTGTATGGTCTAAGAAAACGATTCAGTTTTTGGCTCCCCAGTGTGCACAAGGGTGCCTGCAGTCGGGCCCACGGGCACAGGGGTGCATCGCCCTAGCCACCCCTCTACCAACAAAGACGGACGAGTCGGAAATCATCCCGGAGGAATATTGAGACTATCAGGACGTGTTTAGCAAGGTACGGGCATTGGAGCTCCCCCCTCATCGCCTGTATGACTGTCCTATTGAACTACTCCCAGGAACTGAACCTCCCTTTGGGTGAATCTATGCCCTAGCTGAGACTGAACTTCAAGCACTGCGACAGTATTTGGAAGATAGCCTACATCAAGACTTTATTTGTCACTCTAGTTCCCCTGCGGGAGCCCCTATCTTTTTTGTGGCAAAGAAAGACGGAGGGCTTCAACCCTGTGTGGATTTTAGGGGGCTTAATAGTATCACAGTCAAGAATCGTTACCCCCTGCCCCTGATTTCCAAGCTCTTAGACTGACTCCAAGGGGCTCAAATGTTTACAAAACTTGATTTACGGGGCGCTTACAACTTGTTGCGGGTGCGGTCCGGAGATGAATGGAAGACGGCCTTTTGTACACGCTATGGATTCTTTGAATATCGCATGATGCCGTTCGGCCTTGCTAATGCACTTGCGGCCTTCCAGCACTTTATCAATGACAACTTCCAAGACATCCTACATGTGTATGTCATAGCCTATCTGGACGATATCCTCATTTACTCGTCTACCAAGGAACAACATGTGCAACATGTCAAGGAAGTCCTACATTGTCTATGAGTCCACAAACTCTATTGCAAAAGAGAGAAATGCTTTTTCCATATCACGTCGGTTAGTTTCTTGGGTTTTATCATTAGTTACACAGGGGTGATGATGGACCCCCAGAAGGTCGACGCCTTGCAGCGATGGCCACTACCAAAGGCGGTAAAACCCCTACAGCGATTCTTGGGAAGTACGAATTATTATCAGCATACCCCACTTACACAATTATTGAAAAATTACCAATGGAGAGCAGACCAACAATTTAGTTTCGAGTTCTTAAAGAAAGCCTTTATGTCCGCCCCCTTACTACAACATCCTGACTTTACCAGGCCATTTCACGAAGAATCCGATGCATCGGGACAAGCCTTAGGAGCAGTGTTACTGCATGCCCCGCCAAATACAGAGAGGTTGCTGCCCTGTGCATGTTACTCCCGGCAGTTGATACCGGCCGAGCGTAATTATAACATCCTGGACTGTGAACTCCTTGCGATCAAGGTGGCTTTTGAAGTGTGGCATCATTATCATGAAGGCGCGGGTCATCCGGTTACGGTAATCACCGACCATAAAAATTTAACCTTTTTGCAGATGGCCCACATCTCCAACGCCTGCCATGCAGGTTGGGCCTTATTCTTCGCCCGCTTCGATTTTCGTATAAAGTATCAACCAGGATGTTCGCATGTTCTTGCTGACGCATTGTCTGGTACCATGAGGAATGCCCGGCTCAGCCATTGATTTGCACCCGTATCCTCGACGAGAAAACGTTTGTGGCCACCTATATGTCTCTTGCAGATCTTCGTGACGCTTCCTCCCGGGAACTCCCCGTTGCCGAAGACCCTGAAGTGGTTATTCAAGACGAGATTCACACCCGGAAGGGACTCATCATAGTGCCCCCTTTATGCCAGGTGCATATTCTCTGGGCACACTATGAAGTTCCTACTGTGGGTCATCCGGGAATCGAGAGAACCCGACAGATGATTCAAAGAACCTTTTGGTAGCCGACATTGACTCAAGACATCGAGCAACACGTGGCCAGCTGTGCCACGTGTGCCCAAACAAAAGTCCCCTGCCATAGTCCGGCGGGTCTGCTCCAATTGCATCCAGTACCTGCAGGCCCGTGGCAATGGGTAGGATTGGATTTTATTGTGGAGCTCCCTCCATCCCGTCAATATACGACCATATTAGTTGTAGTGAACCATTTTTCTAAAATTGGCCACTTCATTGCTTGTAAGGGCTTGCCCACCACCAAGAAAACAGCCTTGTTATTTTTGCGACACGTTCTTAAACTCCACGGAGCCCCAAAAGAAATAGTAAGCGACCGAGGAACGCAGTTCACTTCCCGTTTTTGGAAGGCTCTTTTTCAAGCGCTCCAAGTTACATTAAACCCTGCAACCGCTTACCACCCTTAAGCCAACGGTCAAGTGGAGCGAGTCAATCAAAATTTAGAACAATAGCTTCAGTGTTATGTAAATTACCTGCAAGATGATTGGTATCGATGGCTCCTCTTGGCAGAGTTTACCTATAATAATGCCCAAAATGCTTCCCTTGGAACCTCTCCCTTTTTTGTGACCTACGGGTATCACCTGCAGATTGGGACTATAGAAACCCCCTCGCCGGTGGTGCCTGCCGCAGGGGCCCTTGTGCAACAAATTCGCAAAGCCCAGACCATATCTCGATGCGTCCTTCAGGAAGCTCGGCAACATTATAAGGTTCAAGCAGACAAACACCGACAAGAGACTCCTTCCCTCCTTCCTGGGGACTTAGTTTGGATCGATCGTCGGCACTATCCCTCCACACGCCCCTCAGCTAAATTAGATGCTAAGTTTATCGGTCCCTACCCTATACTGCGACAGGTGAACCAAGTCACATACACTATCCAACTCCCTCCTCATGTGCGTATACACCCCACCTTCCGTATTTCTCTTCTAAAGAAAACAAACCGCATCCATCCCATACAGCCACTCCCTCCTCCTGGGCCTATATCTCAGTCATCCGCGGGCCCTGAATACGAAGTTTGGGCTATTTTGGATTCCCGTGTTCTGCACAGCAGGCTCCAGTACCTCGTCGACTGGGTCGGGTACGGCCCTGACGATCGCTCCTGGGAGCCTGCAGCGCAGATCTCGGTGCCTCGCCTGCTACGAGCCTTTCATTTACAGCATCCGTCCTGACCAGGGCCTTCCCAGGCCGCCTATTGGATACCTCGAGGGGGGGGGTATTGTGAGGCTCATGGCATGCAGGAGGGGTCTATTGCAGGGGAGAACCCCCGGCAGGACCACAATAGGCTGCAGGAGACATTGCCCTTGCCCCCACTGGAACCACAAGCCCAGAAACCCCGCCAGCTGCAGAAACGGAGGCGTGCGCACTGGCCACATCCACAACACTGGCACGTAATCAGGGAGTTCCTCTGCCCCTGTTGCGACACTCATAATGCGTGAGAGCATGCATGGGGGCAGGGCTTGCAGCATATAAACCAGTGCCGCAGAGACAGCAGCGCTAGTGATTTCTGAGAGACCGCCCCCCCCCCCTTTGCTTGGCTTATGCTTGATACTGAATGAGTGTGCCCTTGGAGTTTTGGATGTAGTGTGCGTGGACCTTCCTTTCCTGGATACCAGAAGACTGTGAGATTGCAAGACTGTTAGCGAGTTAAGTGGGTGTTCCTCGAGTGTTTCCCCCCTTCCCTGGGTTACCTCCTTCCCCCTGGTGTGAGTGTCCCTTTTCCCCCTACCCCTCAGGGGTTCCCCACCCCTGTTCTTTTTGCACAAGACCTCACCTTGCCCCTTTCCCCCCTTGGTACCTGGAGTACATGCGCTCAAGAGTGTCAGGGTGTACCTCAGTTTCCCAGGTGTCATTAGCCCTATGATGATAGGGGTCTGTTCTCTTTAATTAGAGGTGAAGACCCACACACTATCCTGACGGGCATTCTTTGTGCAGGGCACGTGCCCCCGTTTCTGGGATTAAGACCTTGGTCGTGACTGTGTCAGTGCAAGTGTGCCCCAAATCACCCTACCCTGGTCACATGGGCAGATGCTCCTGGTCTCCACTGCCTGATGCACCAGTTCCCTGAGTCCACTGACCGCACCCCCAGAAGGTTGGGCAGTTCACAACTGCAGGGTGGCTAGTTCAAGCCCTCAGGTATAGAAGGAAGGTAGGGTAACTCTGAGTAGTGAGAGAGTCAGGCTTCTTTGGAGGCAGACCACGCACACCCTACTGTAGTAAAAGGAAAACAATTTATTCTAACAAGGTATAAGAACAAAGCCAATTGGTGAAAAGGGTATAAGACAAGGTTATGGAAAACAACAGCAACCAAATAAATGCAAAGAGAAAACTATGCAAGCTTCTAACTTCCCTCAGTGACAGGAGCTTCTCCACTCCCAAGCCCCCTTGGCCAAACTGGGATGGCTAGGTTCTTTTGAAGCCCCATTGAGAAGACCTTAGGTGTGATTAGCACCAATTGTCCTACCCTGACCTGCCCCTCAAGTTATAGCTTCCCCAAGACCATAGGTGGGTTTTATTAACCTATTTGTGCCCTCTGCCTAAAATGCCAAGTGCCTTATTCAAATATTGAGGACATAACAATCAATTAAACAAATTATGGCCATTCAAGGCTATACAACACCCATGCAGTGTGTTTGCTCCCAACACCCTGTCTGGTGACAGATATTTTGCAAGATTTGGGGCCTACTACTCCTACTAAGTAATCATGTTGTAGTGCTACTAGGTGTACAAAGCACTTTATAGTCACAGATTTTCAGACATAGGTCCCTGCCCAGTGGGCTTACAATCTAAGGTGGAGAAGGGTGAGGGGAACACAAACACACACATTCCTATTTTACAGATGAGAAACTCAGTCTGAGAAGTTGAACTTGTGACTTGCCCAAGGTCACCCTGTGAATTCATTGGCTAGGATGAGATTTGAACTGTGATCTCCTCGGTCCAAGCCCACCATTTTATCCACTACACCTCACTGACCCCAGTACTAGATCTCATGAGATATATATAAGATAAATAAATAAATAAATAAATAAATATTTTTTTAAGAAAATCACTGCATGTGCAAACTTGCCATCAGAGCATTTGTCGGTGCACCCCGCAAAGAAGACACGACACACATAAGTTGGATTTAAAAAGGCTGCACTCTTTATTCAAATCAAATCCCATGTCCGAATTGCAACGGTGGGGGCAATTCGCTCAAGTGAATTGGGTCCAGCACGCATAACGAACTCATCACTGTAACTCTGGCATTGGCCCAATATACCATCAGGTACCAATCCCTCTTAACTTTTAAACGTCTACCCTTCTCACTATAGAATTTGTGAGAAGGGGACCATGGCCCCATGGGCCAGGGAAGAAGAATGCCCTCAAGCCAGGGTCAGTACATGTCCCTATGACCCTCACGGTCACCTCTCCCAAGGGGTTAACTCCACCGCTTGCCATACCCTGCCATTGTGGTTGAGCTCCCCTCATCTCTTATGGAGATGCCCAATGCAAGTTCAGAACCTACCTAACTCAGGTGCTGGACCCCTGCCATCTACGGGCTGCCAGGTACTCCTGGACAGGCCCACCGCCCACCTACACCATGGTCTCTAGCACTTTCCTCAGCTTCTTTTTTACCACTGTCAAGTACCATTCATTCCCCATAGGGGACAAATGGACGCCATCCGGCCTGTATAAGTCTGGCCTCCTGTGGGTGATGGCTTGATGGGGAATCAATACCCTCCCACAACCTTCAGTCATTTTCCTATCTCCTTATTGACTGTTTTCCTAGTTTTATCTATCTTGTGTGGTGGCATCTTTGAACCCTAGGATATCCTTTCCACCTAGTCATTCCACAGGATAATTACCCCAGGGAACATGTACTTAATTGACCAAATGTCATTTCTGATGTACTTCAACATTTGGACCCCTTTTGTTTCAATTAAGTCGTTCTGATCAAAACGGATCACTAATATGTAAGGCCCGGGACCCTTTTCTTTGTTCAGGGTAGGAATCAACTGATGCCAGTGCATGCCTGCTTGGCCCATCCACCTGATTTGGGCGTAGGCCGATAAGCCCAGCTGTGTCCCCCAATGCGATTTTTCCACTGCCTTGCTGACCCATCGCACCAAGCTATGACCCAAAATCCATACTGTGTATTTCGGTTGACATCTAGGACCTGAGGAAACAGAAATCATTATTCATGCTACATGGCTGGGGGGGGGAGGGGCTGACATATGCCCTGTATGCCTTGCTACACCACCTGTCTATCACCTGAACATCCTGCTCCATAAGACCTGATGATGCGGCAAAACTGGCGACCCCATACGAAAGGAGTGAGTTCCGAATAGCCCAGTTGGGAGATTAAGGGCAGAGAGGGAAACCCACATGACTGACGTAAGCTGATATCTGGTCAGGGGGCTACCATCCCTGTGATGGAACAGCACGCCAGGGACCAAAGGCCGCATGGCCAAGTACTGTAACAGGGTATGAACTGGGCAGAGTTGTGCATTCCCCGCCCGGGACAGGCACACGGTATCACAGAAACCTGGCTGGATGATCTGGCCGGTCCAACTTTAGGGGATCTTGCTCCGGCTGGGTATGCTGTGCAGCACCAGCCCTGCACAGGCGGCCGGGGAGGTGGTGTAGCTATTGTTTTTAGGGAGGACTGGCCTGTTAGGAGGTATCCAGTTCGGGAGATTATGGGTGTAGAGGTCCTGCACGTGGTGTTCGATTTGGCTGGGGGCAAGCTAGGGGTGCTGCTGGTGTACTGGACCCCTTCCTGCCCGGCGGCATCCCTTGCCGCTCTAGC
>QEPC01013808.1:458004-469626 GCA_003113815.1 Sphenodon punctatus | reverse complement strand
GGGGCAGGGTGGTATGCCGGTACCCAGGTCCCATTCCACCACACCAACTGGGTGTTTGCCTCACCCGCCACTCCTGCTCCCCACCTGGTGCCGCCACCTGTTGTCCCTGGACCACACCCAACTGTGGATGGCCCTATGTAACTTGGGCCCCAGCACTAGGGTTCACTTCCCACCCCCTTATAGGGTTCAGATCCCACCCTACCAAGGGGTACACCCCACCCCCCAGAAGCCACTGCTACCAGAGTCTACATCACTCCTACCATACCCGGGAGGGGGGCGCTGTCACCATGGTCCCTACTGCTCCACCGCCTCATTGGGCCATCATGGTGTGAATAGCCTGCTCCAGCGCTGTTACCCTTTGCCTCAGGTCCTCGTTCTCTTCATCCAATGGGGGCACTCCTGATCCGGGATTTTGGTGTCCACCAGCCCTACTTTAAAGTGATTGAGGGGGGGAAGGGGGGTCCCAACTTGCCCCCGCACCCACCCCGAAGCCGGGCACACTGCTGGGAACTGCTGGGAAAGCCAGCACCCATACGTGTCCTACCCCACCCCCCCAGAAGCTGCCATTGGGTCCCCTGCATCTGCAATCCAGGTAACTGGGCTCCCTGTGCCACGGGGATCAGCTTCCACACCCCTGCGCTCCCCGCACTGAAATATCCCTCCAGAGTACCAGCTCCCCCAGGTGTAACCTGGGTGTAACCAGGGGCATCACCTTATGTTTCAACCTGAGCATGCCTAGGCACTGGAGGGTCATCCATATACCTGGCCAGGGGCTTCATTCTCCGCCCTTCCCGCCGAGTTGGTGGTGGGGCCTCTGGGCCCACTGTATCTGCTACCTGCCTGGAGCCAGGGCTTGTGCTGCACTGCTGCCCCCTCCCCCCATGCTGCACAGAAGGGCTTCACACCCTTCGAGCCGCTGCCTCAGTGAGGGCTCACCCTGGGAGGAGGGGTGTGGGCTAGCTACACCCTGCTCGTCACTGGCTTGAGCCCTTGAAGGGGGGTATGGGCCACCCCTCCAAGCTCCCTGGAGTCCATGGTCACCCGCTGCAAACCCCCAGCCTTGTTCACCAGCTCAGGTCACCCTGGGGCTTCCTCCACTTCATCCAGTGCCGGGGGAGGGTGGATCTCTCTCCATCCCCCCACCCCCTTGCTTTCCCTTCCTTCTCCTAGCTCCCATTTTTTGCTACCCGGAAGCTGGCCGCAGCGGGTGAGCAGCGAAAAATTTTGGGGTGGGGGTCCATTGGAACTCCATGAGCTGTGTTCCCTCCCTTGCCACTGACCTAAGTGGTACCCACGGCCCGCTCCCGCTTCTCCTTCCAATCCCGCTTTCGCCGACACTCCCGGGGTTCCTCCTAGGCTCTCTATGGGCCCTCTCCGCGTGTCAACGAATTCTCCACCTGCTGCTACCCTGCTCGCCGCCGGCTCCACCTGAGGAGATGAGCTGTGAGATTTCTTTACTGCACCGCCCCTTTCGGGTGGTACACCAATCAACTGCGCAATCAGTGCTCCTCCCAGCAAGGGTTGCCTGGTAACCCTGGCTGGGTCAATTCTTGATTCCTGACATGCGAGCAACTTCATCCCCCTACCACCTCCCCCATCCACTGCAGGACACCTTGCTCCTGTGGGGGAGGTGCACCATGGCCGGGGAAATTTGAGGAGGGGAAGGGTGGTTTGCGGTGACCACCCCTCACTGTCATCATTGTTGTGCCCCCCTCCCCATTTTTTGTCTCTGGTATGGGAAGGGGGCATGACAAATTGTCCTTCGCTGTTAGAGGCGGCAACAAAGGGGCACTTCTGCAAATGTACAGCACTTTTCCAAAATGGTGCTTACACCATTTTTGAAAAGGGCAGTCAGTCTGTGCATTCGCACTGCTGTTCATGCATGCATCACTGGCTGTCCTTTTCCCCAAACCTCCTCAGCCCACAAATTCACTCCCCCCATCCCCAAAGTAAACTAACTTTTAACCCTCACACACATATGATGCATTCCCATGAGATGTTTATCACTGCAAATTGTGAGTGCAACATGGATGAAGTGTAAAAAGGTACTCCAGAAAAGACACGTTTGACAATTAGACTAAGTACATCTCCCACATTTTTGGTGTTGTGTGATTAATCTGCATGTCAGAGTAGCTTTAATTGCTGATTGATATGATATGATTGATTCCCCCCTCCGGGGATGAATCCCCATTGCCTACCTGGTGGGGACAATGTATTGTTGAGTCAAACAAACAAACAAACAAACAAACAAGAAACTCATACTGGCAGTACCCAGTGTTAAACTTGGAAGCAGGAGGGAACTTTTGAAGTTGGGTAGGGGCAGAAAACCTGGCAGCAGAATTGGAGCTGTGCTCAGAGATGGGCTAAATACAGTTTAACTCCTCTCTTCCTGTTCCACAACAGCATGCTCATGAACAGAACATAGCTAGGGCTAACCCAGTCACTAGGCAAACTCCATTCTGTACTTTGCACAGTTCCCCAGCACAAATCGCTATGCTGTTGGCACTTGGCAGGGGGCAAAGAGAGACCAATCTTTTCTAGGCCTTCTCTGAGCTCTCCTATCAGCCTGCCTGGACTAGCTAGGCTCTAGCTCCAGCCAAACTCTCACAAAGGGTGTTTTTACACACACATTTCTCCTGCATGTTTGCTGTTACATCCTGAACTTTCTGTGTGTCTAAATCACTCACCCAGATCATAAAACGTCTCCCAGAACTTTTGTGTGTAAAAAGTTTTCCTGGTAAACTGCTTTGCTCCAGGCAGCTGTGGTCACTTGCTTTCCATGGCAGCCCTTCACTTAGGCTGCTTCAGGGCAGTGTTTGCCTCAGGGCAGAGAGAGAGAGAGTGTGTGTGTGTGTGTGTGTGAAGAATGCATCCGGTACTTACTTGTGGACTTGTAAACCCAGAAGATCGAGAGACCAGCATTTTAAGGTGTGTGCAAAAATGCCCAAACTGAAGACTGTTCCCCGAAAGAGTGCCATGAGGCAGCTAGTTCATGGGGCAGGATTATGTAATGGGGCTCGGTCCCACCTGTCCCAGTGGATGAGCTACCATTGAGATGCTTTTCCTGGAAGTGTGTTTTTCTCCTATATTAATTGATAACTATTAGGAGTGATTTGTTTTATATAATGTATTCAGTCCAGTAAACACACTACTTAATGATCTACTTACATTGATCACATTTGTTTTATAATCTGGCACTTGTTTTTTAATCTAAATTAAGAATTCAGTCACAGAAAAGAAGCATTGTCACTGCACCCTGGAAGGAAGATGCTTACACATGTTTGACTATAAAGACCACACCCTTTATTCCAATTCAGTTTTAATCCAAAGTACTCTGGGGAATGGACCTTCCTCATACCAGGTCCAGCAACAGTCAACTATTAATGAACAATTGTGGTCGGCCTGGTGTACTCTCAGTACCACCCTAAAACTAATCTACACTAGCTAGGTCACCCTATTCCCCAGCCACACTGCCTGATTTCAGGGGATTGCGGTTCTTGTGATATGAAGCAAGAGAGGAGGAGCCACCAGGTACTGTCCTGAACTTGATGGTTGTATCGCCCCTCCCAAAATCTACTGCCACTACTACATCTAGATTTAGCCATTCAGCCCCATCTCGTAAGGAGATGTCTTCAGCTATTTAACTACTGAACTTACCTCACTACAACTAACTGAACCCCTGCCACAGCGAACCACCAGCTCATGCTTGGCTGGTTCTGCATCCCCAACCCCCAGATACACCCAACAGAACTTCCTTAAGCTTATCAAGCAACAAACCAAATACAACTCTACTCCATTCTCTGAGAAGTGGACCATGTCTATTTGATATAACTCAGGCTGCAAATAGAGAATTATGGAGTGTTTAATCCACTGCCCATCTTGGGCCCTGACAAATCTATCAATCTCTTTATTGATTTTGCCATAGAAATTGCACCGCGCAAAATAATTCTCTGTAACATGTGGGTCCATATGAAGAGTGTATTTAAGAACAGCCTGCTCACCACTAGCCAATTGCCCTTAACCTTTGGTAAATTATTTCCCCCTAAATGGACAACAATAATATCAGGATTTCCTGCCTCGATATCCTCCTCCTGCCTCTCTTCTCTTTTTCTTCTCCCCAGAATCCCTTGACGAGGTCATCTCCTTCCTCTCATCATCCAACCCCTCCACCTGACCTTTTGATCCCATGCCCTCTTGCCTCCTAATGATAATTGCCCCCCACCCCTGTGCCTTCTCTGCTACACATAATTAATCTCTTCCTCTCTATTGGGTTATTCCAACTGACTTTTAAACATGCCACTGTGTCTCCTATCCTTAAGAAGGCCATTCTTGACCCCTCTGACCCTTCCAGCTATCGACCCTTTTTGCTCCTACCATTCACTTCCAAACTACTCAGCAGTCTACATCCACTGTCTTGATTCACTATGCTCCTTTGGTTTCTGGGACTCTGTTATTAACTGGTTCTCTTTGTATCTCTTGAACTGCTCCTTCAAGGTTTCTGTTGCTGGTACCTTCTCTACATCGATCCTCCTCTTCCCAAGGCTTCCAGTACCACATGTATGCTGTATCTCTCCACTCTTGTGCTCTCCTCCTCCACCAGTCTCGTATTGCTGACATCTCTGCTTGGATGTCTCACCTCCAACTCGAGCTTAATATGGTCAAGACTGAACTCCTCATCTTCCACCCAAAATGTTCCCCTCCTACTTCCCTCTCAATTTCCATTGAGGGTGTCAGCATCCAGCCTGTTCCTCAGGCGCGTAACCTGGGATTCAATTTTTACTCCTCCCTCTCCTTTATGCCTCAGATCCAGGCTGTTGCCAAATCCTGCTACTTTATCTTGTATAATATTGCTTAAATCCAGCCCTGCCTTGATGTTGCAACCACAAAAAACCCAATCCATGCTCTAGTCATCTCTCACCTTGACTACTGTAAATTCCTCTTTACTGGTCTCCCCTGCTCTGATCACACACCCCTCATCTCAGTTCAATGCTCTGCTACCAAAGGTATCCACCTTGCCCATCGGTTTGACCATGTTCAGCCCATCTTCTCTGCCCTACACTGGCTCCCTCTGTGGGAATGCATTCAACATAAGCTCCTGGTCTTCACCTTCAAGGATCTTCATGACCTTGCTCCCCCATGTCTCTTTACTCTTGTATCCCACCACAATCCTGCCTGGGAGCTTCATTCCACCTGTGCCCCACACCCTCACCTGCTTGCAGCTCCACTGCTCCTCTAAACATTGTTGCCCCTTCTCTCTTGGAATTCCCTCCCTGGATACATTTTTTTTTCTTTTCCCTCCCTCCCAACTTTCAAATCCCTCCTGGAAACTTCCCTCTTCTGTCAGGCTTTCCCTGGCTGATCCATCCCTCTCCTCACTCCTTCACTAAGAATATCTTCCCTGTAACTAAGTTAAACATGTGCACCTATATCTTCTCAAACTCATGAACGTATCTGTGTCTCTCCTGCTTTTCACCTCTCCCCTGTCTCCCCCTTCCTTTTCTCTTAGATTGTAAGCCCTTTGGGGTAGGGACCTGTCTGTCATTACTGACTGCACAGTGCCATAATAATAATTAATATTGGCAAACATTGTTCCCACAGCATTCCACTCCTGGTTTTCCATATAATTTTGGCTGTAGTGCTCAAACATAGCTGGGTACTCCAGTGGGATCTCCTAGCCACTTTGCCAGTGCCCCATTAGATAAGGCTGTGTCCCATTATCCATAGCAGTTTCCGATACTTCTTCGCCACCAGTCCTGTAACAAAGACTAGCACTTGAAACTTCAAGTAACATTTGTTATGATTTTATGGAATCTGTCCCACATAGAATCAGAATACTCCCAAATGCCACCTCCTAATCTCTTGCATCTGGGCAGCTGACATGCACAATGATGAAGCCATACTGGCTATCCCAATTCTAAAAGAGTGGGACCCTGAACTCTTTACTGGCAAGTTGAGCCTCCGGATGCACTCCCTGAAAACGGCTATAATTTGGATCCATGTAAGGCATGCAGCATCTGAATGGTGGAAAAATTCACCTGGCAAAGGAGCGTGAATGGCTGCATATCTGCTGACTGCCCTGACTGGGCACAACACTGATGATCCAGCCAACCAAAGTGTAACTATATGCCCTTTGCCCTTTTGGTTGGTCTTAGAGTGCCTGAGGCATATCTGCAAGGAGGCACTATGCAAGGACACATCGTGAAAAGAAATCTCCACGCTAAGGCAAGTGGATTTGGAATCAGGCACTAACTTACTCACCTGAAAAGACTGCCTCAAACAGGGCGATCTCGCAACTGCTGTAACAAACTCAAGAAAGAAGACCCACTATCTGACTAAGGATGGTGGGGGTAATAGGCAATCTCCTGTCCACCCACCTATGCTGTTCTCTGGACCAGCTCTCAATCAGTCTACGTAAGTAGAAACCCTGAATGGATGACCTGATAGGTTACTCATGAAAGCCACTGCCAACAGTTTTCCTATTGTGCTTTCAGGAAGCTTGTGTTGTGCAGAGCCATGGCAAACTGGATTGCATGTGCCTCAGGAATTGGGAAATCCACATCCCAGCCATGGTCAGCTGGGATGCCTGAAATTCTAAAAAGAACCCAACCCTTTTATAATCTGCCTGAGTATTTATTTATTTATTTATTTATTTTTCAGATTTATACCCCGCTCCTCCTGCAACGCAGCTCGGGGCGGCTTCCAACAATAAAAACACACTAAAATTCATTTTAAAACAATCAAATATTAAATATAAAATATAAAATATAAAACAGGGCTAGACATAAATAAATAAATAAATGGGTGGGGGACTAAAATCCTCCCTCCCCACCCTCCCTCCCAAAGGCCTGGGCAAACAGCCAGGACTTACAGTTCCGCCGAAATGTTAAAAGGCTTGGGGCCAGGCGAGCTTCCTCCGGAAGGGAGTTCCACAGCCACGGTCCCACCACCGAGAATGCCCTCTCCATCATGGCCCCCCGCTTAACACGGGGGACCTCCAGGAGGGCACCCCCGGCAGACCGCAGGAGCTGCTCTGGGGCATGAAAGGGAGCCCTTCAATGACTGGAACAAGTCTATGATACAATGGTTCAGATGTCTGAGGGAGAACCTCCGTCTCCTTGCTGGCTCCTGGTGCCAACAGGCGGAAATGATCCATCTGGAAGTGAGAAAATGCATCAGCTATAGAGGTGTGCACCAGGGACCAACATAGTTATTTTTTTTTCATTTTTTGTTTTAGTTATTTAAGTCTTTCATTTTCATTTTTGAAAATATCAAAATTATGTTTTCGTTTTTGCTTTTGTTTTTGATTTCCATTGGTTTTGATGGAAAACACATTTTCAGCTGTATCTTTTTTGTTTTTTGTTATATTATGATGAAACCTAGAGGCATAGTACCACCAATGGAAGGCATTATGTGTGACAAATTTCAGAAATATTGGATGCAGAAATCCAATTTTATAAGCTGTTAAATTATTTTGTTCAAATCTTCATATACATTCCTGGATGTAATGACTTTGTCTCCCATCTACTGTCGATTAAACTTTGCAAGTTTATACCCCTCCCCAAGCTTACTATCTATACCAAATTTCAGAAGAATTGGATAAAAGGTTCTGGTTGTATAAGCAATTAATTTATAAATGTATGCCTGGCTGTAACATCTTTGTAGTCCAACCAGTGTATATGAAATTTGTATGGGCTGTATTTCACACCTTCAGGATCATCACTGCCAAATATTGGAAATATGTGATAAAGAGTCCCAATTATTAGGTATTGGTGAATACGGTTTGGAGGCTCGGAGTTTGGACCGAACTCGATCTGTTCGGTCAACCGAACCAAACTTCCGAACCGAACTCGAATTCCAAACCAAACCAAATTTCCGAACTCTGTTCTGTTCGTCCATCCCTAGTGGCAACACACACCAAAAAAACCTGGTTTTGAATGGCCGAACTTGGTTTGGAAGTTCTGAATTCGACGAACTCGGTCTGTTCGGTCGACTGAACTGAACTTCCAAACCAAACTCGAATTTCAAATCGAACCGAACTGAATTTCCAAACTCGAATTTCAAACCGAACCAAACCGAGTTTCTGAACTCCATTCTGTTCACCCATCCCTACCAATTATATAAGCCAGCACAGTATATGCAGAGAATGAGCCTATGCCAGGGAATCTCTTACGTGTCACTGTGGTATAAAATCTGTTTGTGATGCCAATTGGAAAGCAGAAATTTCAACCAAATATGCTCATCCTGTTCTGTGATCACCCAAACTTCTCTCCCCCACTAGTTACTGGGAAGTTGGAAGCATCTGTTTAGGAAAGAGCTAATAGAGATTCTCCTACATCCTCTGTCAGGATGCGATTGTGATGATAATTGGCCAGCCTGGATGTGTAAACCATATCTCCTGATTTCTGGGATGCTATCCCCAAAGTCCCAGTTAATTCCCTTCTGTGCCCGCCTCAGGGCCACCCCCTATGCCTGCCTTGAAGCTGCCACCGATTGCTGGAAGCATCCAGTAATTGGCCAGTGAATGTGCCTTTCAGTCTGTTGGGTTGCTCCCCTTCCTCCCTCCTACAGCCTCCCTCCCACTGACATGCCAGGTACCTGCCTCTGACTGACACTGCATGTGCTGCTATTTATCTTAATAATGGTCTTCAAGGGGACAACTGCAATTGATTATAAAATTGTCCCTTTATCAAATTGCCCTGTATTTTGGCAAAGATTACAGGGAAGGTATTGGATACATTCCTGTGAAATGTCTTGTAAACAGAATGGAATATAAAAATGTTACTCCTAGAAATGCATTTTCAAGTTAATGTCTTATAACATCAGGACTCTGTCCAATCTTTCTGAAAGTTGTCAGGATTGATAGTCGTGGGGAGAGACATAACCTTTCCAGGTTTCGTGCAAATTGGATGGAAGATAAAGAAGTTGCATCCAAGAATGTGTATGTAGATTTTCTTAAAATCACAATATTCAATTGTTTATGATGTAGGTTTCCTTTATCCAACCTTTTGGAAATTCATCAGAATTGAATAAGAAACAAAAAGGCTATAGCCGGAAATGTGTTTTTCATTTCCCCCAGATTATTTCAAAAACTAAAATTTGGGTTTTTTTTCTGTATGATTATTTGTTGTTTTCATTGTTACAATAACAAAAAAAAGATTAAAAAAACACTTTTTTATCATCATAACGAAAATGAATTGCACACTCCAAATCAGCTGTGCCATTATTAAGCCTGTGTCCATCGTTGGATGTAAACAGTATTTTGTACTTGAGACATTGCATGGCAAATGCCAGTATGAGCCTCATTTCTTGAGCAGACTTGGATGACACTGAGTTAATTACATGCACAACTGCCAGGTTGCAAAAGAGTACAGACTGGTTTGCAAAGGCCTCTCCCCACAGGTGGACTACTAACACTATTGGAAAGAACTCTAAGGTAAATTCCCTAGTAATGCCTCATTCTTCCCAATCAGGGGGCCATTTGGCCGCACACCATCTACCCTTGCAGTGCAAACCGAAACTATAGCCTTCTGCTGTGTTGGATTGAACTTTCAGCTTCGCTTCTAACAGGAGCTTCTCCCATCAGAAGCTCACTCCATTATAATCAACCAGGAACTTGGACCATATAATCAAATCCTCCCTCTCTACCATTACTCTAATGTGGTAGCGAGGGCTGGGCAGTTTGGCATAGAGCTGGGCCCAAAAGGTCTGCCCTGACACCACCACCCGGCAGGCAAAATTCAAGCTGCCCAACAGATATTGCAACTGTCTCACTGTCACCTTCCTCGCCTTCATGCATGTCCCAATAGCTTAACTGCCTGCAAGGCAAGCAATTTGTCATGAGGGAGACAGGACTGTCTGGCTTGATATCTAAGAAGGTTGACAAGGTTGCTGGGCTGACAGTTTTCTCTAGGGCTACCAGTACCCCGAGCTCATCTGCAAATGCTTCACACTCACCAGTACCATCCCTCTCTAAAAATAGGTGATAATCCATATAATGGATGATGTTGGATGATCCCACCCTCTTCCGGGTTAACCAGTTGAATTTTTCAACATCTGAAGAAGAGATGGAGCACTCTATTGGCATCACTTTATAGAAATAATAATAGCCCCCAAATTGGAAACCCAGGAGCTTGAAATTAGCTGGGTGAACTGGCAAAAGGTGAAATGCAGATTTTATGTTACATTTAGCTAGTAGAGCACCGTTGCCGTATTCCCTCACCTGCTCCACTGCTGCGTCAAAGGACAAGTAGTAAGCCAAGCAGAGCTCACAGGGTATTATATCATTCACTGACTCCCCCCTAGGGTAAGAGAGGTGGTGGATGAGGCAGTGTGTCCCTTCAGACTTATTAGGCACTACTCTGAGAGGAGAAACATGGAGCTCCGGAATTGGAGGTGAAACAAATGGTCCAGCAACCCTCCCCTTGTTGATTTCTTTTTGGAGCTTGGTTCTCCAGGACATATACTGATTTGAAATTGGGCACCCAAGTTCTCACTTTCACCCCTACTGCTGGTATCCTGAACCTATCCCAAAAGCCAGATAGCATGTACTTTACTGCATAATTGTTTGGATAGTCCTGTAGTATGTCCAAGGGGGGACTCACCTGACATCATCCTGCCATGCTGTGCCTTTACTAGGGCTGTAGCGGAATGTCGCAGCAGTAGCTAATACCGCCGGAAACAGCGTTTCCTCAATTAGTGGTACGGCGTGGCAGAGGCTTTCATTCCACTAGTTTCATTCTGCTACTTCTGCAGTTCCACTAATTTCATTCCGCTACTTCCACAGGCTTCACAAAATAGCAGAAACATGAAATTTTTGCTACTTCCGCCATTCCGCCAGCGCCACAAAATAGTGGAAAAGCGGTTTTCTGACAGTTTCTGCAATTTTCCCGCAATTCTGCAATTTGAAGAATGCTGGTGGAATTAGCAGAATGTCCGCAGAAAAGCCGCGGTGTGGCGTGGCCAATTCCAAAATGGCAGAATAGAATCGTGGTGCGGTAACAGCTACTGCCGCATCAGCCCTAGCCTTTACAATCTGCTGCCGGTGTAGAGGGAATTCCCTCACTGCTGCTGCCTTGCTCCGTCCCTTGTTGCTGGACCTGCAGGGGGGAAAAAGACTTCTGTGAGTGTCGGGGGACGGGGGGAGCACAGAGGACAGCCGAGAGGACTGTCCTGACCCCTCCCCCACCCTGAAGTGAGCCGGGGGCTTTAAAGCCCCGCGCCCAGCAGCTCCTGCATAGGGGGGACTCACCTGACATCATCCTGCTGTGCTGTACCTTTACCATCCGCAGCCGGTGTAGAGGGAATCCCCGCGCTGCTGCTGCCTCGCTCCGTCCCTTGTTGCTGGACCTTCATGGGGAAAAAAGACTTCTGTGAGAGTTGGGGGGTGGGGGGAGCACAGAGGCCAGCCGAGAGGGCTGTCCTGTCCCCTCCCCCACCTGGAAGTGAGCCAGGGGCTTTAAAGCCCCACGCCCAGTGGCTCCTGCTGCAGGCCGTGAGCTGCAGGCCATGGCCAAAGGGTGCGGTGCTTTGGGGCCTCACAGGGTGGCAGGGGGGGATGTTATTTTTTTGTGGGACCCTTTTGTTTCAGGGCTAGGGAGGTAGGGTGGGGGTGTAGGAGGGGTG
>QEPC01013808.1:382516-455255 GCA_003113815.1 Sphenodon punctatus | reverse complement strand
GTGGACCTGGCCTCCCTCATCCATGCCTTCGTCACCTCGAGGCTGGACTACTGTAACGCGCTCTATGTGGGGCTTCCCTTGTTCCTGGTTCAGAGGCTGCAGCTAGTGCAGAATGTGGCGGCTCATCTCCTGACAGGGACGGGCCGTTGGGAGCATATTACACCTGTGCTCCGAGTTCTGCACTGGTTGCCAATAGCGTGCTGAGCCAGGTTAAAGGTTTTGTTGTTGATCTATAAAGCCCTTCACGGTCTGGGCCCCTCATACCTCAGGGACCGCCTTGCCCTCCATGCCCCAGAGTGGCTCCTTTGGTCTGCCGGGGGTGCCTTCTTGGAGGTCCCTCGTGTTAAGCGGTGGGCCACAATGGAGAGGGCATTCTTGGTGGCTGGGCCGCGCCTTTGGAACTCCCTTCTGGAGGAAGCTCGCCTGGCCCCCAGCCTGTTGACATTCTGGTGAAGTTGCACAACCTGGCTGTTCGCCCAGGTCTTTGGGGAGGGTGGGAGGGTGGGGTAAGTTTTTTTTTTAGCCCCCCACCTTATTTATTTATTGTTTATTTATTAGCCCTGTTTTAATTGCTTTTATGGTTATTGATGGTTTTAAATTGTTTTTATGTATGCTATTTTTATTGTTGAAAGCTGCCCCGGACTGCTTGCAGGAGTGGCAGGGTATAAATTTATAAAATAAATAAATAAAATAAATAAATAATGCTTGATGGTGCACTAGAGTTGGAGCCCTTACTGCCACTAACCCTGCTACCCCCATGGGGGGGTACATGTGAACCTCCATGATGATTGTTCTTGAATGAGGAACGCCTGACTCTGTTACAGAGGTAGGCGACCTGGTTCCCCCTGCAGTCCAAGCATAAATACCAAAATTGGCACACTGAGCTTGAGCAGGTCCCTGGGCTGTTAAACTCCCAGCAAGTTGCACCCCACAGGGCTCCAAGATGCCCCTCCACCCAAAACAGATAATTGACGGATATCACTCCCTCCTTTTACAAGTTCATGGCCACTATCTGCCCTGGGAGCATCTGAAGCATTGTTCATACATTCCAACCAGAGGTCTTGTGTGTACATACACATCCCATCTTAGCCCCGGCATTATGGAGGTCCTCTTTCAGAATGCCTCATCCTAAAATAGCCAAGACCAAGGGCTTTCTGTGTCAAATGCTCTCTGAACTATGCCTTGGTATTTGACCAGTTTGGATGCTCTCTTGGGAAACATTTGGAGAATGTCCCCCATCAGGATCAAATAGGTGGCCGACCAATTTGCCCAATTAAAGTCCGCCCTGTGGCGTTTGAACTTTTCTTAATCCTTATTCTCCTCCACAGCATGTGGGTTCAGGATACAACCACTAAAGAGTAATGCAAAAACTTCCACTTACTCCCCACTCCAGATTTCCTCCCGAGTTGCCTGGAGGAGGTGGACATCCATGGGAGGTGGAAATATCTGTGTAACCTTCCACTAATGGTGGAGGTTCTTGTCTGCGTACTCAAGTTCCATGACAGTGGCCCCTGAAAGTCAAATTGTTCGCCCAGACCTTTGCCACATGGGCCCCATGACTCGCACAAGCAGCATGGGGTGGGAAAGCCAGCTGGCATGCCAGTGTGGCAGAAGGCCTGTCCTGGGTCTGGGTAAGCTAATGCACCCATGCCCCATTCCATCACAGCCATTGCTCCCTATACTCAGCACCAGCACTGCAGGGCCGCTGTGAGGCACAACAGCCCTGAGGTGTACAACAACTATGATAACCAGGCCTGAAGACACACCCACCCACTAGTTCAATGAGGCTGGTGGATGGTGTCTCGATGGGAACATCACTCACTCATGGGTGAATTGCCATTGGCACCACTGGTACTTTACTGCTAGGTTGCTTTGTGGGTGGTTCTGTGTGCCCAAGGTTGGCCTTTCGGCTAGGGCCTTGATGGTCTGTTCCAGGACCTCCATGCATTTTATAAATCCTTCTATCTACTCCACCCTCTGTCGACACCTTGGTGGCAACTCCTCCCTAAGATGGACAGGAAAGAAATGGTGGCGCTCCCCCCTCCTTGGCTGGGGGATGGGAACCAATGTGGTAGCAGGCAAGTCCTTCTCTTCTGGAATGGTGCCCCAGTTAGGTCAGCGGCTAGGGGCATGTGCACAGAAGGTGCCCCCTCAAAAGGGATGGTGGGCTGGGTTGCACAACAGCCTCACACCCACACATTCTCTCCTACAGTGAGTTAAGGATAGCCTCAAGCCATTCAGCAGCCATTGGGCCAGGCTGACCAAGGGGCACACTCGCCCCCTTTTTTGTCAGGGCTTCCCCCTTCTTCTTTCCTTCACCTTTTGCCATCTTTCAGTCAGCAATTAGTTTAGCTCCAAGAGATCTCACTAAACTGACCTTGAGTCACAGGCCTTGCCAAACCACATGTGTGGGTGCTCACCTTTTGGGGGGCGATAGGGCCACTCCTCAGTGGGCATCTAGCTTCAAGTCAAGGTTCATTTCTGTATCACCAGTTTGTTGAAAGGGGGGACAACCCACCCACCAATGTGCCCCCTTGCAGAAAGGTGATGGGTGGTACAGGCCTTGTTCAGGGCCCTGCAGGATCTGGGCAGGAAACAAGCCACAGGCAGAGGCAGATGGACAATGCTGGTTTTGTGAGGCTACTAACCAATCCCAATACCCACTTGGTACGTCCCACTACCCAATGTATGTGCTGCTTTGGTCAGGTGGACCACCCGCTCCCCTGAGCAGTACCCGGGACTTCTACCCCTAGGAGACGGGAAGGGGTACGTGCAGCCCTGGCCCCACTTTGTGGTTCTGGTAGTGAGGTGACTAGCCTGCCCTGGTTGAGCTGTGGAAGAGTGGGATAAAAGGGGGGAGATGTCCAGGCCATGCTGTGAGCCCACAGAGAGCGCTGGAGGATGGGCCATGCCAGACGCGCTGCAGGAGTAGTGAGGGGGGGAGATGCTCTTTCAGGTCCCCCACTGTCGGGCAACTCTTTTGTTGCCACTATGACTCACCCCCAGTGCAATTTTTCCAATGGGGGTCTGTTCCAGGTCCAATGGATGCTGCCGCCGAGTAAGCTGTTCCCTGCTTTGGCTTCATGGCATGAACTGCCATTAGTGCTCCAAAGTGCACAAAATGGTGCTGCCAGTCCCGCACCGCGAGACTTGCTTCATGGCCAACTCAGTTAGCCCTGACAATGCCTTTAGCAGCACAGAGCTGGGTCTCCATACCGCACCATGTGCAGCCCTGAATGTGCCTCCTTGCTTTTGTGGCAGTGGAATAAAGGCTCTCGGCTCTACTTGAGGCAGGCGTGGGTGCAAGAGCAAAAATATAAAGAAAGGATTTTTCTTTCTCTCGCCCCCCACCCTACTCCATGCTTTATGGGAGTTTTTACTGTGGAGTGCTGCCCTCTATTAACTTCAGAGTCTAATGCAACCTGAAGATGCACTCACAGGGAAGTAGATGACCCTGCCAGCCAGAACTTTTAAGTAAAAACCTTTTATTTAAAAAAATAAAAATTTAAGAGGAGGATGAACAAAAATCCTCCAGAAAGATTTATCTGCCAGTGCACCAATCAGAAAGGCCACCACCGAGACCTTTTGTCTTTTCATCAAAGCACCACTTACATAACAGTTATTAGCAAAACAAACTAAAAAGAGATAAGAAACTGCTTTTGGGTCTGTGGCTTCAGTGATTTACTTGCTCCTTTTGATCACAAATCTCTCCCTTTCAGGATAGTTGCCAGAACAGTCTATGCAATTCTTCACCCTCTTTGCCACGCAGCAATTGCAGAGTTAGTTAATCTCCAATGTTAGCAAGTGGGTGGCATTTACTTTTATAATAATAGGGCTGTCTTTTCAATGGAGGCGGCACAGATCATGATTGTGAATCTTACCTTTTAGACAGGAACAGTAAGGGCTCCGTGCAAGGCGTGAAGCAGAAAGTTAACTCAACCCCCCTAACTGTTATGTATGCCTGTATTCTAAATTGCTTTACTTGTGCTAATAATGGAATGTCAAACAACAAGTAAAAATGATCCCATGCCTGGGTGGTTATGGTGACTCAACCTTAACTAGTCACTATAGAGCAGGTTGTCAAAATATGTTTCTTTTTAATCATACTTGGATGCTAGTTCTCTGACTCACTCCCTCTTAGAAGTGTACAGAGAAACAGGAGCTATATTCATAATTGCCACATGATTTAATTCAAGCAATGTCTGCAGTATTTGCGTAGCTGCTGAGCCCTTTAAAGAGGTAGGCCTTCATCAGCCTGTGGTGGTAATGCGTAATAAAGCAGCCCACCATACAGAAATAATTATGAGACAAAGTGAGGTGGTAGTGTACTAGTAAAGGGAAAACTTTCTTGTGTGTCCTTTCCACAGAACACAAGCAAATACAGCAGAAGAACTGACAAAATCATTTTGTGTTCTCCTTAAATAGATTTTCATATAGAGGTAAATTGTGTCTGACTAATTTACTGGGAGTTTCCTTTTCACTACTCCTCTACAATTATGAGAATGGCAAGGGCTTTCTCAGTGGAAAAATGGGGATAAAGGCCTTGAGTGGGAAAGTACACTAGTTTGGGGCGCTAAATGTCTTTTAGTTTGAAGGATGTCACCCATTTTACATGCAAAAATATTTGTGTTTTACACACCTCTTGCACATGTTAAGACACTAGAAATCAATAAAAGCTCCTGGCACTCCCCTGCCAACCTACTCTGCCAAACGTGCTCTGGGTGCTTCACAGAGAGATACTCATGCACTGCTTTGGCTTTCCAGTTTTATTACTCCCTTCATTTCTCTCTCACATATCTCCTGCCCTCTGGGAAACTATCTGCAAGTTGACACCCTGCCACACTTTGGGGGTGCCTATTCCAAAGCCAGTGCCTGTTACTGATGGTCTGTGTCTCTCTCAGGTGTGGGGTGATCTCTGCAAGTTGACACATACATTAGGGACGACCACCTCTCTTATGGCCCATCATGGTCTCTTTGGTCAGCTGGGAGCAGCCTTAAAACCCTGCCCTAAGCACACCAAGTATGCATGTCAGGGGCATGGGAAGGGGCATTTTCAGCTTTGGACCTCCCTTCCTCCTGAGGTTCACCAAAACTTGAGCCTGTGTGTTTTCCATAAATTGTACATCATTTTTGTTCAGGCAGGTTTTGGAGGCTGAACATAGTTTAGGGATAAGGATGTCAAGTATGTGTCACTTGGTTTCATTTAATTATTTTAAATAGTTTATATTTGGTTTTATTGTAACCCACTCTGAACTAGACCTGACGCAGCAGCATTGTTTGCTGTCCTGCTTTGCGCTGCGGCTTTTTCAGCTTGTCTTCTATTGGGCCAACGGCAACAAACGGCAATTTACTACACTTCATGGCAATTTACGGCAGTTTTCAAAAATGTATGATAGTTTATGGCAATTGTGGAATTTATGGGAGTCTACATAGCTTTTACGGTATTTATGATAGTTCATGGCAATTTACGGCAGTCTGGCAGTTTTAGCGATATTTACGAGAATTTTTGGGTAGTTGTCTCATGGTTTTCAGCACCTTTTCAGTATATCAATAGACTCTTTAGGCTCCCTATTCGTAACTCAGTCTTCAAATTGTTTGATCACACAACAAGCCCCTTTCACCTGAATGAGGCTTGCTCTGGTAGAGCACTTTGAGAATTAAGTTGTTAATGGGGAGCCTTCTTTAGCAGAAGAAGAGATCTGCATTTATTCCTTCCTCTCTTATTTAAGCCCAAATTGCCCCATGCTAGCAGAATTTCCTGGGTCAAAAATATCCTCAAAAGGAAACAAAATATACTAAGCAGTGCATGCATGCTGGCTGGCTGCTGTGCCTGCAGTCAGTAGCATGTATAATATGAGCGAGTTTCTTTTCTGCTATCTCATACAGTTGAAGGACAAAGCAACTTACCAGGTATGGATCCAAATGTCCTCTTTGTGTGTGTGTGTCCATTGTACTGTGGGTTTCTTACGTTAGACAAGGTAGTTCTGGCATGCAAGGGGCTGAATGAGTGAGCCCTCAGCAGACGTCAAATAGAAAGAGAAGGAATAAAGGGAGAGCTACCTTTAATACCCATGTGCTTGTTCAAGTAGAAAGGACAGCCACTAAAAAGACCAATAAAAAGCAGGGCTCTCATTTGATCCACCAATCACGAAACAGTACACACAGCACATTCTGACAGATCACAGCAATTTACAACAGTTCATGGCAATTTACGGAAGTTTGCAGCAATTTATGTAATTTTATGAAATTATATGGAAGTTCCTGCAAGTTTACAATAGTTCATGGAAGTCCATGAGAGTCTCTGAAACTTGCAAAAAGAAGGAGAATAGTGATATGCTTTAGCAGAATGCAGCAGAAAATATCAGTAAGTGCTGCTTTAGTGGGGTTTGCCGTGTATATAAACGCAGTGTTGGATTGGACATGTATGACAAAAAGAGCTGCCACTTGCTGTTTCATCTCTACTCTAAATCTGTGGTTCTTTAGAGCCCTCTGTCTGTATTGAGGCTCTAGTTGGTATAGGTGGCCAATTGGCATCACAAATACATCTCGGTGAGCTCACATCACTGTGGCATATACAGAAGATGCCTGTGGATAGGTCTTTCCCTGCACTTGGTTCCAATGAATCAGGGGGGCTAGTGGGGAGGGCACTGGAATCAATAAAAGCTTCCACCACTTCCCTGCCAGCCCACTCCTCCAAACGTCCTCTGGGTGCTTCTCAGAGAGATACTTGAGCACTGCTTTGGCTTTCCAGCTTTATTACTCACTTCCTCCATTTCTCTCTTGGGGATGGGGGGTTGGATGTGGGAAATGGGGAGGTGGCATTAGGTGGGTTTTGTGGGCAGTTGTGGAAGGGTTTGGTGGATTTGGGGGTAGTTTTTGTCTTTTACTGTTATTATGGATTTCTAAAATATGCTTTTATATGTTTTATATATTTATATTTTTAAGCCAGCCCTGGGCCTTTTTAAGGGAAGTTTATTTTATTTATTTATTTATTTATTTATTTCATTAAATTTATTAGCCACCCCCTCATGCCTACGGCATCTCGGGGCGGCTTACAACATTATAAAACCCAATAACAGCAATAAAATCAACAACAATAATAAACCAAACCCACAAAAATATATAAAGCATCACTAAAACCTGCCCCCCACCCCACCCCATCCTCCCACCCTGCCCTCTGAAGACCTGGGCGAACATCCAAGTCTTGCACACACATCAAAAGACCAACAGGCCCGGGGCCAGGTGAGCCTCCTCCGGAAGGGAATTCCAGAAACACAGCCTGGCCACCAAGAATGTCGTCTCCATAGTGGCCCCCCATTTTACACAGGAGACCTCCAGAAAGGTGCCGCCGGTGCACCAAAGGGATCGCTCTGAGGTGCGTAGGGCGAGGCGGTCCCCGAGATATGATGGGCCCAGACTGTGCAGGGCTTTATAGATCAATATTAACATCTTGAATATGACTTGGTACGCTATAGTCAGCCAGTGCAGAGCGCGGAGCACCAGTGTTATGTGTTCACGCCGCCCCGTCCCAGTAAGGAGATGGGCTTCCGCATTCTGCACTAGCTGCAGCCTCTGAACCAGAAACAAGGGAGGCCCCATGTAGAGCGCATTGCAGTAGTCTAGCCTTGAGGTGATGAAGGCATGGATAAGAGTGGCCAGATCAGGCCCAGAGATGTAAGGCCGAAGCCTCCGTACCAGATACAGCTGGCGAAAGGCAACTTTAGCCACCACCTCCACCTGCTGATCCAGACGTAGGTCCGAACCCAAAACCACCCCCAGACTCCAAACCTGAAGAGCAACAGGTGGGCGAACCCCCCCCAGTCAGAGGGGCCAGCACCTCCCCCGCCCTTCCCACTACCATCACCTCCATCTTATCGGGATTGAGCTTCAGTCTGCCCTGCTGCATCCAATCTGCCATGGCCTCCAAACATTGGGAAAGTAATGAGACAGCAGGACCTGGGTCAGTTGAAAATGAGAGGTACAGCTGAGTATCATCAACATATTGGTGACATCTCACCCTGAACCCTCTCACGATCTTGCCCAGGGACTGCATATACACATTAAGTTCAAGATAAAAGTTTAAATAAATAAATATTTCCTGCCCCCTGGGATGATCTCTGCATGTTGACACCGTACCACACTTTGTGGTACCTAATATACCAAAGCAAATGCCTGCCTGCTGTTCCTCTCTTCCCCCGTGTTTCTGTGCTGCCAGAATATGCCTCTCTCTCTCTCTCTATCTATCTCAACTATCTCATGGCCCTCTGGGGTATTCTCTGCAAGTTGCACCCACTAGGGTATTTACAGAAGGAAAGCTGATATCATGTGGAACTGTCACTTTGAGGTGTCAATGGGAACTGCCGTGCTGGGGTGCTCTCTGCAAGTTGACACCCTGCCACACATTGGGGTGTCAATGCCAAATTCCCTAAATATCCTAAAAATCACTCTGAATATGCACAAAATAGCTGCCAGGGCTGCACGTGCAGCCGTTTTCCAAGATAGCACCAATGCAACCGACATCACATCTTGGAACAGGGCCGCAAATGCGCAGAACAGCCCAGGTGGCCATTTTATGCATGCTGAGCAATTTTTAAAGGCATTTCAAGGTTTTCAAGAATCTTGTGAGAATGGCTGTGAGAACAGTTGATTCTCATGATATTTTCAATATGGAAAATCTCATCAAGAGGCCCATTCTCTATGAAATTTTTGCTAAGGGTGAAATCTAGTTTCAGCCCTAGTGCCAGTCTGTCTCTGATATTTCTGCCCCCATGAGCAGTCTGTGCAAGTTTGGGAGAAGGGAAAGGGTTGTAGAAGAACAGTAAAACTGCTATTTAAAGGCATGCAAGCCCTGTAAAGTGATGATTTCCATGGGAAACAAATGTAAAACAAAAACAAATGGATTTTTCATAGGGATGTGCAAACGTGGTTCAGATGTTTGGAGTTCAGGCTGAACTCAGTCCATTCAGATGACTGAACCGAACGACTGAACCCGAATCGACCGAACTGAACTCGATCCAAACTTGAAGACAACTGAACAGTTCGGTATCGTTTGGGTGAGTTCGGGTGGGAAAAACATTACTGGAAGGCCTGGGGTGGGGGTGGGGGCAGCTGAGGAGCAGACTTCCTGGCACCAGGGGTGGAGGGGCTTGGACTAGCAGCCAGCCTGCCTAATCACCATCCCTTTTTTCCTCAGACAACTGGCTTCGCAGTCTGCGATTGGACATGAGGGACATGGCGCTAGACTGCACAGAGCCAATGGGACTTGTGGTAAGGCGGGAGAAGCAAGTAACAAAAGTCATTTCCCTCCCCCCTTCCATATTGTTCTGAGCTAGCCACTGATCTTGTCAGCAGGCATTTTCAGAACTCTCCCTCTCCCAGCAGTTTGTGTTCCTCCCAATCCATTGCCATCCTCTTCCTATTTCACCCATTTCAACACATTTACTTCAATCATTTCATTTATTTAGATTAGATTAGATAGATTTAGGTGTTATTTTTATTTTTTAACCCTCCCCGTGTTCTTTCTCCCTACCCTCCATTGAATGTAGTATACTTTATTGTGAAACTGATATGGTCATTGCAATGAAAGAAACAAGCAGAATCTATTCACATTATCATCCATATAAAAAACCAAACACAACAATAACCACCAACCCCCCCCTCAAACATGCATATATAAAAAGAAAAACTACAATAATAATAATTGTAAAATAATAAAATAAAAAGGACCAGAGTAAAATAAAATATACAGAATCATATATAAACCATAATGGAAGAGCAATATACTCGCCATCGAGACATTCACCTACATAGCATATTTCACTTTGACATTATGTACCAGCCACTGAAAAAGGGTCACAGTCCTTGTTACATCTTTACTACTATCCCCAAGTAAAAAACACACGTATACATCCGTAGATCTCCCGGGGAAACCAACAATGAATGGACTGATAAACTTCTTCCGGAGATCAGAATAAAAAGGGCAGACCAGCAAAATATGGTCCATTGTTTCCACCAAACCCAAGTTACATTTACATAAGCGCTCAGCCATGGGAGCATTTCTATACCTCCCCTCACATAGCGCTGAGGGGAAGGAATTAACTCTTGCCAAAAGAAACAGTCTTCTGCACTGGCTTCTACTAATATCATTCAAATAGGTCATAGATATATCAGAGTTATTCATCATCCTGGGATAAAGTCCCAATGCCCTACTGTGCAAGCTTCTGATGATAAATATCCCTCAACCTATCTAGCAGCATCTTTTAAGCACCCCATAAGCCCAAGGGTTCAAGGACTTCAGGAGAAAATCCCAAGTGCCTGATTTTATCCGTGACCTCCAGCAGCCAACTGCTGGAGGATCTGTCTAATAGGACCAATTGGGACCAGGGGGCAGCCATTTTTTTAAAATAACTGGAGCCAATAGGTCAGTGCACCCTTCCAAATTCTTTCTTGAAGAGGGACTAGGCCACATTATAACCACAATGACTGGTTGCTTATTCCTGTCGGGGCCGATAATAATGCCCTGATGAATCCTGTCTGGAGCCTTTCAAGACCAAGGCAAGAAGCCCTAGTTTAATGCCCAAAGGTGTGCCCCATAAAGTATCTGTGGCACAGATTTGAGAGAAAAAATCTTCAATGCAGGGATAACCAGTTGCCCACCCCTCGCTTTAAAAAAGGAAAGAAGTGCTCTATGCAGCTTGGATGCCTTGTTCTGCCTGGCCAACCTTTGCATGGTCCAGGCTCCATTGGTCTGAAACAGCAGGCCCAAGTATCTATATACCCATACCTGGGAGATTGGAATTGTGTCTAACTGCCACTTGTATATCACTTTCCTGCGGGAGAACACCATAGCTTTAGTTTTGTCATAATTTACTACTAACTGGTTCTTCCCACAGTAAGCCCATAAACACTCCAACATTCTCTGAAGCCCCACCTGAGTACAAGATAAAAGGACAGCGTCATCCGCATACAGCAAACAAGGAATGTGGGTACCAGCTAACTGGGGTGCATGGAAGTCCAGGACTGCAAATTTGGCCAGCAAATCATTCAAAAAAACATTAAACAGTGTAGGGGCCAACACACAGCCCTGTTTCACTCCCTTTTCTGTAGCTATTTTGCCCAACAATGCGCCCTGAATATCCAACCTAACCCTCAAGGAGGTATGTCTATACAGAGTGGAAATAAGATACAGTAATTGACGATCTATTTTGAGAGCAGCAAGTTTCGCCCACAGGCGCACCTGTGATACTGTATCAAATGCCGCCTTTAGCTCTATGAAGGCGGCATATAGCCTTCGCGTGGGGACCAAATACTTCTTGACCAGGTGCATCAACAGAAAACAGTGATCCTTAGTCGATCTTACGCCTGGGCCTCACTCAAAATGTTGTTAACTTCCAGCCATTTAGTTAATTTTGTGAGCAAAAACTTTGCATATAATTTGCTCACAATGCTCAGGAGGCTAATAGGACGATAGTTCTTTGGGTCATCCCAAGGGCTTTTCTTATGAATGGGGACCACGATGGCCTGGTCCCAATCCTCATGGATCTCCCCTGTCCTATTTATACCTGTAAAGAGAGTTGCAAGGACCAGGGACCACCATTTATGCCCTGTCTCAAGCAACTCTGTGGGTATAAAATTGATACCAGGGGCCTTTCCAGACTTAAGGCCCTCCAATAGCTCATCGATATGCTCCAGAAACACAGGGTCCCATTCGGGGACGTGAAGTCCAGAAGGTGACATGGGAACATCAACTTCCAGGTCACGAAAAATAATGCCAAAATAATCTTCTCATCTCTCCATTGAGATTCTAGAGTTAGACATACCTCTCTCCTGTCCTATACCTCTGACCAGTTTCCAAAAGCATGAGGAGTTAATATCTTTCACTGCCTTATCCAGCTTGTCCCAGGACCGCTTGAAAAAATCCCGTCTCTTTGAGAACAAAAGTCTCCTATAATCTCTGAGCTTTGCCAATTGTTTTCCCAGGATAGCCACGCCCCGAGAGACACGAAATCTGTGGTACAACCGCCGTAGACCTATCCGTGCCTGGGTGGAGGCATCATGTGTGCACAGGGCCCCTGGTGATTGGCTGCAGTGGTGCCCTGCACCCATTTTATGGGTGTTAGAGTGTCTGTGTAAAAAGGGTCTTAGATTTACCAAAACAAAAAACTTTACAGTTTTAAAAAAACATTAAATGCACAAGTTTTTAAAAATAAAAACTTTCCTCTTCAAAAACATCACAAAATCATTTTGACTCTAGCTTAAACTCAAAAAACCATACAAATTCATTACAATTACAATTTAAAAACATTCAACTCCATACATTGCAACAAGACATAAATGCCAAAAAACATGGAAATTATTTCAGAATATGAGGAAAATGCATGAATATTTCATATTTTATCCTCATCAACATAAATATAATATCTGTACTTAATTCCTTACCATACATACTTTTATTCATTTTTATCAATAACTAAACTTTCACATTTTTTCATTATTAAACTTTCATTTATTATCATCATTCGACAATGAACAATTTTTTCAGAGTGCATTAACTCTATTTCTACAGAACTGCAAATGATACCAATACTGATATCGATACTGATAATGAAAATAAAATATTTGAAATTGGTATCAGTATCGATATCGACAATAACAAAAACGTCTTTGCCAGCCTATCTGACTGGCAGTCAGATAGTCTTTGCCAACCTATCTGAGTGCCCTCCCTTCTGTAATGCATCTCATGCCACGCTGCCTGTCTGCCCATCCAGGTTGCAAATCTCAAAGCCTGCTTCAGTCTGCCTCCCTTCTGTACATGCCAAGCTGCCTGTCTGCCTGCCCTGTAGGCAAAGCTCAAAGCCTGTCTCAATCTGCCTGCCTTCTGCTCATTCCATGCTGCCTGTCTGCCCACCCTGTAGACAAAGCTCAAACTCTGCCCCAGTCTGCCTGCCTCTCATACCACTGGCCTGGTAATCCCACTGCTGCTGTCCGCTGGTCCATGGGTGATCTGCCAAAGCAATCCTGCTGCTGCTGTCTGCTGCTGTATGGGAGCAATTCCCTTGCAAATCCTACCATCCTGGCTCCATGGGTGCTGCGCATAGGCAAATCCTGCTGCTGCCATCTCTGCTGTTCCACGGGTTCTGTGCCCGGGTAATCCAATGTCTGCTGCTGCCAATGCCGCCTATGCTGTCTGTGCCAAAGGTTCTGCTGCCGGGCAATCCAATGTCCACTGCTGCTGTCAATGCCATCTATGCTGTCTGTGCCATGGGTTATGTGCCCTGGCAATCCAATGTCTGCTACTGGATGTCCATGTGATTCACCACCGGGCAAGGTTTGACCAACTGGCAGTAGAACTTCTTTAGTTCTGTTGAATACGAGCCAAGCCTGCAATGCCCAGGCAACCCGGGGTGCCAAGCACCAAGCCTTCCCAATCCCTGCTTCTGCTGATGCTGCTGCTGCCGCTGGATCTCTGATGACTTGCAATGCCACCACGGGCACCCCCAGGGGCCAAGTGTTGAGCCTGCCTGCCCGGGCAACCCGGGGTGCCAAGAATCAAGCCTTCCCGGTGTCTGTTGCTGCTGCTGCTGGGTCTGTGATGGCCTTCCATGCTGCCACGGGAACCCCTGGGGTCCGTGGAGTGCCCCAAGCCTCATGACGGGTTCAAACTCTGCCGAACGTTCGACCAAACCAAACGATCGAACCCGAACTCGGTTTCCGAACTGAACGACCGAACCCGAACTCGGTTTCCACAACGAATGACCAAACGGCTGAACATCCAAACCCTGTTCTGTTCGCACATCCCTAATTTTTAAATGAAAAATGAAAACAAACAATTTTTTGGAAATTAAAACGAAAGGGAAAATGAAAAATAATGAAATTGTTAAAACGAATATGAAAATGAAAAAGGAATGAGGTCCCTTTTATACAACCCTAGTCTTTTATATGCTGATTTTTATTTATGAACAATGAACTAGAAAACCTGTTCACTATAATCATGTAAGCACTGCTTTTTTTCTTTTCTTTTTTCAAATGAAGGTATATAGCAGAGCAGATGGAAGGGATTTTTAAATACAGATTATTGCTGATTTGTAAATACTATGTTTTCAAAGACCTGTTCTCCCAGGAATTTGGTGGGGGAGAGGGGTAATGGGGTGGGGGTGGGGGTGTTGGGGGGTGTTATTTTAGCTCCAGATATGTTTGAGTTTGTTGTTTTATTTTTGTTTTTAAATGTTTTTATATTGTTAGTTTAAATATATTTTTGTGAGATGCCCCGACGTGCCTGGGGCATGAAGTGGGTGGGATATTAAATGTAAATAAATAAATAAATAAAATAAAAATTAGTCCTCCCTCTTGTCCCACCTTCCTTTCCCATCCTAGATTGCAAACCCTTCAGGGCAAGGGACTGGTCTCTAGTCATGACTGTTGATTAGCACATTGCTAATGCTATATAAATATATATTTTAAATAAATTAATATTTATGTATATAAATATAAATATAAATATAGCTAATGCTATATAAATACTATACTTAGCTTGCTACTTTGACAGCTGAGGGATACCACTGGTGTTACAGGAGCTGCCAGTTGGTGGTTTGAGTCATACCCACAAAAAGAAAGTCTATCAGTGGCTATGGATAGTTATACATAATCATCTACAAGAGACTTGAAATACGGTTTTCCCCAAGGTTCTATTCCCCATGCCATTCATTGTATACATGCAACCCCTTGGGGATGTTATGGCTAAGCATGAGGTTGAGTATTAGTAATACACTTATGGATATACAAGTATCTCTTGCCTGTGAGCCCTGTAAGCTTGGCCTCTTGCTTGGACGTAGTCAGTTAGATGCATCTGAGCTACTTTGTGTTCAGTCCAAGGAAGACTGAGGTTATTTTAGAGGGGAGGGAGAGTCGATACTGGGGATGAAACCCGATATCAATATTTTCTTGATTCTCTCCTAGAATCAAGCTTCTCAATGAAAATTTAGATAAAAACAGGAATTGAAAAAATCAAAAGGCTCAACAATGTCTTGTCTAGTTTTTTTTTTGTTGATAAAAAACAACACTGTACATGTGCAAAATGGCTGCTGGTGGCTTTTTCCAAAATGGCGTGGTCAGAATTGGTGCCATTTTGGAAAAGGAGAACCATTTTGCACATACACAGAACAGCTACCATTTTCCAAATTGCTGCAGACGTTGCCCATGCCACCTTGGAATAGGGCAACGCATACGCAGAATGTGTGTGCCATTTTGCACATACACAGTGATTATTTTTTTTAGCAAGATACTCGTGAGACTCTTGAAACCCTTGTCTATCTGCACTCTGAAACCACCCACTGTTTGTATTTCCTACTATCAGCTGGGGAACTGAACAAACGTTGTGGGGGATCAAGCCTTTGCTGTGGTGGACCCATAAGTGAGGAACTCACGCTTTTCAAATGTTCATTTCAATTCCTGCCTTTTCACCCTCAACAAGCACCTGAAGACTTGTTTATTCTCAATGTGCTTTTAGAGGGGCCACTTCTGGTTCCCCTTAATGTAGTCGACCCTTCTTTTCATTTTCTTTTTAAAATGTTTTTAAATGGATTTTAGATGGATTTTACATTGTTTTATTGTATGGATTTTGTGAAGTGTTCCAAGTGTCATTCAGTGGGAGGTGAAAGGCTGGTATGAGGGCACTATGTAAATAATAATAATAATAATAATAATAATAATAATTTGTAGGTAATTACATTGACTGTTAATTAATGTGGCACTGCCTGCTATGGTCCACCTGGGTGAGATCCTTAGTTGTGTGTCTGTTAACAGACCACCAGATGTGGGCCCGCTACAACCCACAACTGGGTAGGCAGCCACCCAGAAATCATGGGCCCGGAAGGAACTGGGCCCACACTCCAGACCCAAGGGTCTCCCAGGCGGGTCACAGTGGGCCATAGTGGTCCTAGACCTGGTACAGGGGCTGCCATGCTTTGTTATTGGAAGCCATGGCTGCTCATTAGGACAGGGGAAGGGGCCAGCCAGCCTCATATCTCTTCCAGACCCCCTCTCTAGCTGGGTCAATCTGCAGGAACGTTTGTTCAGTTATCCAACCTCACCCACATGGGGTTGCCCCCCCTCCCCAGGAACTGTAGCTGTTGCATCATCTGTATGTATATTAATATTTTTTTAATTATTTATTTTTTGAGACTGTAAGCCAACCCGAGCTGTTTCAGGAGGGTCGGGGTATAAATGTGAACAAATAAGTAAATAAATAAATAAAATATCCTTTGTGTGTGTTATACTGCATTTAACGACTAACAGTAATTTCTGTATCTAATGCATTCTCAAGAAAAAAATCAAGCAACTTCTAATTCAGTATGGCCTAATCTGTCTTCTTATTTTTCATACATCACTAATGTGCATTCTCAGAACAGACTAAATTTTCTAGTTTATTAGTACAAACTCAATGACTTAAAATTATGCTTTCAGTCACTCCTACAATCTAGGGAGTTCAACTTGTTTACCTTCTCAGCACATGGTATAAGTGGGTGTGTTAATGCAAAAGAAGGGACAGAATACAGTTCAGAAGAGTCTCATAGATGAATTTCTTATACTGGGTTAAGAAAGTAATAAGCAGCAATTAAATATGTTTGAAATAACATCTGGGAACAGATCTACTCCATTATGTCATTTTATAGTCACATTTTGAAATAGGTAATATATTTAACTCAGCCCCTTATGCATGTTGAAGTGGGTACACAGATTAAAATTACATGCTCACAGGCTGTTTTTTTTTTATTGTTCCCCCCCCCCAGCTTTTTTGTTCTGTTAAAAAAGAGTATAATACTGTAATTAAGAGCTTACCATGTACAGCAATCCGTAGTGTTTTACTGTGGATGCAACAGTGTACAATATTTTGTGTGTACTGGATGATATGAACCTTCACCAGTATACTTCATCATCTTACTTGAATCTTTTCATAAACTCTCTCATCTATTTTTTTATCCTTCTGTCGACTGGGCTAGTGTTTATTCTAGTGGAAAGATAAACTGACATTTAATGGTGGTAACGTGGCATGGTGATTGACTTGAGGCTGCTCATACAAGATACTTGAAGAAGAGGGTTCAGCTGTAGTAGTCAATGAATTTAAGAACCAGGGTGATGGTCATTTGAAGGAACTATTCTACACACAAGAAATGTGTATAGAATATGCATTGATTGGCCTTGAGATCTGAGAGATGTGAAGCTATTGAATCACTCAGGGGACAATCTAACGGGCAAAATCTGAAGTGTACCTCAGATTTTAATTTTGGTGTAAAGCTTTATTGAATAAGCTACACTTATCCAAGTTTCATCGGAATCCTGACTGTAGAATTTGTGCAAAATATACATGATTGGACAAAAATACAGATTAGAAAAGGCAGTAGTTAAAATTAAATATTTATACATTAACACTATATGGTAGATATAGACTGCTGGTTGTTTTAATTGTTGTTTTAATGTTGTTTTTACAAATTGTAAGCCGCCCTGAGCTTCCTGTGCCAGGAGGGGCGGGATAGTAAAAGTTTGAAAATAATAAAAAGAAGACTAAAATATTAAAAGGCTGAATATTAAAAGGCTGAATGCTAAAAGACAATAAAGACACCCCCTACCCCTTCCCCAAAGGCCCGGTGGAACAACGAGGTCTTACAAGATCTTTGGAAAGAAGGGAGGTCCGGGGATAAACGGGTCTCCATCAGGAGGGATTTACACAGTCTAGGTGTGGCCACCGAGAATGCCCTCTCCTCCATTGCTAGCCGGGGCGGGGGACCTCGAGTTGGGCGCTCCCGGATGACTGCAGGGGCCACAAAATGACCCGGGGCCTGAGGCAGTCTCACAGATAAGCAGGCCCCAAGTCATTTAGGGATTTAAAGGTCATTACCAACACTTTGAATTGGGCCTGGTAGACTATAGGAAGCCAGTGCAGAGAACAGAGCACAGGTGTAATGTGCTCATGGAGACCCATCATGGTTAGAAGATGAGCCACTGCATTCTGCACCATCTGCAGCCTCCGGACCATCTTCAAAGGTAGCCCCACATAGAGTGCATTACAGTAGTCTAGCTGAGAGGTAATGAAAGCATGGATGATGGCTGCCATGTCTGCGTTGGAGACAGATGGCCGTAGCCGTTGGATCAGATGTAAATGGAAAAATGCTCCCCTTGCCACAGCCTCAGCCTGACAATACAGGCAGACCTGTGGATCGAGGAGTACTCCCAGACTATGGACGTGAGCGGCCAAAGGGGGGCAGACCCTGGCAATAATGGGAGTCCCCCCCCGGCCCTACCAACCAACATCACCTCCGTCTTATCAGGATTCAACCTCAGTCAGTTTGCCCTCATCCATTCCCCCACAGCTGCCAAACATCGGGTAAGCACCGAGACTTCCAGGCCTGGATCTTCAGAAAACGCGAGGTAAAGTTGTGTATCATTGGTGTACTGATGACATTGTACGCCGAACTGTCTCATGACCTCTCCCAAGGGTTGCATATACACATTGAACAGAAGAGGGGACAGAATAGGACCCTGAAGGACTCTACACGTGAGGTCCCAGGGAGAAGATGTATATTCCCTGAGGACCACCCACTGAGTTCTCCCTGCCAGGAATGAGCAGAACCATTCAAGAACAATCCCGTTCACCTTGGCCTGGTCCCGCAGCCTTGTGGGAATACCCTGCATTCCCATGCTCCTTCTGTTCAGTGGCTACCTTACCCTGTTGACATTTACCTGAAATGTGACTGGGTCACAATGGTTTTACCACTAGCTGGGCCAACCTGGGACTTTCCCAGCTAAGTTACTTTACTTTAATGTTACTTGCTCATTGTCTTTCCACCTCAAGGTCCCACATTGCCTGGGTGTGAGGTTTTCGCAAGAAACCTACTAAAGTTCTTGTTTTAAAGAAAAAACACTTTTCTTAACTCTCAAGGTCTTAATGAACAAAGATACGCTTCCTCTCTCAGGTAGGAGTGAGTTAATATATATAGAACAGAGTTTAGAAAGGTTCATGATCTCATTGCTGTGCGTGGATTGTCGGGTTTGCTGCGGTGGCCAGACGTGTCTTTCACCAATTATAGCTGGTGAGAAGGCTGCAACTGTTTTTATCAGATTAGGATTTGATCAGGATCATCCATGCCTTTGTAACCTCAAAGCTAGACTACTAAAATTCACTCTACTTGGTACTGCCCTTGAAGACTGTTTGGAAGCTGCAGTTGCTGAAGAACACAGTGGTCTGTCTTATTTTGGGGGGTGGGTTGCTGGGAGCACATTACACTGGTGCCCCTGTCTGCTCTGACTCTTGAGAGCTTTCTGGGCACAATTCAAGGTGCTGTTTTTCACCTCTAAAGCCCTAAATGGCTTGGGCCCCAGGTATTTTATTTATTTATTTATTTATTTATTTGCACTTCTTAGCCACCCCCTCATGCCCATGGCATCTCGGGGTGGCTTACAACATATAAAATAACAATAAATACAATAACAATAAAACACACAATTTAAAACATCTAAAGATCCACCTAAAAACAACCACCCCTCAAACCTTTTATCCCATCCCCCCCTCCCCTCCTCCGAAGGCCTGGGAGAACATCCAGGTTTTACAAGTCCGGCGGATGGCCAGTGCAATGAACGAAGAACTGGTATAATTTGTTCCTGGTAGCCCAGACCCACCAGGATATGGGCCGCCATGTTCTGCAACAGCTGCAGTCTCTGAACTGTCACCCTAGGTAGTCACACATAGAGCAAGTTACAGTAGTCTAGCCTAGAGGTGAAGAAAGCATGGATGACAGTAGCCTAGTCAGAGTCCAAGACATATTGCTGCAGCCGTCGCACCGGATGTAATTGGCAAAAGGTACTCATTGTCACAGTCTCCACCTAGACATCCAGGTGGAGCTGTGAATCAAGGAGCAGCCCCAGACTCCGCATTTGGGGAACCAGCAGAGGACAGAGCACTGAGACTGCCGGATGAGAGTTTGATGAAAAGGCGAGGTAAATCTGGGTGTCATTCGCATATTGATGACACCACGCACCAAGCCTCCTGACCAACTCACCAAGTGGCTGCATATACACGTTGAACAGGAGAGGGGACAGAACAGAAAGAACCCTGCAGGACTCCACATGAGAGGTCTCAGTATGATAAAAAACAAGCCCTCAGCACCACATGCCGAGTTCTTCTGGCCAAAAGAGAGTGGAACCAGTCAAGAACCGTATCACGCACCCTGGCTTGGTCCCGCAGGCGCGTCACCAACATGTCATGATCAACGGTATCAAACGCAGCTGATAGATCTAATAAAATCAGCAGGGACAAATTGCCCTGATCTAATTCCTGGTGCAGGTCATTGACCAATGCCACAAGTGCCATCTCGGTGCCATAACCCGGGTGAAATCCTGACTGTGAGGGATCAAGAAAACCGACAGAATCCAGATGTAAGAGTGAGAGTGAGAGACTGGCCAATAGTGAGAGTGAGAGTGAGAAAGTGAGATACTGGCCAATAGATGGCAAGGGAGTCAACGTCAAGCAATGGTTTCTTGAGCAGGGGCCACACCACTGCCTCTTTGAGGCAGTCTGGCACCCTGCCCTCTCGAAGGGAGGCATTGACCACCCAGGCATCAGTGGTCCCATGGTCTCCCAGCAGGCCTTTACCAGCCAGGATGGGCATGGATCTAATTCAGAATGGGTAGCCCTAACAGACCCAAGAACATCCTCCGCATCAGTAGGGCATCACCAACCGAAACTGATCCCACAACATCGCACAAGACGGGGCTTCCATAACCTCTAGTACCCCACTGCAGAAAGTGTGGCATCGAAAGCGAGGTGAATCTGAACGATTATAGCCACAAAATAATCCACAAACATGTCACAGTGGGCCCCATATGACTCCACTCCCAGGTGGATGGAGGCCGGACTGATGAGCCCCTGTACAACCCAGAACAGCTCCACTGGATGGGATTTCATGGACGCTATGAGGGCAGCAAAGAACTTCTTGTTTTCTGCCCACATAGCCATGGCATAGGCTCGTAAACTAGCTCGTTGCCACAATCTGTTGGCTTCAGCATGCAAATGACGCCACCATCGCTTCAACCAACACCCCTCCCGCTTCAGCACCCACAGGCCTTCTGAGAACCAGGGAGACCTACGGTGCTGCCACCTGAGAAGCAGACGCCTCAGAGCCATCCAATCAATGGCCTCCGTCAGCAAGGTGTTCCACAGCAAAACAACATCATGGATGAGATGACTGTGAAGACTAGAGGGTATTATCCCCAGAGCGTCCCAGAACCGCTCCAGTTCCATTAGTCTCTGGGTGTGAACCATTTGAATCAGTTCTATGCCCTTCCAAGGGCAGACGTGCACCAGGAGAGAGGCCTGCAGGAGGTAATGATCCGTCCATGACAAGGGAGCCGCCAAATCCTCCCCCCAACAATGGACCCCCTGCCTCAGGACTGGAGCAAAATACAAGGTCCAAGCTATGCCCCCCCCCCCCGGGTGTGTCAAGCCATTCACAATCTGGGACAGGCTCATGGTTACCATGGTGCCATTAACTCCTGCTCCGCACCCCCAAGGTCGTCATGAATACAGAATATGCAATGGTTGGTTTTCATTATAAAAAGTGGATGTCAACATCACAGGAAGGTAGATCATAGCCCCTGAATACTCGCTCAGCTAGGCCTGTCTAGCCATGCAGAAGGGAAGCGGGAAGCATGGGGATGTCTCTTAAGAAACATAGCATAGTAAATCACAGGCTCACAGCCTTCAAAAACATTGGATAGCACACATGCCTGCACCACTGATAATAAATAGAGAGGTCGGTTCAGCCAGACAAGGGTGATTGGTCCAGCTAGGGGGTGTGCTGATGGTAACATGCTCCTGTACTGGTTGTTGAGATGGCAATTATTGATTATTATTTTTCACTGGTCACATTATGGCTAGTCACTACAGAAAGCATTCCCTGGCATGTTAGGGTAGAGTTTGGAATGAATTAGCCTTTCCCAATCGATCAGGGATTGAGATGTCTGCACTCACAAGATTGGCTTAGTTGCCATATGTCAGGGGTTGGCAATGTTTACTAACCCTGAGAGCTGCATCCATTTACAACAATGGGGCCAAAGATCTGCATGTGGCTCTAGAGTCACAGTTTTCCCACTTCTGCCATATGTTTCTATGGACAAATAAAATTATGGCATTTACTATTTATTTATTTAATTTGTATATATATAGACATGTATTATCCTGCTCCCTCTTGCCTCAGGCAATTTGGGGCACCTTGCCTCTAAGAGTTCTTCTGGCAGTGCCTAGAAGGAACTGGAGTCCCTACAAAGCCTCCTTTATTTTGACTAGAACAAAATCTAGGATTATTGTATGCCTGACACATTTTAAATTGTCTTAATAAGCAGTATGACCCCAGAGTAGCTTAATGAAAAGGTTTGTCTTAGTGTATCCAGTAATATCTTCTTTTCAAATTGGAATAATCTACATTTAAACTGTTTTCTCTCTATAGGCCCACTCTACACATTTGGGGTTTATTTGTTACTACCCACCAAATGTGACCGTTAATTACGAAGATATATAGTTGTAATGATTACTCTTTGATGTATTAAAAGTGACACATTCTCTATAAATATATATCCCATTCAATCAGAGCTAGTCAAATGATTTGTTTTGAATAACATTAATTGCATGTTTATCCTTTAATTCCTACTCACAAATTGTGCGTGAACCAGTCTTGATTTCTGTGAGTGCCTTATACTTGAAAAAAAATTCAGGCCAAATGACATTTAAATCGAAAAAAATAAATATCACTCCTGCAATTCCTCTCCAAGCTCATTTCTGTTTTCCAGCCAAGTCTAATATTTGTCAAATTGCTTGCATGAAAAACATTCAGACTATGCAG
The DNA here is from genome assembly GCA_003113815.1 of Sphenodon punctatus. NCBI lineage: Eukaryota > Metazoa > Chordata > Lepidosauria > Sphenodontia > Sphenodontidae > Sphenodon > Sphenodon punctatus. The sequence continues at coordinate 432,366 of QEPC01013808.1, read as the reverse complement.
TGCTTAAAAAGCTATACATGTTTACTGCTTATCTTTCTTTATGTTTGAGTACCCAAGTTATAAGTTATAACATAAGTTATTGTTGTTTGTCCTGATTAAATATTTAAATATATATATATCTGCACATCCCGGGACACCCTGGGATGTCCCAGGATGCTGGCTGACTTACTTCACCCCTAGGGTGCTGGCTTCTAGTCCAGTGGCTGCTCACTGCTCTCTGCCTTGGCAGTGCATTCTTCAGAAAGCTGAGCTTACTCTGCCTCACTGACCAGGCTACACTCTACAGAGCTTAGCTGAGACCTGACAATAAATTATCTGAGTGGGGAGGGGAGCAAGTAAGCTTCTTCCCAGTTGTGTGCCACACTCTAATCAGTCCCATGTTTAAAGGGGGACCAATCAGGGATGTTATGTGTGCTGCCTTTATATCTAAGAAGTCAGCCAAGATACTTTTGGAATTTGACCACTTGTGCTTAACTAATAACTCCACCATTAATAGAAAATAGGGATGTGCGAAGGCGGTTCGGATGTTCAGTGTTCAGCCTGAACTCGGCCAATTCGGATGGCCAAACCGAATGGCGGAACCGAACACCCGAAGCCCCGATCAGTTTGGCCGCATTCGGATGAGTTTGGCCACGTTCAGGTGGGAAAAACGTGACTGGCAGGCCTGGGGCGGGGGGGCAGCAGAGGAGCAAACTTCCTGGAGCCAGGGGTGGAGAGACTTAGACTAGCAGCCAGCCTGCCCAATCACCATCCCTCTTTTCCTCAGATCACTGGCTTCGCAGTCTGCGATTGGCCACTGGCTACCCTGCACAGAGCCAATGGGGGCTGTGATAAGGTAGTAACAGAAGTCATTGCCCTCCCCCCATCCAATTCCTTCTGAGCTAGCCACTGATCCTGTCAGCAGACGTTTTCAGAAGTCTCCCACTCCCAGCAGTTTGTGTTCCTCCCAATCCATTGCCATCCTCATCCTATTTCACCCATTTCCACACATTTACCTCCATAGTTTCATTTATTTAGATTAGATTAGATTAGATTACATAAGATTAGATTAGATTAGATTAGATAGATTTAGGTGCTATTTTTATTTTTTATCCATCCCTGATTCCCTTCCCCTGTTTTTGGATTTATTTAGAGTAGGATTATATTGATTTAAGTTTCATTTCAGTTTTGTACCCCTCCCTGTGTTGTTTGTTGTGTGTAGTGATTCAGTTTTAATATTTTATAGTGTGTTTGTAGGACTAGGCCTTTGTAGATATTAGATAATATTCCATTTAATTCCATAGGTTTTAGAATAGTTAATAGCAGTTAGAGTTAGTGTAGATATATATAATATTAGATTACCAATTTTAATAAATAAATAAATAAATAAAATATATAAAATCTCCCTGTGCATTTTTTGGGTGGGAGAAATGGAGAAGGGAAGCAGGAGAGGCCAGTCTGCTGCCCTTAAGGCAAGCAATGGGGCACATGGAAGAGGTGCCAGGGGCTGTGTCAGTGGAGTGGCAGCAGGCATCAGCAGCAACCCGAGCCCATCACCACGCCCAAAACTGCACAGGCCTGATTTTGGCAGTCAGGCTTCAGAGGCTCCCAGTAGTGGCTCTAGGGGTGTTTCGGCGGCGCCCCCTGCCAGCATCCTCTACTGCCATGCAATGCACTGGAAGGCCTGTAATGAAGTATTCTACGACTGTCTCTGCTGTGGCTGCCAGAGCAGGTGTTTCGGAGTCAGATCTTCCTCCAATGTCCACCAATGTCATTGTTGAGGTGATCCCCAGCAGTCCAGGGCTGGTGGATCCCACTCCGGCTGCTAGAGGCAGGGCTCGATCCTCGGGCAATGGCCGCAGGGAGAGGAGCAGCAGCAGCAGCTATAAGGGACACAGGGAGAGTGGCAGCATGGTGGGCAGTCAATCAGCCTCAGGGTCCCAGTACTTCCCTTCGCTGGACATCACTCTGATTCAGGAAAGTGAGTCAGACACTATTCCTGAAGAGGAGATGTCTGGTGCTGAGGTGATGACTGTCCCTCTGAGAGATGTGTTGCCACCATGTTCCTTCCCTCCCAGAAGCACTGTCAGTGGTGTGTCACCTGGTGTGGGCCAGAAGGCAGGAGGGGGCAAAGAATTCTCGGTCTGGGCCCATTTTAGGTTGGCATGGGTGGATGATCCCAGGGAAGTGCAGTGTACGTTATGCCAAAAGGTGGTGGCATGTGAGCAGGTGCTCACAAACTTTGGCAAAATTGCCATGGCGCAGCACCTGAAGGGATGCCACAGGGCTGTGCTGCTAAGTGGGCAGGCAGGGGAAGTGGATGCCAGTGCGTTCCCTTCTGCAGTCGCCAGTCGTCTGCCTCCATCAGTGGGCAAGCATCCTGCTCTAACAGCTGCCTGTAGCAGCAGGAGCAGTATCGCTGCTAAGGGGGGAGCAGCAGCAGCAGCAGCAGCACCATCAGTACACCATGCAGGAGCTCGGGTGGGGACAGCTTCCAAGTCCATCGGCATCTGCAGGACGTGGAGGATGGCATAGCTTTCAACTGAAAGCCACGCGCATGTTGGGGGAAATGATAGTGCTGGATGGGCAGCCCTTCTTGGTGGTCATGGGCATGCGGTTTAGACACCTGATAGAGTTCCTGGCCCCCCAGTTTAAGCTGCCCTTGCGCACCACCCTGAGTCAGCAGGTTGTGCCAGCCCTGTAACAGGCTTTCAAGGAGTGGGTGAGAGACCAGCTATCAAGGGCTGGGGGTGCCACCATCCACTTCACCACTGACCTGCTGTCAAGTAGGAATGCGCAGCACACCTATCTGCCAGTGACGGCACTCTGGTGGCAGGACACAGAGGCAGTGTTTGGCAGTGGCAGGAGGGGTCCCGAATCAGGGTATAGGTGGGCCCTGCTTCAGGCAGACATCATGGATGGCCCCCACACCGCTCAGAACATTGAGGCAGTCTTGACTGCCATGGTGAGGAAATGGGTCACACCAGGCACACCCTTCACCAAGGGGTGCGTGGTGACTGACAATGCGGCCAATATAATGAGGGCAGTCTGCAGGGGGGCTTCACCAGCATCCCTTGCACTGCACACACCCTTCACCTGGGGATCAGGGATGCTCTGGGCTTGGGGGAGAAGTGTATTGGGGCAGGCACCCTTAGCTTCCTGATCGAGCAGGGAAGGAAGCTGGCCGGGTTCTTTAACTGGAGTGTTAAGGGAAGCGGCCTCCTCCAGGCGAAGCAGGCAGAACAAGGCTCTCCAGTGCACCAGCTGGTGCAGGATGTGTCCACCCAGTGGAATTCGATGTTCCTGATGCTCGAGCGGCTTCTTGAGCAGAAAGCCTCCTTGCATCAGATTCAACCGGTGATGGACATTGGGGCACCTCCAGGGTGGGGTGGAATGGGAGATCCTGACTCACATGTTGTTTGTGCTGAGACCGTTCCTGGCCATGGCAGAGACCATCAGCTCCTCCATGGCCACCATCATCAAGGTGACCTGTCTGGACCAGAGACTCTTCAGGAGGCTAGAGGAGATTCTCCCGGGGTGGGATTGTGGCCTTCAGGGCAGGAAGCTGGTGAATGAGATGGTTGACCTGGTGCGGTAACTGAAGACAGGGCTGAAGAACTTCCACTGCTCATGCCATGCTGCCTGTCTGCCTGCCCTGTGGGCAAAACTCGAACCCTGCCCCAGCCTGCCTGCGTCTCATCCCAAGGTGCCTGTCTGCCTGCCCTGGCAACCATGGGTGATGTGCCCCACTGGCCTGGTAATCCCGCTGCTGCTGTCTGTTGGTCCATTGGTGCTCTGCCCTGGCAAATCCAAATGTGCCCACACAATCCTACTGCTGCCATCTGCTGCTGTATGGCAAATCCTACCATCCTGGTTCCATGGGTGTAGCTCACAGGGAAATCCTGCTGCTGCCGTCCCTGCTGTTCTATGGGTTCTGTGCATGGTCAATCCAATGTCTGTTGCTGCTGCCAATGCTGCCTCTGCTGTCTGTGCCCTGGGTTCTGCTACCGGGCAATCCAGTGTCTGCTGCTAATGCCAATGCTGCCTCTGCAGTCTGTGCCATGCGTTCTGTGCCCTGTCAATACAATGTTTGCTGCTGCTGCCAATGCTGCATCTGTTGTCTGTGCCATGGGTTCTGCTACCAGGCAATCCAATGTCTGCTGTCAGCTATTTGCTCATCCCTCTTGTAGACGGGCATAGCTTGGATGAGTGCACCGGCGGGTGGGGGCTGGGTGTCCACGAGATTCACCACTGGCCAAGTACGAGATTCACCACCAAACCCTGGCTGGACCTCTGCTGCTGCTCCACCAATGCCAGCCATCCTGCAACGCCCAGCCAAGTAGGGGTACCAGCCACCAAGCCCTGTTCAAGTTCATCCGTTCGGTTCGACTGCGTTTGGTTCGTCTATTCAGTTTGTCCATTCAGTTAGTTTGTCGGGTTCGGGTTCGGCCGTTCAGTTCGGGTTTGGCCATTCGGGAAATGTTTTGTTATGGGGTTTTTTTGTTTGTTTTTTTATATGGTTTTTTGTATTTTTATTTGTTTTTATATGGTTTTTTGGTTTTTTATTTGTTTTTTTGTTTTTATATGGGGGTTTTTATTTAATTTTTTAATCTAATATTATATCTATCTATCTACGCTAAATATAACTGCTATTAACTATTCTAAATGCTATGAACTAAATAGATTATCTAATAAGTACACAGGTCTACTCCTACAAACACTAAAACTAAATCACTAATGCTATCTCTATCACTAAGCTAACTCCTACAACTATCTACAAAACAAAAACTATCTATCTATCTATCTATCTATCTATATGGGATGGTGGGGGGATCACAAACAACACAAGGTTTCAGTTTAAGGTTTCAGTTTCATTTCAGTACAAAACTGAAATGAAACTTAAAGCAATCTAATAATCCTACTCTAAATGAAAAAAAAACAGGGGAAGGGAAGGGAATCTGGGATGGAATATATGGGAGAGGGAAAGAATTCAATGGAGGGGGGAGGGAGGAAGGAAGATTGAACACAGGGAACACAGGGAGTGGTAAAAACAAAAAATAACCACTAAAGCTATCTAAGCTAAGCTAAATAAATGAATGAGAATATGGAGGTAGATGTGTTGGATAGGTGAAATGGGAGGAGGATTGCAATGGATTGGGGAGCTGGGAAATGCTTGGAGAGGGATCTTTCTGAAACGCCTGCTGTTCCGGAACAGTGACTAACCCAGAAGGTGTTGGGAAAGGGGGAGGCCTTTCTTGCAAGCCTCTCAACCCCTGGTGTCTGGAAGTCTGCTCCTCAGCTGACTACACCTCCCTGTCACGTTTGACCTTCCAGTGATGCTTTTTTTGCCACCCGAACTCACCTGAATGCAATCCGAACTGACTAAACTGTTTGGTCATTTTGACGTTCGGAATTGAGTTCGGTTCGGTCAGTTCGTGTTTGGATTCGGGTTCAGGTTCGGTCATCCGAACAGGCCGAGTTCAGGCCGAACTCTGAACTTCTGAACCGTGTTTGCCCATTCCTACCAGGACCCCCCATCAGGGTTCTGTGGCCTATGTACAGGCATGGGGGTGGGGCTGTCTATACACATCATCTAGAAGCTACCACTCTAGTCTCAGGACCCACTGTCAGAGTTCTGGGGCCGTCATTCCGATCATGGGGAGCCGTCATTCCACTTCATCCAAAAGCTGCTGCTCCAGTGCCAGGACACACCATTATGGTTCTGGGGCCTATGTTACAGGCACAAGGGGCTGTCCAACCACATCATTGAGAAGCTGCCACTCTAGTCCCAGGACTGACTGTCAGGGTTCTGGGGCCGTCATTCTGCTCACGGGAGCTGTCATTCCACCACATCAAGAAACAGCTAGCCACTCAAGCCCCAGGACCCACCATCAAAGTTCTGGGGCCTACGTCCCAGGCAGGGAGGGCTGTCATTCCACTTCATCCAGAATCAGCCACACCTGTCCCAGGACCCACCATCGGGGTTCTGGGGCTGTCATTCCACTCACAGGAAGCCGTCATTCCACTGCATCAAGAAACAGCCAGCCACTCCAGCTCCAGGACCCACCGTCAGAATTCTGGGGCCTACGTTACGGGAGGGCTGTACATCCACATCATTGAGAGCTGGGGTGGGGGCATCTGCCAAGTCCATTTGCAGATGAAGGACATGTAGGGCGGCATGACTTTCAACTGAAAGCCACGCGCATGTTGGGGGAAATGATTGCTCTCAATGGGAAGTCCTTCTCGGTGGTCGGGGACATGGGGTTTAGGCATCTGATTGGATTCCTGTCCTCCCCCCCAGTTTAAACTGCCCTCTCACACCACCCTGAGTCAGGCTACCACCGATGCCTGGCAGCCTGCCACGCCCGGCCAAGTAGGAGTGCCAGCCACCAAACCCTAGCTGGGCCTCTGCTGCTGCTCCACCGATGCCTGGCAGCCTGAAACACCTGGCCAAGTAGGGATTCCAGCCACTGAGCCCTGGCCAGTCGTCTACCGCTGCTCCTGGCACTCAGCCAAGATTAGGTAGAGTATTAAATTTTTGTGGCAAGTCTTCAAAATTTCGGTACTCAGCAAATCAAGGCCAAATAGCCCTGTCCTCAGTAAATTCTGAGGAAAACTGAGGGCAGAGTTGCAGCACTAGTCTGAAGAGAGATGAACTAGTAGGGGGATGTGCACTCCCATGAGCTTCAGAGCACCTACTCATGGCCACACATGGAGCACTGCCAGGAAATCCAGAATGCTCCATGTGGGGCAAGCCAAATAGCTCTGTTACAATGGGCAGCCATGAAGCCTCTGCCCAAATGAACTGGGGCAGGTAGCCATGTCAGCAGATGGGTCTGCCACACATAGGCACTGTGGGCAAGGTACATGGCCTCAGAAGAACTAGCCAGAAGCACTGGGCGAGGACATGTCAATTGCAAAGGTCAGTCCAGTGTGCTCCCCCCTCCCCCATGGTCCATGGCAGAGGGAGTGCATGGTGGCTTGCTGCTGGGGTAGCCATGCTGGGAGCCACCCGATTGAATTCCTCCCCAAACATTCCATCTCAGTGGGTGCTCTGAAGCAGTGCCACTTAGTAGCCATGGACCCACATCACCACCACCACCACCATTACCATGTTCTTTTAAAAACACCCCACGTTCAGCTCCACTCATACTGCTTCTTCTTCTGTCTCTGCATAGGTCCAACTATCCCCAAGAACACTCACTCTGCAACAGCATTCCTCTGTAGGGGTGACAGCCACTAATTAGGGGTGCCAGCCAAGTAGGGGTGCCAGCCACCAAGCCCTGGCCGGGCCTCTGCCAGCACTCCACCGATGCCAGCTAGCCTGCAATGCCAGGCCGAGTAGGGGTGCCAGCCACCAAGCCCTGGCCGGGCCTCTGCCACTGCTCCTCCAATTCCTGGCAGACTGCAATGCCTGACCACAGAGGGGTGTCAGCCACCAAGCCCTGGCTGGGCCTCTGTCGCTGCTCCTCCGATGCCTGGCAGCCTACAATGCCCGGCCAAGTAGTGCCTGCCAGTGCCCAAAGTGGGTTTGCACATTTTGTCATGGTCTGCAGGCAGAGACGGGCAGCCCAGCAGAACATCTGCTTTCAGCAGCCTTTGGGTGGGCAGCAGCATTGCTCATTTGTAGGAGAGAACAGGAGTAGGGATGGGTGAAAGCGGTTCGGAAGTTCGTGGTTCGAACTGAACCCAACCAGTTCAGTTGACTGAACCAAACTTCCAAACCGAACTTGATTTTCGAACCGAACCGAACCAAATTTCTGAACTTGGCTCTGTTCGCCCATCCCTAAAAGATAATATTCTTTAGTTCAATGGGGTTTGAATTTCTGAACTTTGTTTGGAAGTTAGGAGTTCAGACCAAACTCAAATAGTTCAGTTGACTGAACCGAACTTCCAAACCGAACCGAATTTCTGAACTGAACCGAACCGAATTTCCAAACTCGGTTCTGTTTGCCCATCCCTAGACAGGAGTCAAGAGATCCCAGTTCTAATTCCTGGTTTGTAAGTCCTTTAACCTCTCTGCATTTCAGCTTTCCCAGTTCTAAACCAGAGGGCTACCATTCTGGGAGATCACAGGAGAAAGAACCTGTTTGGGAACCAGGCTTGGGGTACGCAGTTCCAATTACTGTTGCGTATCCAGCCTCTTTGCTGGGTAAAGAAGAGGACTCTTAAATGCTTCCCCTTCTTCAGAATAACCTAGGCTCAGCGCTTGGCCCCTGAGGGTGCCTGCCTGATTCCCATCAAGGCATGGATGACTGTCTGATAGGGATGGGCGAACAGATCATGGTTCGAGTTCGGCCATTCGGTGCGGCTGCGTTCGTTTCGTCCGTTCGGTTCGCCCGTTTGGTTTGGTTCGTCGGTTCGAATGTTCGGCCGTTCGGTGGTTCGGATCGAACGTTGAGTTCGGATTCGGGATTCGGTTCGCTCGGGATAGGTTCGGTCTTTAGTTCGGTGCAATCGGGAACTGAAAATGACATTTAGTTTTTGAAATAAAAGGAAAAAACTAAAAAACATATTTCTGGCCATAACATTTTTGTTTCTTATTACTTTTTGATGATATTTAGGGAGATTGTACCCCCAAATGGAGCGCACCAAGTAGACCAACATTCGGAACGATTAGATAAAGGAAACTGATTTCAGAAGCAATTGAATATTGTGATTTTAAGAAAAGCTCCATACACATTCATGACTACAACTTCTTTATCTTGCATCCAATGTTCATGAAACTTGTGCATATTACATCCCTCTATATGCTTAATATTTCTGNGTCAGCAGATGGGTCTGCCACACATAGGCACTGTGGGCAAGGTACATGGCCTCAGAAGAACTAGCCAGAAGCACTGGGCGAGGACATGTCAATTGCAAAGGTCAGTCCAGTGTGCTCCCCCCTCCCCCATGGTCCATGGCAGAGGGAGTGCATGGTGGCTTGCTGCTGGGGTAGCCATGCTGGGAGCCACCCGATTGAATTCCTCCCCAAACATTCCATCTCAGTGGGTGCTCTGAAGCAGTGCCACTTAGTAGCCATGGACCCACATCACCACCACCACCACCATTACCATGTTCTTTTAAAAACACCCCACGTTCAGCTCCACTCATACTGCTTCTTCTTCTGTCTCTGCATAGGTCCAACTATCCCCAAGAACACTCACTCTGCAACAGCATTCCTCTGTAGGGGTGACAGCCACTAATTAGGGGTGCCAGCCAAGTAGGGGTGCCAGCCACCAAGCCCTGGCCGGGCCTCTGCCAGCACTCCACCGATGCCAGCTAGCCTGCAATGCCAGGCCGAGTAGGGGTGCCAGCCACCAAGCCCTGGCCGGGCCTCTGCCACTGCTCCTCCAATTCCTGGCAGACTGCAATGCCTGACCACAGAGGGGTGTCAGCCACCAAGCCCTGGCTGGGCCTCTGTCGCTGCTCCTCCGATGCCTGGCAGCCTACAATGCCCGGCCAAGTAGTGCCTGCCAGTGCCCAAAGTGGGTTTGCACATTTTGTCATGGTCTGCAGGCAGAGACGGGCAGCCCAGCAGAACATCTGCTTTCAGCAGCCTTTGGGTGGGCAGCAGCATTGCTCATTTGTAGGACAGGACAGGAGTCAAGAGAACCCAGTTCTAATTCCTGGTTTGAAAGTCCTTTAACCTCTCTGCATTTCAGCTTTCCCAGTTCTAAACCAGAGGGCTACCATTCTGGGAGATCACAGGAGAAAGAACCTGTATGGGAACAAGGCTTGGGGTACGCAGTTCCAATTACTGTTGCGTATCCAGCCTCTTTGCTGGGTAAAGAAGAGGACTCTTAAATGCTTCCCCTTCTTCAGAATAACCTAGGCTCAGCGCTTGGCCCCTGAGGGTGCCTGCCTGATTCCCATCAAGGCATGGATGACTGTCTGATAGGGATGGGCGAACAGATCATGGTTCGAGTTCGGCCATTCGGTGCGGCTGCGTTCGTTTCGTCCGTTCGGTTCGCCCGTTTGGTTTGGTTCGTCGGTTCGAATGTTCGGCCGTTCGGTGGTTCGGATCGAACGTTGAGTTCGGATTCGGGATTCGGTTCGCTCGGGATAGGTTCGGTCTTTAGTTCGGTGCAATCGGGAACTGAAAATGACATTTAGTTTTTGAAATAAAAGGAAAAAACTAAAAAACATATTTCTGGCCATAACATTTTTGTTTCTTATTACTTTTTGATGATATTTAGGGAGATTGTACCCCCAAATGGAGCGCACCAAGTAGACCAACATTCGGAACGATTAGATAAAGGAAACTGATTTCAGAAGCAATTGAATATTGTGATTTTAAGAAAAGCTCCATACACATTCATGACTACAACTTCTTTATCTTGCATCCAATGTTCATGAAACTTGTGCATATTACATCCCTCTATATGCTTAATATTTCTGCCAATTTTAGGAAAGAGTGGATAAAGGGTCCCAAGGGTATAAGACATTAACCTGAAAATACATTTCCAGCTGTTACATTTTGATATTCCATTCTGTTTACAGGATATTTGACAGGAATGTATCAAATACCGTTCCTGCTATTTCAGCAAATGTACAGGAGATTTTGATAAAGGGAACCACTTCTGTTGGCCAATTTGCATCACAAACCGATCTTATACCACAGTGACATAAGAGAATCCCAGGCATAGGCCCCTTCTCTACATTTGTTGTACAGGCATATAAAATTGAGACCCTTTATAATATCTCTCTGATATTTGGCAGAGATGATCATGAAAGTGAAATATATAGTCCTGCCAAATTTCATGTACACTGGTTGGACTACAAAGATGTTATAATCAGACATACATTTATTTGTTAATTGCTTATACCACCAAGACCTTTTGTCCAATCCTTCTGAAATTTGGCAAAGATAGTTACTATGGGAAGGGGTATAAACTTAACATGTTTCACCTACATTAGATGTGAGGCAAAGAAGTTACAGCTAAGAATGTATATGTAGAATATTGCAAAATACAATAATGCAACTGCTTCTAAAATCGGATTCCTTTATCCAATTGTTTTGATATTTGGTGCACATAATGAGTTCTATTGAAGGTAGAGGCACCCCAAATTTCAGCCACATAGCTTAAAAAACAAAAAAGTTACAGCCGATAATGTGTTTTCCATTGAAACCAATGGAAATTCAATTCCGAACTCACCGAACGCATCCGAACCGAACGTTCGAATTCGTGTTCGGTTCGACCATTTGGTTCAGTTGACCTAACTGTTCGAGTTCAGTTCAAACTCTGAACGTTTGAATTCGAGTTCGGTTCGACCGTTCGGTTCGGTTGACCGAACTATTCGAGTTCGGTCCGAACTCCGAACTTCCGAACCGCGTTCGCCCATCCCTACTGTCTGAGACCCACTGATGCCTGCCAGCCTGCACTGCCCGGCCAACTATAGGTGGCAGCCACCAAGCCCCAAACCTTCCCGGCCTCTGCTGCTGCTGCTGCTGCTTCTGCTGCTGCCGCTGCTGGGTCTCAGATGGCCAGCCCTGGCAACACAGGCACCCCCAGGGGCCAAGCGCTGAGCCTGCCTGCCTGGGCAACCCGGGGTGCCAAGTGCCAAGCCTTCCCGGTCTCTGATGCTGCTTCTGGGAATCCAATGGCCTGCCATGTCGCCATGGGCATCCCTGGGGGTCCCTGGAGCACCCGAAGCCTGGCAGGACCAAACTTTCTGAACGCTCAGGGGTGTTCGAACTCCACCAGACTGAACCCACGAACCTGAACTAAGTTTTTCGTCTGAATGTCCAAACGCCCAAACTCGGTCTTGTTTGCACATCCCTAATAGAAAAGAAAATTTTCATGTATGAAAATGTTTTTAAATATACGACCAGCCCTAAGTCCAAGATCACATTCAAACATTCCCCCCCCCCCGTGCTTATTCTGGCTGCGGAGAGGAATGTGCAGCCAGAATATGTGCGGGGATCGGCCAGTCTGAAAGCCCCCCTGCGCACCTTTGCCGCCAGACATGCGCAGGGATGCAGAGCAGGAAATCGAGCTCTGCATCCCTGTGTATGTCTGCTGGCAAAGTCGTGTGGGGGAGATTTCAGACCGGCTGATCCCCATGCATATCCTGGCTGCACATTCCTCCCTGCAACCAGAATATGCGTGGGGGTGGGGGGGGGTGTCTGAAAGTGGCCCTAGTGTCACATAACAAAAGTAACTTACTCTGCATGCCCATTGTTTTAATGAGTTGATGTACAGATCTAGGAGGCCACTATCACTAGCGGTGTTAACACATGGGAGCCCACTGAACCGTGGAGCTGCTCCATGTCTCACCCTGTCTGCCTCACATGGGCCCTGCAAGAATCCCAGCAGAAGACCTGGTGTTTCTCTCAGCTGCAGTCTACCCACGAGCCAGCTTCCCCATCCACCACAGAGTTGTTGTCACTCCCATGACTGCTCTAGGCTGCAACCATAACTCTATGGTGGCCTGCCCCATGATCACCACCCCATTAGATGGGAGTCAGTTCCAGGACAGGGAGTTGGGTTTGGGCCAAGTTACCCTACACTGTGTGGTCCACCATTTTGGGGATGACACCATTGGGATTTGTTCCAGTCCAAACCAGCGAGACACATCTGGTGGCCTCCTTCACACAGGCAGGTAATTCCACGGCAAAGAAGTGTGGGGGGAAGTGTTCGCCCCATCTCATCTGTTAACATCCTAAATCTTTGCAGTCTGGTAGTGCACATTAAACTCTTGTGATGGGGAATAGGGGTGTGCAATTTCATATGGTTTAATTAATTATGAAAACAACTGGGGCCCCACTCATTTTTGCAATTAAGGTAATGAAAATGAATGCATAAGAAAACAACATTCATTTGATTTCATTCATTTTTCATGCCTTTTTTATTCCTGACATGCCTGGACGCTGAGTTTCCACTAAGTATAGACAAGTCCTAGTCCCATCCTCAGACTACTTGAACCTTTGCAGTTATAAGCTAGTCTCTTTCCCCTTGAAGGAGAGATGGAGGCAAAAGTCCAGGCTGTGTAAACTCTTGTTAGTAGTCCCTAACCCAATCTGAAATACCTCTCATTGTTGCCAATGGAAGTTCTGGTGCTCACACGTTATCTGTCCACACACTGGAGGTTCCTGCTGAGTTGTGACAATATAATGACAAACGTAAATATTTGAACAATAGATACTAAACTTCCAAATCAGGCTTAAACATGCCCTAGCTTGTTCAACGAGCAAATACAGCACATTTACTGCAGGGATGGTTTAAAAAATAATAATAATTTTAAAAAACCCTGCTGTTTACATGCCAGTCACAGACCAGGGAAAATTTCCTTCCTGGCCCCAGGTGATGTCCTGTCATGGACAGTCTAAGAAGATGAGTGGGCCAATGTGCTTTCTCCCACTTTCCCTGCCAGACAAATTGACTGTGTGGCAAAAGTACCGTATTACAGTACCATGGAGGTCATGCCTCTTCAGGCACTGTCAAGTAGGGATGTGCACAAAGGGGTTTTGTTTTTATTTTTGTTTTTCTTATTTCAATTGCATTAATTTTCATTTTCTTTATTCATTTTTGTTTTCATTTTTAAGTTTCATTTGTATTTTCCATTGACTTAATTGGGAAATTGATTTTTACTGTAAATTCTTTGTTTATCACCTGATTTACATAAAATTTGAAAGGATTTTACCCCTCACTAAAGGGATCATCCCTGCCAAATTTCATCAATATTAGATAAGGCATCCCAATTTTAGAAGCTATTTATTTATTTATTTATTTATTTATTAGAATTATTTGCTCCCCCCCTCCCCCCCCAGCACAGCAGCTCGGGGCTCTCACAACATCTTAAAAATACTAAACTATACTAAAAACACTAGAAAAAAACAATAAAAGCCACAAAGCATACAATTCAAACGTCCTCACCACACCCAACCACACCCACTCGTCTCCCTCACCAAAAGCCAGTTGGAACAGACAGTTCTTACATTGTCTTCGGAAGGATGGGAGGTACACGGACAGATGGACCTCTGTCATGAGGGAGTTCAACAACTGTAGTGCGGTCACAGAGAACATCCTCCCCACAGTAGCCATAGCCACCTGGTATACCCGGGACCTATAGTTGTTTCATGATTTTAACAGAAGTTGCAAATTTCTTTAAATCACTTGCAGGTGTTGCTTCTGCTTAAATTATAAAGGTTTTACTAGATCTAGAGATCTGATTTTTGGAGCACTTACAGAAATGTTAAAGGAGACAGGAGGAGATGGGCAGAGCAAAAGAAGAGCAGGTGCCAGAGGCACTGGCATAGACTTCAGTCATTGCCACCCCAAGTCTGTGGGGGTGTACATGGGGGGAGTAGGAGCAGAGTTTGGCTTTTATGAGCACTTGCAGTAAGTGTGAAGACTGCAGCACACAAAGTCACACACATAGAGCATGGTGCCACCCTACAAGCCACACCAGATCTTGCCCTGGTGGGGGCTGTGCATTTTGGCAGAGGCTTATATTTTCTCCCCAGTGCCCACCCCCAAGCCTCCAATGATTGCATTTATTGGTTACTAGGAAATCAGAAGCCTGGACAGCTTCTCCAGAGCCTATACCAGGGATTCTCTTATGTTTTTCACAGTGGCACAAGATGGATATGTGATGCCACTTGGCTAGCAGAAAAGTCAATAATGTATCCTCATTCTGTGTTGTGTTCACCTCAACCCTCCTGACTGTTACTGGGAAGTTAGAAGCATCTGCTTTGGAAAGACCCAATAAGGGGTTCTCTTATGTCCTCTTTCACAGATCTGCAGGACGTGGTTGGGATGTCAATTGGCCAGCCTGGATGTGTTAATCACACCTCTTGATTGCTGGTATTCTTCCCTCTGCTTTGCTGCCTAATGTCCAAGTTATGGTCTGTACTTTTCATTTTTGTCTCCAAATGTTCGTGACTAATATTTGTACAACTTAATTTAAAATCACAAAAGCTCAATTAGGCCCTTTTTAAAGGGACGGTGCAGAAGCGCTGATGGGTGAAGATGGGTGTGGATGGGTGGCTGAGCACACCCAGCGAACACCTGGTGGCACCGAGTGGAGAGACATTTCCATGGACAGTGCCATGGGGCATTGTGGGAAGGAAAGGGAAGGGGCCCACAAACACCCAGCGCCCAAACACCCATCCCGGGAAACACCCGACAAACACCCATGCAAGTACATGGATGGCCGGGACTGGGAACGGCGGAGAAGCCCCGCCCGGCACAGTGACTACACAACATGGCCGACTGAGGGCAAACGAAGCCACACAATGTGCCCCCCCAGCCCGCGCGAGTGGGACGGGAGGGAGATGGGGAGATGACAGCTGCTACAAAGGAACCAGCTCCACACAGCTCCGGCACAGAGCCCAGACCACCCGGCACCAGGCACCCCCTCCCCAACACACACCCACAGCAGAGCTGCACACGCACTGTAGGCAACAGAAGCACACAGGGATGGGAACACAACCCCAGGGGGGCAAGGAGGGGGGAAGGCACCCGCACAACATAGGCAGCACCCCCACACACCCCACAGAGGCACCCACACAAGAGGAGAGGTCACAGCAAAGCACAACATGGACAAAATATGAAAGGAACACAAAAGCCTTTATTAATACGGGAAACAAGCAACAGGGGGCAACAACAACAGGGCAGGGAGGGGGACAGGGCAACAGAATGGGGGGAAACAGCACCAGCAGAGGCAGGCCAGGGACAGAACCCCGGTCAATATGGCCGGAGACCCCGCGCCCGGCAACAGCGCTCATCCTGCGCGCGGTCCAGCCGGTGCAGCCGCTCCAGGATGAGCAGGAGGAGCTCCAGCAACTCCCCCTGCTCCCAGGTCTGCTCCGCAATCATGGCTTGCACTGAGGGGGACTGAGGGAGTGGAGCCAGCCATCAGATTGGGCCCTGGCAGTCAATGAACAGAATCTCCCATGGAGGGACACAGACACAGGGCCCAGGAAACAGGCAGCATGCTCACGGATGCCATCGAACAGCTGCCCCACTGACCGCATGTCCCACACCACCCACTCCAGCTGCTGGACCATCCTGCCCAGGCGTAGGATCACCAGAAGCATGACTACAGTAGGTGCAGGAGAGAAGGGACAGGGCCATGGAGAAAGCATGCACCAATGGGCCCTGGGAGGGCTGGGGTCAGCAACAGCACCAAAGGCACACCCCACATGTGGGCATCCACCCCCCCAAGGAGCCACCTGGCCCCTGCATGAAGGGAGATCAGTCAGGCCACGGGCCGGGGCCACAGCAACCCCTACTCATGCTCAGCCACCCAGCACCCATGCTGCCACTGCCCATCCATTGCCACCACCACAGACGGCCTTCAACAACAGGGGGAAACAGCAGAGTGGAGGGTCACACCCACACCAATGCACAGGCAAGGCCAGGGGGTACCTAGATGGCCAATCACCGCCTATACCACCCCAGGAGCAACCCCAGGCAGCAGCACCCAACAGGGAGGCAGACAGGGGAACACACACCTCACAGACGGTGCCCCCCCACAGGCCCGGAACCCCCCAGTATACACCAAGCACACCCCCTGCACAAAACCACATGGTTGGGGCAGGAGGGCTGCCAAAGGGGAAGGGGAACCCTGACACCACAGCATCAACAGAATCAGTGCAGGCCAGGACATCACAGAACAGCATTCATTTATTGGTGCCCGGGAAAGCGGGCCCCCAAGCACAAAGCAGGCAGAGCAGGAGGGTGCTGGGGCACCCGCAGCCGGATAAGAGAGGCACAACAGGAGGGTACAGGAGTGCACACACAGGGCGGGTGAGGGCACCTGGTCAACCCCAATGGGAAGGGGCAGTGATCACAGAGGGGGCAATGGGGTCTAGGGATTCCAGGCGGCAGCCAGAAGTGAAGCAGACGGCAGCATACAGCTCTCTCGGAGGCACAGGGGGGCAGGCTATGCACCATCCCGGGCACCAGGGTGGCAGTGAGCGGGTGGCGGTGAGGGGCTGTTCATGGACGGTCCAGTGAGTGCTTCCGGGTGGCGACCCCGGCGCCAGACCCTCCCAGGTGAACAAGCCCCTTCAGAAGGCTCGGGTGCACATATGAGCATCCACCAGGTAGCGTGGAAGGAGAGGATCTGCACCTGAGGCCGCAGCCTGTACAGCTGGAAGGTCCCTCACCGATCGAAGGGCGGTGAGGTCCGCAGCGGTGGGGTCCACAGTCCGTAGCAGCCCACCAACCTCGGGGGCCAGGAAGCCCAGGTCTCACAGGAGGACCCCCACATCCAAGAATACGTGTGGAATGCCGCATGCATGTAGGAGGCTGCCAGTGTACTGGGCAGCAACAGGGGGGCCCAGACAGCAAGGCGAGGCCATACCTGGGTACCTCTGTCAGCAGGCGAGCCGCTGTTACCTCCACAGCGGTCTACGGCACCACAGTGGCGGGAGGGTTTCCCCCCAGGGGGCTGGCACAGGGGGGCAAAGGCAAGCTTGAGGGAACAGTCCTGGTATGCTGGGGCCCCAACCTGGTGACCCATCATCCACATGTACTGCAACAAGAACCGGAAGTCATCCCCCGCCGACTGGGGGTCGCCCACCAACAGCTGTACATCGGGGCTCAGCCAGAGGGCCCCCAACAGCATGTCCACACAGGGAGACCACTCCTCCTTGACATCCTCAGCTGAGGACCCGGCAGAATGGCTGGCCATGGCAGCAGTGGGGCCCGCTCTGGGGAAGCAACAGGCAGGAGATGGAGGGATGCCACAAGTGGGACAAGCACATACTGAGCAGATACCCTCACCCTCAGATGGCCTTGCATGCCAGAGATAGGCAGGCCAGCTGTGGACAGAGTGCTGCAACCCATGCACAAGACAGAAGGGATGCTGCACAGCTGCCAAGATAAGAAAGGGGGCCACGGTCAGGCACTGTGCCAGGGCACCAAGCCATGCACTGCATTCACAGCGGGCACTGCTGCAGCTTGCAAANCAGTCCTGGTATGCTGGGGCCCCAACCTGGTGACCCATCATCCACATGTACTGCAACAAGAACCGGAAGTCATCCCCCGCCGACTGGGGGTCGCCTGCCAAGATAAGAAAGGGGGCCACGGTCAGGCACTGTGCCAGGGCACCAAGCCATGCACTGCATTCACAGCGGGCACTGCTGCAGCTTGCAAAGGCGGACCCAAGCTGGGGGGATGCCAGTATGGTTGTGGAGGCAGGGGTACCCAGGGGTGCGCGTGGTCCCATACCCCCCTGGCAGGCATGCGGCTGGCCCACTCACGGGGATGCTCAGCCGGACCCAGCACCCGCTTGCCGCCCCAGCACACCACCTGCGCAGAACCAACCACTGTCCTGCCCCCACCGGCCTACACAGTACATAAGGGATACACTGCAGCTGGTCGGGCGTAGGGTGGAGGGGCTATAGCATGGGACTGTGCAGCACTTAGAGAATGGCGATCCTGGGCTGCATGCACATGGAGGAGCTCCCACGACACCAGGGGTGGGTGGGCTGTGGGCACAGGCCTGACAGCGGAGTGTACCGTGCTGACATCACGTGCCAGCGGTGTGTGCAGGGAGTGGGAAACAGCAGAACCATGCTGCCATGGGACGAGGACCCACTGCCCAGGGCCATGCTGCTGCACCTCCTGGGTGTGGGCCTCCTGCTGCTGTGCATGCTGCTCTGACAGATTACCCTGTTCCGCCTGGCGGTCTGTTTTTCTAGGGGCACAATGTCAGAGGGCAGCAAACCTCCAGAGGGCAGTGCTCATGTGATGGGTGAAGCGGGCATCTGTGCGACACCGCACCCTGCTGGGCTCCGCGGAGTCCCTGCACCGGTGCCCTGGGCTGGGCCAGTGCCCCCATACCAACGTGAACCAGGGAGGGGCAGCCCCACTCAGTTCTGAGGGGAACAGGGACTGCATCTCCTACCACATTGCTGCCCAGGCAGCCAACCGCCAGTCAGTAGGGATAGGCGAACACATAGTGGTTTGGGTTTGGCCATTCAGTTTGACTGCGTTCGGTTTGTGCATTCAGGTTTGTGCATTCGACGATTTGCCAGGTTCAGGTTCAGCCATTCGTTTTGGCCGTTCGGTTTGGGTACGGCCACAAAAATAACGCAAGAGCCGGGAACTGTGCCAGAAACCGGAAATACAAGTGTGTGCAGAGCTGTGTGGCGAGTGAGTGTGTGTTTGACTCAGTGGCTGCTTGGTTTGTGTGTTTTGGCTGTGTTTGTGTTTGGTTTGGCTGTGCTGTGTATTTGGGTGATTGGTGAGTGTTCGTGTGTGTTGTGTGTTGGCTGTGTGTGTGTGTTGAAAAAAACAATTTTAAAAAATGAAGAAGGCTGTAGTTTTGATCCCCCGGCTGGGGGCCAACTTGCCACTCAAGGAGGCGGAGGAGATAGAGGTAGAGGTGGAGGTAGAGATAGAGTTCGCTGCCCCTACTACACCTCCAGTGACAGTGCCCGGCTCCTTGGATGAGCAAGCGGTGGGCTCAGGAGGTGCTGCCAGCAGTGTCAGGTGTGTATATACCACAATGTGTTCCCTGCAGGGGTCCTGCCTCACGCAGTTCTCCAATTTCTCATCCGCCCCTAGTTTTGCACCCCACAACCCCCAGGGTCCCAGGGTTCTGAGGCCTTACCTGTGAGGGTGGAGCGGCCACCATGTGTGGTTGCTCAACCTGGGGTGCACGGTCTTGGGGTGGGAACGACACCTCCCGGTGGAGGGGGTCAGTGTGGCAATGGGGGTGGAACCACGGGGGTTGCGGGCTGGACGGGCGGCCCCGCAGGCAGGTCTGGTTGCCCCATGTGGGGGAGGGGGACCCTGTGGATCAGGCCTGGATAGGGTTGCTTCTGGGGGAACCACAGGTGGCTGAGGTGCAGGGGGGGGCACCGGCACCAGTGGGAAGCTGCCATGGTATTGGTTGGCTGCCGGCACTCCTTCCACAGCATGGTGTGGCCTGTCGTGCTGGGGGTCACGCTGTAGGACCTCCATGGCCTCCCCCATCAGGTCCATGAGCCATGCAGCCTGACCCTCCAGCCTGTCACAGGTGCACTGTTGCTCACCTTGGAGGGCGGTAGCCTGGCGCCTGTCCCAGAGGTGCTCGGTGTGGGACCGGGCCATCATGGCAGACAGGATCTCCTGGTCCCTGTCCCCCTACCATCTGATGAGCTCCCTGTTGAGCACGAGCTCGCAGGATTTCACCTCGGCTAACCTTTGTGATTCCGCCAGCAGCTCCCTGCCGAAGTCCTCCCTCTTGCGCCGGTTCCTGGCCTGCACCTCCCGAATCTGCTCCACATTGCAGGCAGCTGCTCCCCTCGCGTGAGCGGGCGCCTGATCTGTGAACGTGAGGTTGGACAGAAGTTTAGTGCACCTGGCCAGTGTGCTCCGCTGCCCGCTACCACATGCCCTGCAGTGCCTGGTGGGGCAGCCCCCATATTGTGGCTGCCCCCCTCTTCCCTCCCCATTGGGACCCCTCTGCCCTGCCCTTTTGTGGGATATCCCCCTGGCTGCAGATCACTGCAGGTGGGGCCCGGGTCCATACTGTGTTCCGTGGGGGCTGATGTGGGTCCACCAGCTTCTCCCACCTGCCTCCACCACACCACCCCTGTTGGGCCCTGCTGCTTGTGGTTGCTTGCCCCCGGGTGGCCTTCCTCTGTACCTCTGCCCCCCTCTTCACCTGGCCCCTCCATGGGCTGTGAGCCCTGCAGTGGATGGTGGCCCACCTGGTGGGGGGGGCTCTGCCTGGCCCCCCTTGTCCTCCTCCTCCTCCTTCGTGACCTCCACCTTGTGCACCCCCAAACTGGCTTGAGCTGCAATGGGAGGGGGTACCATTACTGTCTGCCAGCCCCTAGCCCCAGTCTCAGTGACTCTGTCCAGGCCGATCCCACCCCCAACCCCCCCGGCCCCGCTGGGGCACTCATACCTGAATCCTGTTCCTCCGCCTCCTGGGGGCCGTCCTAGGTCTCCGCGTGCTCCGCATGCACCCCCTGTCCCTGTGGCTGGATGGCCTGTGGGTCTTGTGGGCACACACACAGTGTGGTGGTCCGGCGCTCGGGTCCCCGGGGTGCCTCCTCCCCCTGTGGGATGGGGCTGTCCCCTCCCGCTTTGTGGACGGCCTTGCCAGGGGAAGCCTCCCCCCCTTGCTCTGTGAGGTCTGTCAGGGGGAGTTGAGTGGTGGTCCTGCGCCTGCCCCTGGCAAAGGCGCTGCCATGTGTTCAGGAGGCCACAATGTCCCCGTTCATGCAGATGAACTTGTCCAGCTCCTCCTGGAACTTGGCTGTGTGCATGGCCTGGCCGGACTTGAGATTATTGTCTCTGATATGTTTATATGTGGACCTCAAGTCCTTCACTTTCTGCATGCACTGGGTTGCATCCCTACTGTACTCGTGCCGCTGAATTTCCTGGGCGATGGCTTCATAGACCTGTCTGGTCTTGTAGCTTCGCACCAGGTCGTGCTGGATCCTTTCGGACCCCCACATGTGTATAAAGTCCCTGATCGCCTGCCTGGACCAGGGCTCCCCCTTTAGGGACCCGTGTGGGGGGGGCCAACTGGCTTGGTGGCATGGGGCCCACCCTGTGGGGGTGGTTGCTGTGGGGGTGGTTGTGTCCTGTTGGGGGGAGTGTAGTAGGGGTTACTACGGCTCCTGATTTTCCCCCACACCCACCTGTGGGGCCTGGGGTTTCCTTTTGCTCACCTGACTGTGAGGCCCTACTCAGCCATCGTCTTGGTTGTGCTGTTCTCCGTTGTCTAGGAGCTGTCCTGCGGGGGACAGGAGACCGGGTTATTCTGCTGCCTCCTGCCCTGTGTCCCTAGGCCAGTGGTCGGGCCCAGGGCACAACCTTCCCCTCTGAGGGGGGTTGGTTCCCTCATGCTCACCTTGCTATCACTGCTGCTCCTTGGACCGTGCCCTTGGGAGGTGCTGGGCTGGGGGTCATCAACTGGGGGGGGCGTGCTCTGCCCTCTGCTGGGACATGTGTGCTGTGTTACTTCCTGGTGCGTTTCCCCCCCATTCGCCCCCGCTGCCCCACTGCTGGCAGTCCTTTGCCCCCCCTTTGTGCCTTTGCCTGGGACACTTCCCCCTGACACTACCTTGTCGGGGCTTCTCTCCCCACCCCGGGCACCCTAGGATGCTCACCTGGCCCCTTCCCCCATGTGGGGTGGCGTTGGCTCCTGTTGCCTTCTCGTGGGCATTCCTGTTCGCCACCGTGGGACCCCGCGTGTATGTCCCATGGTTCCTCCCTCCTTTACGAGCTCTTGGCCAGACGTCCGGTGTCCCCCCTCCCTGTGGGCATGTCTGCGTGGTGGTGCGTCTATGCCCCATGGCGCCGGCGTAGTTGGGCTCCGCCGGTTCATTCCATGTGGGTGTAGGTGTTTTGGTTTTTACACAGACACTCAGGTGGTGAACACCCATCTCCACCCACCTCCACCTACGGAGGGTGCTAGCTCCCTCCCGACTGCTCCATGGGTGTTTGAGGTACATGGGGTAACCTCTCCGGCCAGCTAGACTACACAGTGCAGACCTTGGCCCTAGTGGTTGGTGCCTGCTGTGTGCTGCACAACATGTGCGAGACCAATGGGGCTGCCCTTGAATACCCCATGCCTACCCACCCTACCAGCCCCATGCCCCATTACGTGAACACAGAAAACCCGAGGGAGTACTGTTATGCCAAACGCATCCATGCCACCCTAGCCAGGCACATCAGCCAGGACGCCCAGGTGTGAGGGCACCTATCACCCGGCCCACCCTCCCTGGAGTCCCGGGGGGTTCCCTGGGTGAGCCCCTATATGGGCATGGTCCCCCCCACCTCCGGGCCCCTGAACTGACCACAGGAGGTGACTGTATCATCTGTAAGTTTATTAGATCACCCGCCTACCCATGCCCCCCCCCACAACCACCACCACTACCCCCCTCAGACCGCCCTTGCCCTTCACCCTCATCCCCCCGGCCCCTGCATTTCCTGGGGTGCCCCCTTGAGTGCCCTGTGGGTGGCACAGAGCTCTGGGAGCTTCCCCCCCACTGTCCTTGTCCCCAACGGTGTCCTGGGAGGCCTTGGTGTCCAGAGGGGCAGGCGGCGGTGGTAGGGAGGGAGGACCTGAGACCCGAGGGGCACCCCTGGGCGGCTGCTCCCTCCAGAGGCCTATAGAGACTGGGAGGCAGATTCAGGGCCCCTGCAGGCGTGAAGGCAGCTGGGGCAGTTGGGGAGGTGGTGGGGGCACCAAGGGGCCCGGCACAGGGCCCTGGGCGGGCAGGGTGCCCGGTGGGGTGGCTGCCATGACATAGGCACACGTAGTGCCCGCGTGCAGGAGAAGGGAGGTCCCAGTGTCATGGAACCAGTCCATCTTTGCTGAATGCTCCCACAGCATCCCCTCAATGGCCTGTTCCAGTCACCCAAATGCCTCTACCTGTCTGCTGTGTTCCCAGCACTCCCGCCTCTGCTCCAGGCACACCTCTGCCTGGAGCCTCTTGTCCCTTGCCTCTGCCCACTCCAGGGAGTCCTCTATAGCCACCTCCATGTGGTCCATGGCCGCAATCATCTGTTTCCCCTGTTCTGCGGTGGTCCGGATGATGTACTCTGCCTGGTCCTCCCTCCGGTGCCATACCCGTGCCTGGTGCTCCCTCATCCTCTGGGCTGGGGGCATGGGCCTGGGTTGCTGTGACCCCTACAGCTGTCCTGTAGGGTACATAGCGGTTCATCATTTGCCGCCCCGGGCACCAGCCCCCTTGGCACTTGCCCCCTGCTCTCCCACCCCTCCGGGCCCCCCATCCTGCCATGCATGTCCCGGGGCCTCCTCCAGGCCTCCCAACCCCCCTGGCTGTGTGCCTCACCTGGGTCCTCCTGCTGTTGCCTGGGATGCTGTGCGCCGGCCTCCTTGCCCACCTCCCTTTGCTGCCAGGGTGTTCCGTGCCCTGTGGGGTAGGGGGGTTGTTGGAGGGCTTCCGGGGTGCCCGGGTGGCCCCCCAGGGCCCAGACCCATGTTGCAGGCTGTCAGGGCTGGGTGGGGCCTGCTCCGTTGCTGGGCTGTCCCCGACCCCCCCTTCCCCCTCACCCCAGGTCCGTCCCCCCATCCCGTGTGCTTCCTTACCCTCGATGTCCGTCTCTAATCCCTCCAAGGCTGGCCCCTCAATGTAGCTGTGCTCCCTCTGTGACCACTGGCTGAAGGTGATGAGGGTGCCAGCCACAGAGTCCGGCTGTCCGGCCAGGGGGTGTGGTCTCTCTGGGCTGCTGTCCGGGGGGGGGCTACTGGTCCCAGAGGTCCCAGGGCATTCCTGCTTGGGGTCGGGGGCCCTGGAGTGGGTGCCTTCTTTTGGGGCAGTGAGGGGAGGGGGTACCTCAGCCCGTTCCTTCCCCTGGACCACAGCACTCCCCACGAGCCATGGGGCAACTATTGAACCCTTCATATGTACAATGCGGTCCAGGGCATTATAGAAGGGGGCAGTCCGGAGTCCGTGTCCGGACTGCTGGTTGTTGTTTCTGATGGCCTTGTACCCCCTCTTTAGTTCTTTGGCCTTGGAGCGGCACTGTGCGACGGTCCGGTGATGCCCCGCTGCCTGCATTTCCTGCACTCCTGGAACACGTGCGTGTTCCTCTGATTGAGTGCTAGCTCCAGCTGATGCTCCAGGGTCCCCCAGGTGCAGATGAAGTCCTGGGTCTCCCAGAGCCCCCACTGGCCCCCTCGGTGACAGGGCCTTCTCCCCCTTCTCCCCTCCAGTTCCGGTTCAGGTTCCAGTTCTGATTCCAGTTCCAGTTCCAGTTCCAGTTCCTCCTCCTCCTCCTCCTCCTCTGCCTCAACAAGGTCCGTATCCTCCAGGGGCTCAACCTCCTGGGCCCCTTTGCGTGTCTGCGGGAAACAAGAGGGGGTGTTTGGTAGCTGGTCTGCCCTGTTCCCGCATCCCTGTCCCTTCCCCCCCACCTGCCGGACAGCTGCCCAGCCGATCCCCCATCCCCCTCCCCATGGTGCCCCTGTGCTGCCTGGTCGGCTCCCCTTCTTTCCCCTTACCCGTTTCTGGGGTGCCTCCTCCCCTGGTCCAGCCGATGTTCCCAGGGTGGCCTGTCCCGGCTGCTGCTGCTGCTGCTGCATGTGCAGCATGACCACCTCCTCCCCCGCCTGTGCCTCCACCACCGCCTCCTCCTCCTCCCTTGCTCTCTTGCCCTCCACTCTCCTCTGCCTCCCACTGCACTCCATCCTACCATTTTCTCCTGCTGCTCTGTGCCCTTTAAATCTCCCTCTGTGGCCTGTGTTGTTGCTGGTTGCCTGGCAGTGATGCTGTATGCTTTGTCCCTGGCTGGGAATCATTTTGATTAATTCCGGCCAGTGATTGCCGTCCAGATGTTACTTTTTTTTGTTTCCCATTGGGAATTTCTTTGACCACGCTTTTGGAGATGGTTTGGGTCGGAGGTCCGGAAGCATGGTTGATTTTGCCCCCATGTGGGTATTGACTGTGGTGAACATCTGGCGGCTGCCAAACAGACGTTCAGGGCTCTTTGGCCCCGCCACGGGATTGGGCATGGTTCACTTTGCTTGAGCGTGATCACGTAATGTCTGAAATACCCTCAGATTCGGAAGACGTCTGCCCAATGGTCTGGCTCCCAGAGCCCATGAGCAGCCCCTCTCCAACACTTCCATAGGGATTTCAAAAGGCCCCTAACCTTGATCTGGTGCCTGAAGGTGGTGAGAGAGATGGTCCTCAGCCCCCCCTAGAGCCATCCAGGCTAAGAGCCTTCCCGGTCAACGCACCAAACTGTTGAGGAAAAATTTATACTCACACTGTTGGTAAAATCTGTCAGAGTCTTTATTGATCTCAAAGCACTGAGAAAGAGAGCAACACTGTCTCCATGCAAGGAAAACTGGCTGGTCTGCTCCTCCCAGAATACACAAATATTTTATAGGTTACAAAGATACCAGCATGTCACTCAAAGTGTAACGTTACACAGTGATGGAAAACTACTACATTACACACAATGTTTACATATTTGAGTTAGTTCTTCTCAAAACTATATGAGCCAAACTGTTTATACTATATGGTGCCTAACAAGGTTAATTTGGATTTCCAGCTGCAAGGTTACTTGTCCTATTTGTTATGAAAAAGACAGGCGAAAGGAGTCTCAGTGTCTGGGTCTAAAGCCTGTGTGGAGCACTTTCCAAGGCCTTATTTTGCAAAGCAAAATACAGAAAGCAAATAGCTCTCTGTCTAAAGGACAAAAGCATAGCTTCTATTAGGCATTATGTTTTACCCAAAATACTTCTGTGTCATACATTTTATGATACATTCCTTTGGCTATGTGTAATTTAATTCCATAGGGTCCCTTATAAAAATTCCTCCACAGGAGGTAAATGGGTAGGATGGGTGAAATAGGAGGAGGATGGAAATGGATTGGGCAGTACACAAACTGCTATGAGAGGGAGACTTCTGAAAACGCCTGCTGTCAGGAACAGTGGCTAGCTCAGAAGGTGTTGGAAGGGGGGGAGAGCAATGACTTTTGTTACTTGCTGCGCCCGCCTTACTGCAAGCCCCATTGGCTCTGTGCAGCCTAGCCCCCCCGCCCCCATGTCCAATCACAGACTGCAAAGCCAGTGGTCTGAGGAGAAAAGGGATGGTGATTGGGCAGGCTGGCTGCTATTCCAAGCCTCTCCACCCCTGGTGCCAGGAAGTCTGCTCCTCAGCTGCCTCCACTTCCCTGGGCCTTCCAGTCATGTTTTTCCCACTCGAACTCATCTGAACTCACCAGAATGCGGCCGAATTGTTAGGTAATTTTCGAGTTCGGACTGAGTTCAGTTTGGTCGGTTCAGGTTCGGTTCGGAAGTTCAGTTCGGTCATCCAAAGAGACCAAGTTCGGTCCGAACTCCAAACATCTGAACCTCGTTTGCACATCCCTAGTCCCAGTCAGGTTGCCCTGTTCTCCAGCTCTGGTTCCCAGATCCCTGATCCTCAGACCTAGTGTCCTTCTGGTTCCTCTGATCAACAGCTCTGGTTCCCAACTCCCTTTCCTTGACCTCAATGATGAGCTATAAACTCTCATATCTCTGATTCCCTGGATCTTGTACTGAGCACTTTCTCCTTGCTATGGGAGAATGCTTGAGAGGTTTCCTCTACATATATTTTCCTATTCCTTTCCTATCTTGGTCCTTTCCTTTGCCCCTTCCCAGACTTCAACCCTGACAGCTTGGGGCTGTTCCAAAATGCATGCGTGCACTGGGCACAATGTTGTACATGTGAGCACGATAGGTGCACTATTAGAAATTAATACACATGCAACTTGGATCAGCCCCTTTGTTATTAGATCACACCAGCTTTATGTACCTCTATATCCAAGTGTAGGCACAGGGATAGTATCAGCAACCATATAGTATCAGTGGGTAAAAACAAATGTGACAGTAACCTGCTTTGACCTACTTTGGCCCAGGGATCACTGTCATGCTTGTTATCAGGCCCCCAGGTGTTCTCCCAGTTGAGGCAAAGCAGGCCAGGGTATACTCACATGGTTGTTCTCAGTGGCCTTGATTGGGTCTGCCTTGGCTGGCCATCATGATGGGGGGAGGGGTGCTGGGTGCAGTGATATTTGGGGGTGGGGACAGGCATATGTCTTCCCACTCCCCAGGCCCTAACTGCATGAACATTTGAACTGGAGACTGTGGCAGAGACCTGTCTAACCCTGACTTCTCTGGGTGATTTCAGATGTTACGAGATCACGCTGAACCACGCTCAACCCCCCCGTGGGGCCAAAGGGCCCTGAACGTCTGAACGGCGCGCGCCAGATGTTCATCACGCTCAATACCCACATGGGGTCAGTTTCAACCACGCTTCCCGGGCTAGCCGGGGGAAGGTCCCGGGAAGCGTGGTCAAACGAACCCCCACAGGGAACCAAGCAAAAGTAACGTCTGGACGCCAATCCCCCAGCGGAACNTTGCCCTCCACTCTCCTCTGCCTCCCACTGCACTCCATCCTACCATTTTCTCCTGCTGCTCTGTGCCCTTTAAATCTCCCTCTGTGGCCTGTGTTGTTGCTGGTTGCCTGGCAGTGATGCTGTATGCTTTGTCCCTGGCTGGGAATCATTTTGATTAATTCCGGCCAGTGATTGCCGTCCAGATGTTACTTTTTTTTGTTTCCCATTGGGAATTTCTTTGACCACGCTTTTGGAGATGGTTTGGGTCGGAGGTCCGGAAGCATGGTTGATTTTGCCCCCATGTGGGTATTGACTGTGGTGAACATCTGGCGGCTGCCAAACAGACGTTCAGGGCTCTTTGGCCCCGCCACGGGATTGGGCATGGTTCACTTTGCTTGAGCGTGATCACGTAATGTCTGAAATACCCTCAGATTCGGAAGACGTCTGCCCAATGGTCTGGCTCCCAGAGCCCATGAGCAGCCCCTCTCCAGCACTTCCATAGGGATTTCAAAAGGCCCCTAACCTTGATCTGGTGCCTGAAGGTGGTGAGAGAGATGGTCCTCAGCCCCCCCTAGAGCCATCCAGGCTAAGAGCCTTCCTGGTCAACGCACCAAACTGTTGAGGAAAAATTTATACTCACACTGTTGGTAAAATCTGTCAGAGTCTTTATTGATCTCAAAGCACTGAGAAAGAGAGCAACACTGTCTCCATGCAAGGAAAACTGGCTGGTCTGCTCCTCCCAGAATACACAAATATTTTATAGGTTACAAAGATACCAGCATGTCACTCAAAGTGTAACGTTACACAGTGATGGAAAACTACTACATTACACACAATGTTTACATATTTGAGTTAGTTCTTCTCAAAACTATATGAGCCAAACTGTTTATACTATATGGTGCCTAACAAGGTTAATTTGGATTTCCAGCTGCAAGGTTACTTGTCCTATTTGTTATGAAAAAGACAGGCGAAAGGAGTCTCAGTGTCTGGGTCTAAAGCCTGTGTGGAGCACTTTCCAAGGCCTTATTTTGCAAAGCAAAATACAGAAAGCAAATAGCTCTCTGTCTAAAGGACAAAAGCATAGCTTCTATTAGGCATTATGTTTTACCCAAAATACTTCTGTGTCATACATTTTATGATACATTCCTTTGGCTATGTGTAATTTAATTCCATAGGGTCCCTTATAAAAATTCCTCCACAGGAGGTAAATGGGTAGGATGGGTGAAATAGGAGGAGGATGGAAATGGATTGGGCAGTACACAAACTGCTATGAGAGGGAGACTTCTGAAAACGCCTGCTGTCAGGAACAGTGGCTAGCTCAGAAGGTGTTGGAAGGGGGGGAGAGCAATGACTTTTGTTACTTGCTGCGCCCGCCTTACTGCAAGCCCCATTGGCTCTGTGCAGCCTAGCCCCCCCGCCCCCATGTCCAATCACAGACTGCAAAGCCAGTGGTCTGAGGAGAAAAGGGATGGTGATTGGGCAGGCTGGCTGCTATTCCAAGCCTCTCCACCCCTGGTGCCAGGAAGTCTGCTCCTCAGCTGCCTCCACTTCCCTGGGCCTTCCAGTCATGTTTTTCCCACTCGAACTCATCTGAACTCACCAGAATGCGGCCGAATTGTTAGGTAATTTTCGAGTTCGGACTGAGTTCAGTTTGGTCGGTTCAGGTTCGGTTCGGAAGTTCAGTTCGGTCATCCAAAGAGACCAAGTTCGGTCCGAACTCCAAACATCTGAACCTCGTTTGCACATCCCTAGTCCCAGTCAGGTTGCCCTGTTCTCCAGCTCTGGTTCCCAGATCCCTGATCCTCAGACCTAGTGTCCTTCTGGTTCCTCTGATCAACAGCTCTGGTTCCCAACTCCCTTTCCTTGACCTCAATGATGAGCTATAAACTCTCATATCTCTGATTCCCTGGATCTTGTACTGAGCACTTTCTCCTTGCTATGGGAGAATGCTTGAGAGGTTTCCTCTACATATATTTTCCTATTCCTTTCCTATCTTGGTCCTTTCCTTTGCCCCTTCCCAGACTTCAACCCTGACAGCTTGGGGCTGTTCCAAAATGCATGCGTGCACTGGGCACAATGTTGTACATGTGAGCACGATAGGTGCACTATTAGAAATTAATACACATGCAACTTGGATCAGCCCCTTTGTTATTAGATCACACCAGCTTTATGTACCTCTATATCCAAGTGTAGGCACAGGGATAGTATCAGCAACCATATAGTATCAGTGGGTAAAAACAAATGTGACAGTAACCTGCTTTGACCTACTTTGGCCCAGGGATCACTGTCATGCTTGTTATCAGGCCCCCAGGTGTTCTCCCAGTTGAGGCAAAGCAGGCCAGGGTATACTCACATGGTTGTTCTCAGTGGCCTTGATTGGGTCTGCCTTGGCTGGCCATCATGATGGGGGGAGGGGTGCTGGGTGCAGTGATATTTGGGGGTGGGGACAGGCATATGTCTTCCCACTCCCCAGGCCCTAACTGCATGAACATTTGAACTGGAGACTGTGGCAGAGACCTGTCTAACCCTGACTTCTCTGGGTGATTTCAGATGTTACGAGATCACGCTGAACCACGCTCAACCCCCCCGTGGGGCCAAAGGGCCCTGAACGTCTGAATGGCGTGCGCCAGATGTTCATCACGCTCAATACCCACATGGGGTCAGTTTCAACCACGCTTCCCGGGCTAGCCGGGGGAAGGTCCCGGGAAGCGTGGTCAAACGAACCCCCACAGGGAACCAAGCAAAAGTAACGTCTGGACGCCAATCCCCCAGCGGAACCAAAAAAATGGAGCCCCGGCCGGGGACGAGGCACGCAGCGTCGCTGCCAGGCAACCAGCACCAACACAAACACCGGAGGGAGATTTAAAGCGAGAGCAGCAGCAAGCAAGCGTGGCGGGATGGAGCGAGGAGGGAAGCGGAAGAGACCGGAGGCACGAACAGCGACAGCGGCGGCACAGGAGGCGGAGGACGTGCAGCCAGGCCCAGCGATGCAGGCGGAGGGGGCACAGGTGCAGGAAGGGGGCACACGGGAGCACCCGACCAGGGAGGCGCCCCGGGAACACCAACCACAGCTGCAGCCGGGTCGCGCCGCCCCGGGGACAGCGGCCGGAACAGGCCCACAGGAGGCACCCAGGAAACGGGTAAGGGCACCCACTGGGAGGGGAACAGGGGGCACAGGGGAACCCCCTGTGGAGGGGGCCGGGGGGACCCCGGGCGGAAGGCAGGGGGGCAGGGGGACCCCGGGCGGAGGGCAGGGGGGCAGGGGGCCCCCGAGAGGGCCCACACCCTCACCCAGCAACCAACCACCCCCCTTCCCCCCCCCAGACACGAAAGTCGGCCCGGGCGGACGAGCCCCAGGAGGAGCCCGGCCCCCGGCCCCTGGAGGCGCACCCCCAGGAGGAGGTGGAGGAGGAGCACAGGCAGGTGCAGCAGGAGCTGCACCGGGAGGAGGAACAGCAGGGGCCCAGCCGGAGGAAGGCCTATCACAGAGGGGGACAGTGGGGCCTCCAGGAGACCCGGGACTTCATACGGATCTGGGGGACCCTCGAGTACCAGGTGGAGCTCGCAATAAACCAGCGCAACGAGCATGTCTACCGGGACATCGTGCGCGACATGGAGGCGGCGGGGCACGAGCGCACTGTCAACCAGTGTCGCTCGAAGGCCAAGGAGCTCAAGAGGGGGTACAAGGCCCTCAAGGACAATAACAGCCGCTCCGGCCACGGGGCCCGCACCGCCCCCTACTACGATGCCCTGGACCGCATCCTTCACATGAAGGGCTCCATAGTTGCCCCACGCCTGGTGGGCAGCGCTGTGGTCCAGGGCAGGGAGCGGGCCGAGGTACCCCCTCCCCTCGCCGCCCGCCCGGTAGACACGAGCTCAGGGGACCCCCACCCCCAGGAGGACCACCCGGGACCCGCAGAAGCCCCAAGGCCCCCCCCCAGCAGCAGCCCGGAGACATCCCAACGCCGGGCCGGCCAGGCGGAGTCGGAGGTCGGCACCTTCACCACCCTCAGCCAGTGGTCCCAGGGGGAGCACTCCCAGGGTGAGGCGCCGGCCTCCGAAGGCTCGGAGACGGACATAGAGGGTAAGCGGGCCCCCAGGGCAGGGGGGGGCACGACCAGGGGGCCGGTGGCAGGGGCGGGGGTGGGGGCCCTGCTGCAGGGGCCACAACCAGCCCCCTTCACCCGCTCCCCCCTCTCCCGCCCGCAGGACATGGGGAGCCCCAGGACCGGGCCAGCGAGACGGTGCAGGCCCCCGCGGAGGGCACAGGAGAGCAGGTGCCGGACCCAGGTAAGGCGGGAGGGCTGGGATTGCGGGAGGGCCCCCCGGGCGCCAGCCCAGGGGGGCCTCTGGCCTCAGTGGGGGAGGGGGGGCAGGGGGCCCCGGGACCCGACCCCGCTAGGGGACAGGGCCCTGCACTGACCCACCCGCCCATTTCCACAGGGCAGCCCCCGCGCGCGGCGCCTCCGCCGGCCGCGGCCCCAGCCCAGCGGATGCGGGAGTACCGGGCGCGGGTCCGCAGGCGCAGGGAGGAGCAAGCGGAGGACATCGTCCGCAGGGCGGAGGAACAGGGGGAGCGCATGATCGCCTCCGTGGACCGCATGGAGGCGGCCATAGAGCGGTCCATGGAGAAGGCCCTGGAGACAGACCGCCGGCTGGAGGCGGAGGTGCGCCTGGAGCGGAGGCGGGAGCGCCGGGAGCACCAGCGGCAGCAGGGGCTGCTCAGGGGCCTCCGGCAGGACATACAGGGCATGGTGCGGGAGCACAGTGCCAAGATGGACAGGTCCCACGACATTGGGACCTCCCTGCTCCTGCATGCGGGCACCATGTGTGCCTACGTGATGGCCGGCGCACCTCCGGGCGCCCTGCCCGCCCAGGTCCCCATGCCGGGCCCCTCGGCGCCCCCGGGCCCAGCCCTGCCGCCCCTGGCGCCCCCCCGGCCCCAGGGCCCTCGCATGCGCCTCCCAGTGCCCCCGGGCCTCCGGAGGGTCCAGCCCCCCCGGGGCGCGACCGGGGCACCGGGCACAGCTGCCCATCCGCCGCCCGGCCCCCTGCCGGGGCCGGGACCGGCCCAGGACACGGCAGGGGACACGGACAGTGGGGGGGAGGGGAGCTCCCAGAGCTCGGTGGGCCCAAGCGGCCGCACGAGGGGTCGGCCCAGGAAACGCGGGGGGATGGTGGGAAGGGGGGGGAGGGGGAGGGCCACATGAGGGCGGGTGGTGGACGGGGACACGGGCACGGGGGTGGGGAGGGGGCACAGGGTGATTGTGTGAACTGTGTGGGCAATAAAGTGTTGTAAAGAGACAGTTGTCCCCGGCCCGTTTGTGGGGGGGACAGGGCTGTGGGACCGCGTGTACAGGGGCATGGGCACGGAACGGGGGGTGGGGCCCCCAGGGGCGGGAAGGCCCTCACAGCGGGCCCCCCCGGGCGATGTGGGTTGCAAGGGCGTTCCGGATCCTTTTGGCATACCGGTACTCCCGGGGGTTCCCTGCGTTCACGTACAGGGGAACAGGACCGGGGGGCCGGTGGGGCTCGGGGTACTCCAGGGCCGCCCCCTCGGTCTCGCACACATTGTGCAGAACGCAGCAGGCACCGATCACCAGGGCGGAGGTGGGGACGGTGAAGTCCAGGCGGCCAGCTATACTCCTCCAGCGCTGCTTCAGGGCCCCGAAGGCACGCTCCACCACGGTCCGGCTCGCACACAGGCGGGTATTGTATACCTGCTCCGCAGGGGTGCTCGGGACAGGGTAGACCTTCATCAGCCAGCGGGTCAGGGGGTAGGCGGGGTCCCCCAGGATGCAGGGGGGCATGGGAACACCCTCGATCCACCTCATGCCCATGTCCGCGAAGTCCCCCCGGTACATGCGGGCATAGAAGGGGGAGATGGTCATGATCCTGGCGTCGTGACTCCGGCCGGAGTTGCCCGTGTAGATGTCTATGAAGCGGGCCCGGTGGTCCACCACCCCCTGCAGGTGCAGGGAGTAGTATCCGTGCCGGTTCACATACTCCAGGGCCTCCCCCGCGGCCGGGCGCAGGATCTCGATGTGTGTGCCGTCCACGGCTCCGATGCAGTTCGGGAAGCCCCCGGCCGCGAAGCCAGCCATCACAGCGCCCTGGTCCAGGAGCTGGATGGTCCTGTCGAGGAGCACGCCCTCCACAGCCTCGCACACATCCCGCACGATGCAGGCGACCGTGCTGAGCCCCACCCCGAAGTGCTGGGACACGGAGCGGCAGGAGTCGGGCGTTGCGAGGGCCCAGACCCCTATGGCCACCCGCTGGACCATGGGGATGGGCTCCCGCATGGAGGTGTGCTGCCGCTCCAGCCAGGGCGCGAGGAGCTCCGCTAGGCGCAGCAGGGTGGCCTTGCCCATCCGGAAGTGGGACCCCCACTCGGCCTCCCCCCAGTGGGCCTGGGCCCGCTCCCACCAGGCCTGGGGCCGCTCCGTGACCCATAGGCTCCGCGCTATGGGCATAGCCAGCAGCGCTGCCCGGCGGAGGGTCTGCGTTGCCCAGCGGAACCGCCTCGCGGCCCCTCGGAGCGCAGCGGGCCGGGTGAGGCTCCGGCAGGCGGCCAGCCACGCCCCCCAGGCCCGGCGCCGAGCCCTGAGCCGGCCACGGACTCTCCTGCGGGCCTGCTGGCCCCGGAGGCGCACGCCAGCCCGCAGGGCCAGGACATAGCGCAGGCGGACGGCCAGGTGCACCCTCTCGGTCAGGAGGCACAGCTGCTCAGTGTGGTCACGGTGCCACTCAGCCGCGAGCGCGAGGAACATCCAGTTCCCACCTGCCCTATCGCGCTCCATGGTGCTGGGGCCCCGGTGGGGGCTGGGAGCGCTTATGGCGGCCCGGTGCTGGTGGCTCCGCCCGGGGGTCGGCCTCGCGGGCCTGCGCGCGCCCTGTGCCGGTGCGTTCCGGCTGCTCCCGCCCCCAGCACCCCGGGCCCCCTCCCCTCGCTGTTTGTAGCGGGATGGCCTTGAAGGTGCGATTAGGCAGACAGAGAGCTCGCTGTTGTTCTCTGCAGCTGTGCCGGGCCCGCACCCCACGCCTCGCTCTGTTGTGCTACAATGTTGCGGTGCGGGCCCGTGTTCCCTGTCCCGGGGGCCGGGCCGAGCCTCTCCCGGCCCTGGGCAGTCTGTGTGCCCTCCGGGCTCCGTGTCCCATTCCCTGTTGTGCTGGACCATGGCTGGCTGCCCATCCATGGGGCTCCCGCTGTCCGGCCCCCAAGGGGCCCCCCATATCTGGGCCTTCCGCGAGACCATGTCTCTGTGCGACCTGTGGCACACCCCTGCCGTGCAGCTGCTCCTGGCCGGGCCGGGGAGCCGTGCAGGTGCCTACGAGAGCCTGAGCTCCGGGCTCCGTTACTTTGGCCATGTGGTGAGCGCCCGTGATTGCCGGCTGCATGCGGAGGCCCTGGGGCTGGCTCGTTTCCCCGAGGGGCGCATCCCGGAGGTGCTGTGCGCCCATGTGCCCTGGAGCGCCTCGGAGACCGTGTCAGCGCTGGTGGTGTGTGGTCTGGGCGCCTACTCGGAGTGCCTGGCCGAGGGTGGCCCTGCCTTGGCCGTGACCTACTTCTCCTGTGTTCACGGGGCCCGTGGGTACCAGCGCACCCGTGGGGCGGCGTTCCAGCGGCTTCTGGAGCTGGGGCATCTTCCGTGGCCCCCTTCTGCTGCCTGCTGTGTGCCGGAGCCCTCCGCGGTGGAGATGTCATCCCTGTTGGCGGTGTGGGCGCGTGTGGATGTGCAGCTGGCCCTCACCATGCCCGATCCCTTCGAGGCCTACTACCTGATCGCCCACTACATGTCCTTGCAGGGGTACCGCCGGGGCATGCTGCACTGGCCCCACCTGGTCCACCGGGCGGGCCACCCGGGCCCTGGGGCCAGCGGGGCCCCCGGCAGCGGCCCGTGAGCCCCGCGTCGCTGGCCTGCCCCCCCCGGCGTGGTGCCCCCGTGTGGGCTCCCGCCCCGGCCCGGGGGGGGGGCCTGGTCCCCGCTGGCCGCTCCCGACCTGCGGACCCCACCTCGGTGAGCTCCCGCCCGCCTCGCTGCTTGCTGCTGCCCCTGGCCGTGGTCCTGGGCCCCCTCCATCCCCGTGACTCCGTGGGTGCTGCCTGAGCGTCGCTGGTGCTGCGGAGGAGCACCGCTGGACCCGGCTGCCCTGCCTGTGCCAGCCTTTGACTGTGGGGCCCCCTTCCTCCTCCTCCTGGCGCCCCTCCGCCGGCCTCGCTGTGCTTTGGGGGCCCCCAACGTGCCTTGCTCCGGGGGTCCGCCCCCCCCTCCGAGACTGCCTCTGTTCCTGTGGGGGCACCTCCTTGGACTGGACTGGACTGGGGTGGTGTGGGGGTTGCTGCTGTCCGTGCCTTGCCCCGTGGTGGTGCCCCCCCCCTCCCTGCCGGTGTTCCGGGTGGGGCGTTCCGGGCGCCCCTTCCCCCCTTCCCGGCCTTTCCCTGGTGTGTGTGTGTGTGTGTGTGTGTGTGTGCCCGGGCGTGTGGCCGTGCATTGTGCCCCGCTGCGGGACCGCTGTGTGAGCCGGCTGTCAGCCTGTTCTCGCTCTTCCCCCCTCCCTTCCCGTTTCCCTTGTGTGGGCGTTCCCTTGTGTGCCTTGTGGCTTCGTTTGCCCTCAGGCGGCCATGTCTGTGTCCCGCCCCTGCCCGGTGCCTTGTGGGGGTTTAGCGCCCGCCGGGGGTTCGGCTGCATGTCTGTTGTGCTGCCGCGGCCCGCGATGGTGAGGCCCGGTTCCGGCCTGTGGTCCCGTTCCCGGCACGTCTGTTTGGGTCGTTTTCCAACCCCCGGGCATGGTTGCGCTGTTCCCCCCCCTGGTGGTTCGCTGTGGTGAACCGGCCACCCGTAACGTCTGAAAGTACCCTCTGACACTGTTCCCAGTACTTCCCCAGTCCCACCTACTTATGCCATGGAATTTTTAAATACACCCCATCATGGTCTCTTTATGCCAGGGGTGAAGAATATTCTGGATGGAGGGAATCAAGATCTCCTCCCATCTGGATTATGCTTGTGGTGGCTTCCTGAACCATGCTGGGCCAGGTTACCAGTGCTGTGCCACTGCTGTGCGATCACATCTGTTTTTATGCAATGTCTCTGCTCCTTAGCATGCTGAGCCAGTGCAAGCCCCACCGGTTTCAAAAGGGCTTGCGCAAGGCCGCATGCTGGGGGTTGGAGTCTAAGAGTATTTTTAGACATGCACCTCCCCAACCATTATGCATGCTATAGGGCCACATTGGTGCCCTATGCAGCCCTGCAACATGCATGATGGTTGGGTAATGGGTGGGGAGGCGCTTGTCTAAAAACACCCCTTCTCTTCACTTCATAGAGAATAGCTGGATAGTGGATTATTTTCTTTTCCAATCAGACTAATCTAGCTTCTGAAATGGTCCACATTTCACCCACAGTTATTTCTATGAAACCCCACTGGTCAGAGTCTAAACGAGGCCAGAATCTGTCACAATGTTTCTAAGCAACCAGCTACAATAACTTCAATTCTCTTGAGTCTCTCTCATCATTTTACCTAGAAAAATTATCCCAGGTGCATAGACATAGCCATTCTTTGCTGTGAGATTTCTTCAATGACAAGTTCATTATAAAATGATCCTTGACGTCTCAACACATTTCCAAAAGCTATGGATGAAATAATTCATTTAAGCCCAAGATGCTGAAGTCTTGGAAATGTAGCAAATAAACTCTATAGAATAGACAAATAAACTGAACAAATAATGAAAAAGTAGATATGAAATTATGCAGCCATCCAAGAATATCAACTCTGCCCTATTTTCCCATGAGGGGAAAAGATTATCTTGAAGCTTAGTATGGTTTTGCTTAAATTGCATTAAACATTGACATAAAACCAACAAATTCCAAAACATCAAAGAACATTGTGAGGAAGAATTTAAAGTTTTCTTTCTTCCCCAGTGTTTAAGACAACAAACAAATCTTTACAAATATCACTTTTCACCACAGAAGCAATCAGTATTAAGAGTAAATCCAACAACAAAGGTCCAAGAACAACAATGCTCAAACTAGAATCCTTGCATTTTGAGCATACTGAAATAATCAGTAATCATCTAGTTCATGTTGCCTATGCATGGGTAAACTGTGTGAAGAGAACTCTGTGTAAACTCTGCAAAATGTTTTGAACAATGCTTTTCATAATTTCAGTCCAGTTAAGAGATCGCTGAGACCTCAGCATTCAAACCTTGTGGAATATTGAGTGCCAAATCCATTAGGAGAGCTAGAACTCCTTTCTACCTGTTTCATGCTCTTAGAAAGAAATACAATTAGAATTTTCTATTCTTGGCAAAAATAATTTTGGAACATTTCTCACACTGAAAGTAGTAGTAGTAAACAAACAACCTCCTGTCTCATTTCTAGAATTTGAGTAAAGGACAAAAGGTTAAAACAACAGAACTTACCATAGCAATGTACACCATACCAAACTATCAAACTAGTCTCTTTTATTGAAAATATGTTCTTGTTCTGCTAAGAAATTTTCTCACTCAAATAAACTTCTCTTGGAGAGAAGAGCTTTCAGGAAAAAAATGTTTTTCCAATCTGAGGTATGAAAGTTCAGTGATCTCCTAACCATCTCAGAAATCATCACTAAAAGCCAGCTCTAAAACCACTCAAAAATAACCTGTGAGTTGACAACTCTATTTCCATATTAAAATGTCTAAATACATATTATGCACACCACATAAAAGGTGGTGAGGTTTACAGACAAAGCTTGTAGAACTCCTTTTGATCATTTTCTAAGAATGATATACTTGTAAACTATCCTTGCTAGGAGTTCTTCACATTTGAAGATAAACCCAGATAAATGTAGAATTTTTAACATGAGGACCTCCTAAGCTCAGCCAAAGTTGATGACATGTATTTTCCGAAAGCTACACTTTTAATCACATCACACCTGACTGATAAAAAATACATAACTGTGGCTGAAAGTTTTACTAAATATATTGGTTGAATATTGGATTCCCACCTCTTCCCCGAAAAAAAAAAAAATGAAGTAAAGGAAAATAAAGTAGCTTATTTTTTATTTGTGGGGGTCATGAATCTAATTGGTTGTCTATGGTCATGGAGTTGTTCTCTAGGGGTGCACAATTTGTTTTTATTTTTATGAAAATTAAAATCTTATTTTTGTTTTTGTTATTGCAATAAAGAAAATTTTAAAATTAGTTGTGAAATTTCAGAATAAAAACAAATTTTTGGAATTAAAAAAATGAAAATTTGGAGACATAAATTTCAGGCTGTAACTTCATTGTTTTTTGTCCAATTATCATGTCATTTGAAGAGTTTGTACCCCTCACACAAGGGATCGTCTCTGCCAAATATCAGAAAGAAGGATTAGATAAAGGGTCCCAATTTTATAAGCATCAGGTTTATGATGCATTTACAGCTATAACGTTTTTGTTTCTGATCCACTTTGGATTAAATTTGAAGGGACTGTACCACTCACAGAAGAGGCCATCGCTACCAAGTTTTAGAAATATTGGATAAAAGGTCCCAATTGAACATTTGTGATTTTAACAGAAGCTGTACAAATAAAAGTCTTGAAAATGTTGAGACAAAAACAAAAATGTCAGGACATAATTGGGACTTCAGACAGCAAGGCAGAGGTGAGGGGAAAGCAGACAAGTAATCAAGAGACATGATTGAGACAGCCAGTCTGGCCGACTGGAATACCAAACACACCTTTATTGGCTCTTGCTTAAGCAGATGTTTCTAACTTCCCAGTAACAAGCAGGGGGGTTGTGGTTATCACACAATGAGGATACATGATTGACATTTCTGATGACCAATTGACAACACAAAACCATATTGTACCATTGTGACAAACATAAGGGAATCTCTGGTATAAGATCATTCTCTGGAGATGCTTCCCAGGCTTCCAACTTGCCAGTGCCCATTCACTGCAATCAAAGAGAATGCTGCTGAAGTGATGGGCTGCCAGACTGCTACTGGCAATGGCTGTCTGCTCCTCCTGGCTGGGGGCCGGGGGACACTTTCTTTTCTCACTCACTGACTTACCCATCCACACAACCCACCTGTTAATTGTTTTAAGAAATTTATTGAAATTTATTTATTGAATATAGCCATCCTCCATGTCTCTAGTGCTTCTACTGAGGCACGCTGCACCACCCAACACCTTCCGATGCTCCCACTCCCACCAGATAGACAGAGATGGCTTAAAGCTGTCGCTATTAGCTGGAGAGACCCACCCCACATTGGCCACATGGGTCATTTAATTAGCAACAGACACACACCAATAAAAACAGTCCTTCCCTGTGACTGACAGCCACAGGCATTTAACACAGGGAGGCGTGCTTTATTTCACATTGGCCATGTGGTGCGTGTTTTCATGTCAAATCAATCTCAATTCAAAACTGACAGAATGGCTTTGGCAGGGTTTGCTTCAATGCTTGATGGACTTATTCGAATTGGTAAGTTAAATCCATTATTTTTTTTTATGTGATCTCTCACTGTATTCCATGCTTTACATTAGTAGGGCTTTTGTCATTAATAGTGCATTGATATGTTTTATTTTTCAATCCCATTACAGGGGAAATACTGGTGGACGTTCCTGCTGCAATTTGGGCCACGGTTTGGGACACTGCAGATGCAGTCCACAACATAATCACCAGACAGGAGAAAATTGGTAAGGATTTCTCTAAGATCCATAGTTAGTTATTATTACCCTCGTGAATAGTGTTTCACTAAAAAAAATTAAACATCTGCTGTTCAAGAATGCATACACTAACTGTATTCCATTTTTACAGAACAACAACTGCAGGCACAGCTCAAATTGGTGCAACATCTGAGGGAGGATAATGAAGCCCTGCGTGTGTCGCTTGATCAAGTACTGCAGGAGGTGCGCATTATGACTTCTCAGAGTCAGAGCTGACAGCTGATTTATATAAAGTTATATATTTTTAAACCAAAGTTTTAAGTTAAATAATGTTAATGTTCAAAAAATTATATTTTTTTAAAGTTTCTTTTAAAATATTTTTTCTATTGAATAGTTCGTTTTTCACTTTGTATTTTTACTCATTATTTTTGCTCCCGTCCTGTCGCTCACAACAAACACCAATGAAGTGACCAAACACACAAGTGACACAATCATGTCTGCAGCACTTGATCCCTTGCTACGAAAGTCTAGTATGTTCACCAGGGAATGAGAGCGGATAGAATGTTTACCAACCGATCATAAATCATTCTCCCGGCACCTCAGGACCATTTTGCAATCATTCCATCCATACAGCATTGGGGTGATTCATTCCCTTATGTTGACTGGTGCTGCCTGCCACTGCCAGCCCCCAAACAGTAAGAAGTTACAGTTCCCAAACATATGTGAATCCATCTTCCAGAATATGTCCCAACCCTTTCCTATGCTAAACACAGCTATACAACTGGACTTCCCTGACCACATCATCTGGCACTGTCTTTCAGTCAATTGTACCACCACTTAATTGTGTGATGGCACTCCCCTTTTTAAAAAAATAAAATAAAAAAATGTACTACCCCGTGCAAATTAGTTTAATTCGGTGTCCCCTACATGACATTTATGCTCAAGAGACATTTTTGAGAGTAAATAACTGTTCCCTTAATTTTTTTGGACCACAACACTCATGATTGTATAAACTTCTATCCTATCCCCTTCCCCTCTCATATGTGTGCCTCACTCTATTCTCAAATGTAATGAGTCCAAACCAATTGAGTGTCTCTTCAAATGTGGAGGCACTCACATCACAGGTCAGCTGAGAAAACGACTCATGCATCAAAACACACACACCCAGCATAGTTACCTCTTTATTATGTTACCAGGTAGCTAGGGAATGTCTGTGAACTTAGCAGTCACCTCCCTATATTTTTTTTGTTATCAAATTCCCCATTCCATTTCCCATCAACTGGCTATACAGGCTTTATTGCAAGCTCCACAATGGGCTGTTGTGCTAGTTTTAAATTACAATGTATCGCAATGCAAAAATAGCACAGTGGCATTGATTTTTATTAGTTAATTTATATGCTTTATTTTCAAATCCCTCCCAGCAGGCAACACTAACAAAATGGGCTACTTTTTAAAGCTAAAAACTAGGAGTTACAGAATGCATTGTTATCACAGCTGCAGTACGATTGTATAACTTTGCCATAGGTCTTTGCCATGACTCATTATGAGTGACACCCATCTGTGTATTGATTTCTTTTATTAACTAGAATATATACCATGTGTCCAGTGTATGATCGGAGAGTGAAAGACGATAAAGCACATACAGGACTGAATACCAAATTATTTGTAGTCGATGTACATATTGATGTGTACTACAGGTTAGTAGCTGTGGCAATCAATTTGCTTGCAAATCCAATTTGTTTTATTCTCCAGATGAAGGCAAAACCAACTTTTCACATCTTATACAAAACCCACTAGTGTCTTGTGGGAAAAAATTGATTGTGGTTGGAAAATTCCTTCATGACTCCATATGAAAATCGCAATC
The DNA here is from genome assembly GCA_003113815.1 of Sphenodon punctatus. Taxonomy (NCBI): domain Eukaryota; kingdom Metazoa; phylum Chordata; class Lepidosauria; order Sphenodontia; family Sphenodontidae; genus Sphenodon; species Sphenodon punctatus. The sequence continues at coordinate 390,093 of QEPC01013808.1, read as the reverse complement.
GGATCAGTACTCGATCCCTGAAGAATACTGGCAGTGGCTGGCTACAAATTGACTCTGTGTAGGTGTTGTGTGTTCCTGTCATGTTTTGATCAATTTTCCTGAAAAAAAAAAACATTTAAAAAGCACACTTATTAGTCATGCTGATCGTTGTTCAGTTAGCATTTTGGATTTTTAGTAGAGAATTTGAAGGAACACTTTTTATAAAAATCCTACCTATCACATATTATATAAATGTATTATATATACATATGTATCAAAGATAAGTAGAAGTATGGATCTGTACACAGATCTGTACTTGTACATGGATCTGTATTTGTACTGTACATGTACAAGTACATGTACATGTTGTACGTGTACACATACTTCTACGTGTACATAGACCATATGTATCAGTTTTTAAAAAAATAATTATACTTAGTTTCAACTTTGGATAGATCACTTCTCTTGCCTGCTGGTCTTTCAGTCGTACGAACCATCACTTTCCCTAAATAGCCAAGATGAAGATTAAATACATTAATTTCTTTTTAAAAATACATTATTTCCCTGATGCACACAACACACTGAGTGCATGCATTCCTATGCTATTTCTAAATGGACCAAACCATGTGATTCCCAAGTCCAGTTTGCCTATGTGTCATTCCATTGAGGCCATGACCGCACAGCATCCATGGCTTTTGGAATGATTGGCGGGTGCTGCTATACCAAAAAATATATTCATGCTTCAGAGTTCTGCCTCTGCAATCTGTTCCCGCAAGTTCTGCAAACTGTGTGTGTGAAACAGAAAAAGATTGCACAAATTAATCACTGACTACACAATCACTATGCCAATGCATTCCTATGCTATTTCTAAATGGACCAAACCATGCGATTCCCAAGTCCAGTTTGTCTATGTGTCATTCCGCTGAGGCCATGACTGCACAGCATCCATGGCTTTTGGAATCATTGGTGTGCTATACTGAAAAATAGATCCATGCTGCAGAGTTCCGCCTCTGCAATCTGTTCCCGCAAGTTCTGCAAACTGTGTGTGTGAAACAGAAAAAGACAGAACAAATCAGTCGCTGACTACACAATCACTACACAATCAAAGACAGCAGAATCACTGACACTTCATTACAGCAACACAACCTTTGCTGCTCACAAGCAGACACTGACCAAACTTACCTCCTCACTCAGTGCTCTTTTATACCTTCCGAGATGTCGTCTGGGTGGTCATAACCTTTTTTCTGGTGATCAATCGCCTCTGAGGTGCACCTCATTATTTCCTCATCTGTGGCTTGCAGGAAATCCTTAGTAATTTTAGGTAGGAATAACTTATTAATTTTAATTAATGCTAGGCACTTCAGATTTAAACTGGAAATACCAGTTCTTTTATTACCTACAATTGCGCCCGCACAGCTGAATAAACATTCTGATGGGACACTACTGGCAGGACAACCAAGGAGTGTGATTGCCAAATTAGAGTGCTAGCCAATAGGGATGGGCGAAGAGATCGCGGTTTGGGTTCGGCCGTTCGGTTCGGCTGCGTTCGGTTCATCCGTTTGGTTCGGCAGTTCGGTTCAGCTGCGTTTGGTTCGTCCGTTCGGTTCAGAAGTTCAGTTAGCTCGCCGAATTCGGGTTCGGCTGTTCGGTTCAGTCGTCCGAATAGGCCGTTCGATTAGGCCGTTCAGCTGTTCGGGGAGTTTTGTTATGGATGTTTTTTGTTTTTTTATATGGTTTTTTTTGTCTTTTATTGGGTTTTATATGGTTTTCTTTTGTTTTTTATTTGTTTTTTTGTTTTTATATGTTTTTTTAAAATCTAATATTATATATATATATATCTACACTAAATCTAACTGCTATTAACTATTGTAAATGCTATGAACTAAATGGATTATCTAATAAGTACACAGGCCTACTCCTACAAACACTAAAATTAAATCACTAACGCTATCTCTATCACTAAGCTAACTCCTACAACTCTCTCTCTCTATATCTATATCTATATCTATATCTATACAGACCATATATATGGGATGGGGGGGAATCACAAACAGAAGAGGAGTCTGTAGTGAAATTCACACATTAAATACTCAATGAGTCTGTACAGTGCATAACACAAGTTTCAGTTTATGGTTTAAGTTTCATTTCCTTACAAAACTGAAATGAAAGTTAAAGCAATCTAAATATCCTACTCAACGCCTGCTATTCAGGAACAGTGACTAGCTCAGAAGGTGTTGGGAAGGGGGGAAGCAGATAATTAGTTTCATTTCTTGCAAGCCTCTCCACCCCTGGTGCCTGGAATTCNTTGGAAAATTCCTTCATGACTCCATATGAAAATCGCAATCGGATCAGTACTCGATCCCTGAAGAATACTGGCAGTGGCTGGCTACAAATTGACTCTGTGTAGGTGTTGTGTGTTCCTGTCATGTTTTGATCAATTTTCCTGAAAAAAAAAAACATTTAAAAAGCACACTTATTAGTCATGCTGATCGTTGTTCAGTTAGCATTTTGGATTTTTAGTAGAGAATTTGAAGGAACACTTTTTATAAAAATCCTACCTATCACATATTATATAAATGTATTATATATACATATGTATCAAAGATAAGTAGAAGTATGGATCTGTACACAGATCTGTACTTGTACATGGATCTGTATTTGTACTGTACATGTACAAGTACATGTACATGTTGTACGTGTACACATACTTCTACGTGTACATAGACCATATGTATCAGTTTTTAAAAAAATAATTATACTTAGTTTCAACTTTGGATAGATCACTTCTCTTGCCTGCTGGTCTTTCAGTCGTACGAACCATCACTTTCCCTAAATAGCCAAGATGAAGATTAAATACATTAATTTCTTTTTAAAAATACATTATTTCCCTGATGCACACAACACACTGAGTGCATGCATTCCTATGCTATTTCTAAATGGACCAAACCATGTGATTCCCAAGTCCAGTTTGCCTATGTGTCATTCCATTGAGGCCATGACCGCACAGCATCCATGGCTTTTGGAATGATTGGCGGGTGCTGCTATACAAAAAAATATATTCATGCTTCAGAGTTCTGCCTCTGCAATCTGTTCCCGCAAGTTCTGCAAACTGTGTGTGTGAAACAGAAAAAGATTGCACAAATTAATCACTGACTACACAATCACTATGCCAATGCATTCCTATGCTATTTCTAAATGGACCAAACCATGCGATTCCCAAGTCCAGTTTGTCTATGTGTCATTCCGCTGAGGCCATGACTGCACAGCATCCATGGCTTTTGGAATCATTGGTGTGCTATACTGAAAAATAGATCCATGCTGCAGAGTTCCGCCTCTGCAATCTGTTCCCGCAAGTTCTGCAAACTGTGTGTGTGAAACAGAAAAAGACAGAACAAATCAGTCGCTGACTACACAATCACTACACAATCAAAGACAGCAGAATCACTGACACTTCATTACAGCAACACAACCTTTGCTGCTCACAAGCAGACACTGACCAAACTTACCTCCTCACTCAGTGCTCTTTTATACCTTCCGAGATGTCGTCTGGGTGGTCATAACCTTTTTTCTGGTGATCAATCGCCTCTGAGGTGCACCTCATTATTTCCTCATCTGTGGCTTGCAGGAAATCCTTAGTAATTTTAGGTAGGAATAACTTATTAATTTTAATTAATGCTAGGCACTTCAGATTTAAACTGGAAATACCAGTTCTTTTATTACCTACAATTGCGCCCGCACAGCTGAATAAACATTCTGATGGGACACTACTGGCAGGACAACCAAGGAGTGTGATTGCCAAATTAGAGTGCTAGCCAATAGGGATGGGCGAAGAGATCGCGGTTTGGGTTCGGCCGTTCGGTTCGGCTGCGTTCGGTTCATCCGTTTGGTTCGGCAGTTCGGTTCAGCTGCGTTTGGTTCGTCCGTTCGGTTCAGAAGTTCAGTTAGCTCGCCGAATTCGGGTTCGGCTGTTCGGTTCAGTCGTCCGAATAGGCCGTTCGATTAGGCCGTTCAGCTGTTCGGGGAGTTTTGTTATGGATGTTTTTTGTTTTTTTATATGGTTTTTTTTGTCTTTTATTGGGTTTTATATGGTTTTCTTTTGTTTTTTATTTGTTTTTTTGTTTTTATATGTTTTTTTAAAATCTAATATTATATATATATATATCTACACTAAATCTAACTGCTATTAACTATTGTAAATGCTATGAACTAAATGGATTATCTAATAAGTACACAGGCCTACTCCTACAAACACTAAAATTAAATCACTAACGCTATCTCTATCACTAAGCTAACTCCTACAACTCTCTCTCTCTATATCTATATCTATATCTATATCTATACAGACCATATATATGGGATGGGGGGGAATCACAAACAGAAGAGGAGTCTGTAGTGAAATTCACACATTAAATACTCAATGAGTCTGTACAGTGCATAACACAAGTTTCAGTTTATGGTTTAAGTTTCATTTCCTTACAAAACTGAAATGAAAGTTAAAGCAATCTAAATATCCTACTCAACGCCTGCTATTCAGGAACAGTGACTAGCTCAGAAGGTGTTGGGAAGGGGGGAAGCAGATAATTAGTTTCATTTCTTGCAAGCCTCTCCACCCCTGGTGCCTGGAATTCTGCTCCTCAGTGACTGACACCTCCCTGTCATGTTTGACCTTCCAGTGAACCTTTTTTTGCCACCCGAACTCATCCGAATGTGATCCGAACTGACCGAACTGTTCAGCCATTTTGCTGTTCAGTATTCGATTTGTTTGGTATGTTCACGTTCGGGTTCGAGTTCGGTTGTCTGAACAGGCCGATTTCAGACTGAACTCCGAACTGCTGAACCGCGTTCGCCCATCCCTACTAGCCAAGTCTCTCTTTTTTCCGCCCAGTAAATGAGTGGATCGTTATTCATGCCAACCACACCATCCGATGAAAGGTACTGATCGTACATATCCTCAGCTGCAGCGAATGTTATTGGACAGTGACGACGGTGAAGTGGATCAACTCTTCTTGACTGTCGAGTGCTATTCTGTGCAAGGAGGCCATACTTTTCAAAATTTGACCACATCGAAGAAGCCTGAGGCTGTTGAGTGTTATCTTCAGAAATGCTCTCTGCTTCATCCTCTTCATATTCATCATGCGTGTTATTGCTATGCTCTCCAACCATCTGTGCAGCTATTTCTCCGCATGTAGCGGGAGCGGATTCTTCACCCCCTCAAGACCTTCTTAACCTTCTTGTAACGTAGGTCCAGAGTGTTGCCATCTGGTACAACAAATCTTCACCAATCTTTTCAAACTGGGTGCTCTGGTGGATAATTTTACCCAAGATAAAGGAAAGACATTTACCATCCACCTGCTGATGATCAAAGGAGGCAGCTATGTCTTCCACTTGGCTCCTTAATAATACAAGCGAGGCCAAGCTCTGGCTGACTGTCGCATCAACTTTGCTCACGAACTCAGTCATGGCCTGAAAGGGCTCCAGCAGCATAATGAGATTTTCTATTACATTTCACTGTCTGAGATTTATCTGCATATCTGAGGCTTCTTTTACAGACTTTGCGGCCACAGCAAAGAAAGTCTCGATTGCAAGTCTTTGAGAAAGCAGTCTCTTCAGCATATGATATGTGGAGTTCCACCGCGTGCAGACATTGGTAGGGAAGAAATGAATTGGAAGGTTTGTCTCCTGCTGTATCCTCTGTAGCTCACGGTGTGATGCTGCCAATCTACAAAAGTGTGCCACCAATTTCTTTGCACGCTCTACTGTGTCCTTAATCAATGGATCCGCTTCAAGAAATTTCTTTGCCATGAGATGCAGCGAATGAGTCATGCAGGATACATTTTGAAAACCGACCTCTGAAATGCCTTTCACTAAATTTGCCCTGTTGTCTGAAACAACGCACCCAACGGAGACCCCAAGGGACTGCAACCACTGCTCTGTCAGTTCTAACATTTTTTCCTGGATGTTTTCGGCAGTGTGTGTCTCAGGAAAGTGCTCTAAAGCAAGTATGGCTTGCTGCCTCACCAGTCTATTCTTGGGGTCATGATGAATCCAGTGGCCAGTAACAGACAGGTGGTAATACATGTGCTAGACACTGGTCCACATGTCTGTTGTAAGGTGCACAACATTGCCCTCGCAGTCACGCATAGCATCTGATACTGCTTTGCATGATGCCTCGTAGAGTTTGGGAATAGTGTTTGTAGCTAAATAAAATCGTGACGGTACCTTCCATCATGGTGCCATTCCTCCCATTAATTTGCAGAATCCCTCATTCTCAACAAATGAGAAGGGAAGCATGTCGGCTGCAAGCATCTTCGACACCAGTGCGAGGTAGTACTGTGCAGTATGGTGAGATGTTGGTCATTTCATTTGATTTTGCACAGATTCTGGCAATGTTGTCTGCACAGTCATAGCACTAGCAGTGCTTCTAGATGGATCTGAGGTACTTGTCGTTCTGCAGTGTGTTCTGTCAGAGGCATTGAGAACAGACTTGTGATGGTGCTTCATGTGGCTATGCATGCTACTAGTACCAGGGTGGCTCTTACCTCCTTCTTTTGCTCGTGTTATTTTCCTGCAGCAGAATTTGCACTGGACTACAAATATATTTTTGTCACAGGCAGAGAAATGTTTCCAGATGTCTGACCTTTTGCGCTTTTCTTGAATCTGCATAGCTGTTGATGGTTTGGGTAATTGTTCCTTGCTGTGACAACAATGAAACATTGTCATCATTTGTTGATGTTGAGGGAGCCAGGGAACACGCAGGCATAGAATTTCTAGTAATGGTTGTGCTACGAGCTACTGGTGAAGGACTGCTGGCATTGGTTGTTGTACTTGTGGTGGTGCAGTTGGAGCTGGTTGATTGATTTTTAGGCAAACATCTGTTGAACATTGGGTGTTTTCAGACATGATGGGGCCGGTTGGCCCTTTCACGAAATCAATAAAGTCATCCACCGCCGAGACGACCCCGTCATGCCCTAACAGACGTGCCGGGGGATCCCGGTGGGGAATTGGGATGGGGGAGGGGCCACATGGCACAACATGCGGCCACATGGCCCCACCCCCTCCATGGTCCGGGCTTCCCACCCTCTGGGGAGACGGGAGGGTGGTGGGGCCAATGCCACTGCAGCATCTGGCCAAATTCACCACGGCCCGGAATACCGATGGTACTTCCAGGCTGTGGTGACCGACCAGATGTTACTTTTCTTTGATCCCCGCCGGGGATCACTTTCACCACACTTCCCGGGGAATTGGTGCGGCTAGCCAATTTCGATGGTGCATAACTCGGGGTGTATGTTGGATCTTCATAGTCATAGCTGTCGGCATCATTGATAATGTCAACATCAACTGTGGTGACATCACTGTCTGAGTTGACATCATGATGCGCAGCACTCACAGTGGCGTTGTAAGACACAAGCAGTAGTACCGCCTCACTTTCCTGAGCGTTTTCTATGGGTGATTTCAGACATTACATGGTCCTGATTCACCACAGTGGATTCCCAGTGGGTGTGAACAGATTAACCACCCCCCGTGGTCAAGGAAAGCCCCGAACAGACATGATGGGACTGGGACCATGGCAGGGAATCGGACCACAGGACCACAGCCCA
>QEPC01013808.1:337324-353546 GCA_003113815.1 Sphenodon punctatus | reverse complement strand
GGGCAAACCCCCCCAACTAGGGGGGCCACCACCCCCTTCGCCCTCCCCACCACCATCACCTCCGTCTTATCTGGGTTGAGCTTCAGTCTGCTCAGCCACATCCAATCCGCCACGGCCTCCAAACATTGGGATAGCACCGAGATAGCAGGGTCTGGGTCAGTAGAAAAAGAGAGGTACAGCTGAGTATCATCAGCATACTGGTGATATCGCACCCCGAACCCTCTCACGACCTCCCCCAAGGGAGAATGCTGTGGGTGTGATTGGGAGAACACATGGGGAAGTGAGAATTAGGCTGAAGTCATGCTGGGGGGGTAGGGAGCACCAGTGATTGGGGCAGCATTCCAAACCCTTGAGACCAGAGGTTTGAGACCTAGAGCCTGACACAAGAAGTGCAAAGAAAGAACATGCTGAAAATGAGTATGTGAGATATTATATCTGCTAAAATGACAAAAAGAAAAATCTACATAATACTTATTAGAGAAATCCAATCTTTGTATGCTGGACTGCAAGACAAATGTCTGTTTTATCAGACTTGGTGATTGGACCATAGTGTTGGTTTTATCCACAGCAGTGAGTAATGATAATTCAGACCCAATCCTGATTCCACTGAAGTCAATGACAAAACTCCCATTTACTTGAATGAGTGAGGGTTGGGCCCATAATCTGTGGCATGTGTGTAGTGGAAGCTAGTAAGTGTTTTCTCTTGCTTGGAGCATAAACACTGTCTTACAGCACAAACTTAACTTTGTAAAGACATCTGGAGGTCATGTCCAAATTGGAGAAAGTGGGACTTGATTAGTAGACTGTCTAGGAAGCTCCCTATAGAATATCCAGATACCTACAGTGTTTATGCTTTGCTATGCTTGTTTGTTGCTAGCTATGAACAGTGATGGACATAACATGTATCTCTTTTATCCCTCATGAAAGCCTTCAATATTGTAATATGTTATCTTAATTGAATCATGTAATAGACAACCTTGTGTCTTTTTGAAGACTTGGTAAAGAGAGTTATTCCCTAGTAAGGAAGATGTGGAAAAAGTGGAGTTTTTGATTTCACATCAAACTAGCAAAATATAAATGCTATCACAAACTACTCAAACAACATGATGAAACAGCTCATTAGTGCATGGTCTCATGAAATACCGATCACATGTAGACACAAACCACAGAATTAATATTTTCTTCCACCTGAGCTAATTTTCTATTGTGAAATCTTCTCCAGCTTCCTCTTATAGCATCAACATATGCCTTAAGTGCCATTGCAAAAAACTGTAATGACATACCCAGGGACCTTATGCATCTATGATATAGAAATGCCTAATTAATAATTATGGATCATCCAGCCTAACTAGGCAGTCTCAGAGATCTAATAAGTCATGGGAAAAACTCTCATGCAGGACTGTCGCCTAGCACTTGCATAAGCTTCCTCCCTTCAACACATTACCCACAGAAAAAATTCAGAGCTAATCATGCTCAGATTTATAAACAGACACTGCTAAGCATATGAATAGTCTCCAATCGCCCCTGGGCTGCTTAATTCCTGTAGGAGGCTTGAAGGGACTTTATGACCAAGTGTGGCTGTACTTAAAATGGCACTCGCCATCTGAAAGTGAAGTGTACTGGAACCAAGAAATCGATTCTCTGTGATGAACTGGCAGAACAAGCATATACTACTACAACAGTTTTCCTTAATCCTGCCCTTTAAAAAGTTAAGTGTGCAGGTTCTTTTGTATTTCTCTTGAGATAGTGATTGACCAGTCATGTAGGAATGTTCTTGCTTTACCAAGCAGTTTCACTCAGATTGTAAGCCCCTTAGGGGTAGGGGCCTGTCTCTAAATGTGGATTGTACAGTGCCAGCTTCATTGCTTGTGCTATATAAATAATAAATATTATAACAATAATAATAATGAATAATTTATGAAGGCTATTAATCCCTTTTATCATCTTTTATTGCAGGATTTTCAGTCTACAGATGTCACATGTTGTAATAAAGGAGCTAATTTGACCTTTGGTTCTACGTATGCATTGGTCATGATGCTCTGTTAAGAGTAGATTCATGTGAGCAGAAAGAAGGACAATGTCTTTGTGTTGCCATTTTTGACATACCTGTCCTTTACAGAGCACTGTGACATCATGGCATTCCATAAGGGACAGGGGCAGCTTTTCATCAGGTTAGGTCATGCCCTGGAGATACTTCAGAGGAAGGATCAAGTATCCCTATAATAGCAAATATGAAATAATCTGTCCATATGAGAAGTTATTTCTGAGGCTGTGCAGTTTGTTTTGGAGGAGAGGGGTGTCACTTATACAGTATAAAGCAGGGGTTCCAAAACTGTAGGCCAGAGTCCAAAGGGCGGTTGCACTATCTGTGGATGGGGCTCAGTTCTCTTGATAGTTTATAGACTCTGCATGTTTTTTCTTTTGGGGCTCATGGGATTATAATTAAATCTCATAATTGAACCACAAAGGCAGATTTTTTGGTAACCACTGGTCTAATGCAACTGATTAGACTGCTTATTTATTACTTGTATATTAGCCATTGTGAGCTGCCTGAGACAGGAGGTGTGCGGGATACTAAATTTCAGATAAAAATAAATAAAATAAATAGATGCCTGATGTTACTTTAATTCCTGCAGTGTTCTTGGTCTTCATGACACACTGGGTGAAAACAGACATGATGCTAACCACCCTTTAACCACCCTTGGTGGTTATTTATGCATGTTGCAGGGCTGTATTGGTGCCCTATGCAGCCCTGAAACATGCATAAATGACCACCAAGGGTGGTTAAAGGGTGGTTAGAGTCATGTCTGTTTTCACCCACTGTGACAATGAGTACCACCATGTTTGTATGTTTAAAAGGAAGAAAAAGTAAAAGCAACAAATATTTTCTTACTAGGGTTCATTCTTGTTGCCTTTCAGTTCGTTGGTTGTCCAATTATTTTGGTATTAGATTAGAAACAGGCAAATGAACAGAAACAAATAATACATTTTGGTTGCTTTTTTCCCCTTTGATTGCCCCTGCACACTTAGAGGTCTTCATTAAGCTGTCCACAAAGACACTCCTGCCAAATCTCTTTTCTGAATTGTTACATTTAATTTAGAATCTAGCAATGTGTGTAAGTAGTGCAAATATTTTCTTCAAATGAGCATAGCCTTCCATTCTTCAGTTTCAAACAGTTTGTTTTAAACTTTGTTTCATATCTTCTACAGAGTCTGTCATTATGACAGGATTCTAACCCTCACCTAGGATACAAATTGCCATTGGCATTGCATCAGTAAGAAATGAAATGTAGTCATGATGCACTTATTGTTTTCTCCCTATTGTTCAATTAGTTGTATATTAGCGATTTGAGAGAGGGGAAGATAAAGCTCACGGGGCAAATTCTTTGTGGCAGTACATTGGTGTAGCTCTAGTGTCTCCACTGATTTACATTAGCTGGGAATTTGGCCCAATATCTTACCTGACCATGACTTCAACTCAGTTCTGTACATGAATTGATATTATTCCTCTCCCGGTTTCTAGAGATAGCCAACTCTGCAAAATAAATTGCATTGAATTTAATACAATTCTATTCAAAGAATAGAAATGCTGTTAATACTATTCAAAGAATAGAAATACTATTACGAAATGCTGACTTCAGTCACACACAACCTTATTTATGCTAATGTGGCGAATCCTGGATCAGTGTAAGAAACTGGTCCTATTTATGCATCATGAATAAACAACTCAGGAATGGTATGATTTCATCATCTCTGCAAAACCAAAGAAAGAACGTTAAGAGAGGTGTAATGGTCTGAAAGCAAAAAAACTCCTGGGGTATGGTTCAGATTCTACGGTGTCTCCTCCTGGGCAAGTCACACACTTTTTACCATCTGCAAAATGAAGATCACAACATTGTACATTATTATTAGTATTATTAGTATTAGTAGCAGTAGTAGTAGTAGTAGTAGTAGTAGTACTGTTCAAATACATTATGCCTGGTGATGATTCACCACAATCATAACCACTCGCCAGTTATTGGCCGGTCTCTAACCTTCCCTTTTTAGGGAAGGTTATTGAGCGGGTGGTGTCCCAGCAGCTGCAGGGGCATCTAGACAGCACTGGTTATCTGGATCCCTTTCAGTCTGGTTTTCATTCAGGTTATGGCATGGAGACTGCACTTGTGGTCTTGGTCGACGATCTTCACCGTGAATTAGATTAGGGTCATTCGACCCTGCTAATTTTGTTGGATATGTCAGCTGCTTTTGATAAAGTTAACCATGAGATGTTGGTGACTCACTTGAAGGATCAAGCTGGAGTGGGTGGAATTGTCCTTGACTGGTTCCGCTCCTTCCTGGTCTGGAGAACTCAGCATGTGGTGCTTGGGGATTGTTCTTCATCTCCATGGGACCTCACATGTGGTGTACCACAAGGTTCTATCCTGTCCCCGCTCTTGTTCAACATGTATATTCAGGCACTTGGCAAGATCATGAGATGGTACGGGGTTCAGTCTCATCATTTGCTGCCCTCGTAGAGTCTGCAAACTCGGGTCCAGCGGAGCTGTTCTGGGTGATGCAGGGGCTGGTCAGTCTGGCCTCCCTCCTCCTGGACAGGGACTTGTCCTAGGCCTTCTGTGAGGAGTTTACTATCTTCTTTGCAGACAAGATCACTAGGATCCAGAGCAACTTCGATGCTGGATTAGAAACACTGGAGATGGAGCATGAGGTGATAGAGGCCCCATCTAGTCCATCTTTCTGGGCTGAGTTTCAGGAAGTGATGCCAGCCAATGCTGTGGACATCCTGGGGTCTGTCAGAGCCACCAGTTGTGAATTAGATCCTTGCCCGTCCTGGTTGGTGAAAGCCTCCAGGGAGACATTGGGGACGGCGCTTGTGGGGTAATCAATGCGTCCCTTTGGCAGGTGAGATTGCCCCCCAGTTCCAAGGAGGCCATGGTGCACCCCCTGCTGAAGAAACCATCCTTGGATGTGGACGTACTTGCCAGCTACCGACCTGCCTCTAAACTTCCCTTTTTAGAGAAGGTTATTGAACAGGTGGTGGCACTGCAACTCCAGGCTCATCTTGACAGTGTCGGTTTCCTTGACCCATTTCAATCTTGGTTCCACCCCGGCTATGGTACAGAGACGGTGTTGGTGGCCTTGGTAGATGATCTCCGCCGGGAGATGGATGCAGGACGTTCAACACTTCTGGTTCTGCTAGATCTCTCGACCGCTTTTGACACAGTGGACCATGGGCTTCTGTTGAGACTATTGCAAGCCCTGGGAGGTCTGGATGGGACTTCCTTGGATGGTTCCGATCATTCCTCTTGGGGAGAAGCCAGCGGGTTGTCCTGGAGACTGAGTCTTCCAGCCACGGGCTCTGGCCTTCTGCAAGGTTCAATTCTGTCTCCATTACTATTTAATGTATACATGCAGTCCTTGGGGGAGATCATGAGAGGGTCTGGTGTGCGTTGCCACCAATACACTGATGACACCTAGCTTTACCTCTCTTTTTCAACTGATCCAGGTCCTGCCGTTTCAGTACTGTCCCAGTATCTGGAGGCCATGGTGAATTGGTTATGGCAGAGCAGACTGAAGCTCAATCCTGATAAGATGGAGGTGATGACGGTGGAAAGGGTGGGGGAGGTGCTGGCTCCCCTCATAGAGGGGGTTCGCCCTCCCATAGCCCAACAGGCTCGGAATCTGGGGGTGTTATTGGACTCAGGTCTCAGCCTGGATTGGCAGGTGGAGATGGTGGTGAAGGATGCCTTCTGGCAGCTGTATCTAGTGTGGAGTCTGCGTCCATATATTTACAGACCTGACCTGGCCACCCTCATCCATGCCTTCATCACCTCGAGGCTGGACTACTGTAACACGCTCTATGTGGGGTTTCCCTTGATGCTGGCTTGGAGGTTGCAGTTAGTGCAGAATGTGGCACCGGCGGCTCGTCTCCTGATGGGTATGAGTCGGTGAGAGCATATTACTCCTGTGCACTGCGCGCTGCACTGACTGCCTATAATGTACCAAGCCAGATTCAAGGTATTGGTTTTGGCCTATAAAGCCCTACATAGTCTTGGCCGTGGATACCTCAGGGACCGCCTCACCCTCTGCGGCCCAGGGTGGTCCCTTCGGTCCACCGGGGGTGCCTTCTGGGAGGTCCCCCATGTAAGGTGGGGGGGCCTTAATGGAGAGGGCATTCTTGGTGGCCAGGTTGTGATTATGGAACTCCTTCCTGGAGGAAGCCCATCTGTCCCCAAGTCTGATGGCTTTCCATGGAGCCTGTAAGACTTGGCTGTTGTCCCAGGCCTTCGGAGGAGGAGGGGAGGGGGGGTTAATCATGGGAGAGGGGTGGTGGGTTTGGAGGTTTTTTTTGATGTTTTAAAATTGTGTTGATGCTTTAAATTGTTTTTATTGGTGTTATAAGCCACCCCGAGATGCCATGGGCATGAGGGGGCAGCAAATAAATGTAATAAAATAAATAAAGAAAATAAAGAAATAAAGAAATAAAATATGCTGATGATACCCAACTCTACCTCTCATTTTCATCTGATCCAGACCCGGCAGTCTCGGTGCTTACCCGATGTCTGGCAGCTGTTGGGGTTTGGATGAGGGCACGTCGACTGAAGCTGAATCCCAACAAGATGGTGATCGTGGTGGGAAGGGTAGTGGATGTGGCGATTCCTATCATTTATGGGTTCCGCCCTCCACTGGTATCCCAGGTCCATAGTCTGGACGTGCTCCTCGATCCGCAGCTCCGCCTGGATTTCCAGGCAGGGGCAGTGCCGAGGAGTACATTTCAACAATTACATTTGTTGCAACAGCATTGGCTGTATATTTCAAATAGTGAATTGGCCACCCCTCACCCCTCTGAACACCCAGTGAACATACTTAACATTCACACAGGCACAGAGAACACCGTCAAGAGGGAAGAACATGCTCTGCAGCATGATGTTGCAAGGTGGCTTGCTGAGGAAAAACAGAGCCAAAGCAGATGTCACAGCTCATACCCGGAGAGAACCAGGACAGGCGGGGGGAGAACGATGACAAAAAGCACAGCGGAGCTGCAGCAGCGGTGTTCAAGCCTCCAGACAAACAGGCACCATGAAGCAGGCAACTGTTAGCAAGAGCAGGCAGTCAGCAGCTGGGTCATGCATGAAAGAGAATGGTGCAGGCATTGGCCGGGGAGGCAGGTGCAATAAGAGAACACCTGGTACCTTTAGCCATCCTCGGGGAGGCCACTCACCCCCGGGATGGAACCCATGGGAAGAGAAGAGGAACCCCCACCCACAGGCAAAGGGATGGTAAATGGCAAGCACAGTGCACAGAAACACAGGAACACAGGACATGGGAGCAGAAGGAACTATAAAACACAAAGAGGTGAAACCATGGTGGCCAGGTATGCAAAGGATACAGGACACATATGAGAAATACAGTTCGCAGGGCTGCACTGCAGCCAATGCAATCCAGAAACCAGAATATCTAACAAGTATCCCTCACAATGTACATATCTGGCCCCCCTGGAGACACAGGAGGCTGAAAACACCATGGAGTTCACCACCATACAAAACATAACTAATGCAGGCCACACACCCGGGGCAACCTGAAAGGAACAGCGACCCAGAACAGCAGCCCACATAGTGAATACAGAGCCAATGGGACTGAGCCCCAAGTGCAACACCGACCACACAGCAGCACCACAAGGATGGGAGATGCCTGGAAGGACGCCCCCCCCCAAACAAAAAAACCTACACAGACAGAGGGATGAGGAAAAATAGACAGCCTTTATATATAAATAATGGTGAAAAACAACAACAGCAATGAGCTAAAACAAGGTCAGGTCACTGAGGAGAACAGAGCATCTCATCAGGGGTGCATGCGCCAGTCCCAGCTCCAACGGGTGCACTGAGCCTGGGAGAGGATGTCAAGGACCACCTGCATCACCTCCCCCTGCTCACGGGTCCTCTCTGCCTCTCTGCCATGAGCTCCTGCACTGGGGTACAGAGAGAAGAAACCCATCTGTGGTGATCTCCAGGACAGGACACCAGTAATCCACCATGCAGGTTGCCTGGGACAGGAATGGGTTGGGAGGGATAACTCACATATCTTCTGGTACTCCTAGGTGCTGGCACAAAATCCCGTGGCCACCACCTGCAGGTCCTCAGCAATCTGAGCCATGAGGAGCAGGGCCTCCAACAAAGGACCTGAGGTGGGAAGGAAGGTGATGGCCCATCAACAATGGATGGGGTACACACAGGGAACCAGACCGCAAGGCAGGAATGCATCCTGGCACACCTGATGTGAGGCCCACGGAGGAAGCTGGCCACTCCACCCACACCAGGACAACTGCACCAAAATGGATGACAGCACACGTGGACACAGGGAAGACCTAACGTAGCTTGACACAGTTGTGGAATAACCACTGCCAGCCACACCTCGTCCCCTGCCTCTGTCTGCCATAGCAATGTTCAGATGAATGAAGGCATGAGGAGGGACAGGGCTTGGGGTGGGCAACACAGTGGATATAAAAGTGAGGTTCCAGTGGGAGCAAAGGGCTGGCCAGGACAACACAAAGTAGATTAGTCAATGCATACTGACAGGGAGCATCACCCATGGTAGCCCACACCCTGGGGTCATCAGAAACACATTAGGACTGACAGCAATAGCAGAAAAAGGTTAGATGGATGAATACAGTATGACAACATGCCACCCAGCCCACAGAAGAGTGTAGGATGGCCAGACATGCAAGTAGTAGGAGACACATCTGAAAAATACATGTTTCAGGGCTGCGTTGCGGCTGATGCAGCCCTGCAATTCATGCCACAGAAATGCCCTATATGATTAGGATATCTGGCCACCCTAAAGGACTGTAAAAGGAGCAATCAGCAGGGACTAGTAGAGACAGAAGCAGATAGCTAGAAAGCCATTTATTGATGCAAGGAGAAGACCACATAACCGGTCACCAGAAGAGCAAGGGCAGATAAGCTGTCATGCAGAACCCATGCTACTATACACAGCACCCATCCCTCTGGTGTAGGGATGGGAAAGTGACCAAAGAGGGAGGGGAATAATGCAGGGGGTGTCACAGAATCCCACACATTGTACAGCAAATAGCACACAGGTGGAACACCAAGCTTGGAAACAGGGATGAGGGAGGGGCCCTGGAGAACCCAGGGACAGCTGCAGGGGAAAGGCATAGGGACCTGGGAACTGGCAGGGCCATACAGTGGATGGGCGGGTCAGATGGACATCAAGCAATATCAGACTTTGCCAGAGGGATCCCTAGGCTGTGGCCATGGATAGTCACCACCCCTCAAAAAACCTTCCTAGTTGAACATGCCACAGTGATATCCATGGGCATGCATGTATGCATCTACTATGTAACGTGGCAGGAAGGGATGTCTACTAGCATAGGTGGCTCAATATCTTCCCAGTTCACAATATCCATAAGGACAGCCAGCTCAGCTGCTTCAGGCCAATCCATCAGGTAGGGTCCCCCATCGGGTGGCACCAGCAGTCTCAGCTTATCCAGACGAGTTGGCAGTAAGAAAGGCCCCTCCAGTAACCCTGAACACACAGCGGCACGTCAGGAGAGGAACACCACCAAGGAGGCACTATCAGTACTCTGGAAGCCCAGCAATGGTCTGAATGGCCAGGGTGTCACGAGCATCCCATGACACAACTACACCAGGTGGAGGCATGGCCGCATCAAGATTCAGCAAACTGAAGGCCACTCAATCTCCATTGACAGGACAGGCTCCCAAATGGATGCCTCAGCAGTCACATGTGATGGGACAGCAGGTGATGGACAGACAATGGATCTCCCCCCCTCCCCCCCCACCCCAGTAGTCGCTGCACATCGCAGCTTCAGGTTACCCAGAAGCATGGTGGCATGCACAGGCCAAACCTCCTCAACATCAGGCCTGCACAGGTGGCCAAGAGGTGGGCACGACATGGTAGTATTCAGCAAGGCATAAAAGACCAAGCAGAGATCCCAGGGAGAATGAACTGCTGTGTGGAAGAAAGAGGTGCCTCCCACCAGCCATTGACAGGATCCCAAGGCCACCACATAGTGGAACAATACACAATGGGCAGTGAGCATTTTCTCACTAGCTATCCACATGCACTCCCACAGCAGGAGCAGCCAAATTATATGACCTTGGCCCCAGGGGGCAAAGGGAGGGGGATATGTATCAGGCCTCAGCCAGACAGCATGCCGAGGGGAGCCATGAAGGAATGCAGTGGGGGAGGGTGTGTAATTGGCACAGATGCAACCTTGTTCAACGGTTCACGGGGATCGCTTGTGGCTAAGGGCTGTTAATCTGAGAAAAGGGTAGTGGGACAGCTGATTGCCGGAGCAAGTCTCATATCGGAGGGTGCACCTGTAAGGAGGAATACTTCTGAGAGAGGCTGGTGGAGACCACCTTGGCCATACAACACACAGGCAAATGAAGTCATCAGTGCTAACACGGCCACATCTGTTCAGTCCATACCTCATCACCTGCCCAGACAATGGAGCTGCCCATTTCACAATCACCTGCACATAGACAGGTCACTCGACTAATCAGATCCCTATGCTGAGCCCATACAACATGGCCCAGGTTGGTCATGACCAAAGGCACTGGGCTGTGACTGTAGGGTCAGGTAGTGGCCCCAGCCAGTCACATGCCCAAAATGAACCATTGCCAATGAGGACAGGCCCAGCTAAGGAGAAGAACTAACAGAATTGCATTGGTCAGGGGCGGTACAGACAGGCAAGGGCCCATGGGCGGATCCAGGGGGCGGGATCCAATGGAGGCAAGCAACAGGGAAAGCACAGTGTCAGGTATGAACCAAGAATGCCACCCCACATCAGCCAAATGGCCAATGGGTGTGGGTTGGCCAAGATATAACCATGCTCCCTGTGAACCCATGGACCCCCACTCCATTACCACATACCCAGAGCAATGGATCCAGAACTCTGGGCGGCACTGCATGGCTACATATGGGCAGTGAAAGTGTGCCTAATCATGATCCAGAGTGTTTGTAGGGTCAGTATGAAAGTGATCCTGTTCTCAGCTTGTGACCATGCCATTGTTGCACTGGGGCCTTTGGGGGCACTGGGGCCCTTGGGGGACCATGGAACATGGTGCTGCCAACAGGGCAGGGACCCTGGCAATAGCACTACGGCACTCGCACATCTCTTACCAGCGGTGCCTGCTTACCATGCTGAGGGGTGTATGACGAGCACTCCAGTTTCTGCAAACAGACATGGCCAACAACATCTTTGGCATCCTCCTAACCATCCCCACTCAAAGGCTGTTGTGGGTATGACACAAACCTAATGATTGGTGGAATTCTGTCCTAAGAACCTTGAGGGAATCACAAGTGGGTGGATTACTTCAGGATGCCATGACAGTTCCTGTCACGACTTGTGGAAATCCTCCATCCCCATCTGGAGCACAAGTCAACAAACATGCGGGAGCCCATACCTGTGGCCCAGTGGGGCGCCATCGCCATCTGGAGGCTGGCCAAGTCTGATTCTTGTAGGAGTGTTGCCCAGAAGTTTGTTGTGGAAAACTTTACAGTTGCAAACATCCTGCAGGACATGTGCATGGCAATTGTGTAGGAACTTATAAAGTGTGTGATCCAATTGATGGACCTGTTGGGGTGATGACAGGCTTCACTGCAATGGGATTCCCACATTGCATCAGTGTGATCTACAGGACCCACATCCCTATCATCAGGTATCCCCACAGCAAGGATGATTATATCAATCAAAAGGGCCAGTTCTCTGTGGTTTGCAAGCCATGGTTCTTCACAGAGGACTATTCATCAATGTTTTCACTGGTGTCTCTGACTGTAGCCATGATGCATGGATTCTGAGGACCTTGCTGCTCTTTGCTCAAATGTACCTGGGGGAGATTGCACCAAGCCTGCATGCTAACATCGAGGGTTAACATGGACCAATAAGACCTATCAACATAGGCAATCCAGCCTATCCCAAGACCCCCTGGCTGATAAAGGCCTATCTTGTGCCACAGGCCCTGGAGAAGCACCTCTTTAACGACCGCCTGTGCTCTGCCCACTGTGTGGTGGAAAGTAGAGGTGAAATGGCAAGCGACAGTGACCACTTTTTTTTGTCGGTAATGGCTAATTCAACACCACCTTAATGACAGGGCAACCCTCACTGAAGCAGTGGTACTTACCAATATTTGCTGCTGCTATCCAATCAAGCATGTTGCCCTTTTCAGACTTTTTGAAAGTGCCGGAGACTCTCAGGGACTTCGAAGAACTTCTGTAAACTTGCATGAACTGCTGTAAACTTCTCTAAACTGTCATAAACTTTATGGGGGAACTTTCACAAATTGTCATAAATGTCACTAAAACTGTCGTAACTGTCGCAAATTACCGTGAACTTTTGTAAATGTCGCAAAGTGCCATAAATTGCCACAACTTCCATAAACTGTCATAAAAATGCCACATTTTTTCCTAAATTGTCACAAATTGCTGTGACATTTCCTAAATTGGTTGCCATTGGTTGCCATTGAACCGGTGGCAGACAAGCTGAAAAAGCAGCAGCACAAAGCAGAATGGCAAGCTATGCTGCCGCTTTAGGTCTAGACTGGAGAGGGCATTCGGGGTTCTCAAGATGCAATTGCGAGTGTTGTGGAACTGCCACCAATTTGATCTTCAATGAATACCAATGCTGGTCATCACAGTTTGCATCCTCCACAATGTCTGTGATATACAGGGCGTCCCTTGAACAATTCCCTCCCACAGCAACCTGCAGGTCAGAGCATCAGATTGTCAATGAGAACTGTTTCACCTCATTGCACAGCTCGAAGCCAATGGGTGACTAGACTATAGACTTCAGCTGCTTCTGCACCCCTTTCACCCTACACAGGGTTCCCCTTCCCTTGTAATAAACCCTTGTGCAACATCGAGCTGTGTCCTGTGTCCTCATTACACATCCTCATGCACGGATATAGGGCACCATGGACCCCGGAACTTTACTGGGGCCCTGGATGTCATGGGGTGAGCCATCCTATGACTTGCTCAGTCACCAATCATAGAATGACTTCAGGGAACCATGAATTGGTAACTGCTACTGATCATGGGGTGCAGTATATACACCTCCCCACTTCCTTTGGAACCCACATTTGGTTGTGCCTCACAATCACCTGTTGTAGAAGACAGCACCAGGAGACTTACAGGTGGGTCTAAACACCATTTTTTAATTTGTTTTACAAATCAGCCCTTCATTGGGTGTTCTTTTTCCTGCTCCCTCTGCCCCCTCTCTCTGTGCTGCTGCCACATCCACATCCACGTCCACGCCTTACCTGATGGCTGCTGGCTTGCTGGGGCTTACACAAATTCTCTGGTCATTCACATCCCCTCCGACTTCTTGCCCATCCCGTGGAGGCAATTGTTCATCCTGTGGAGTAATGGGAAACATGCATCGATGTGTTGTTACGTGCTAACACCAGGAGAGCCCAATTGCTGCCCTCCCCTTTACTTCCCATTTAGCCAATACCCTGTGACCTGTTAGCATCATGTGTCGGCATGGAAACGTACTCACCTCTCTGCAATGGACTGACAGCTGTGCAGGTTTCTGGATCCTCAGCCTGTGGGCCGCTTGTGGTGGCTGCGGTGGAACGGGGGGGGAGACAGGAATCAAGTTGGTTTGAGTGGCCGGACCCTGTTGTTGGGCATCTTGGACTAACAGAGGGAGAGGTCTAAATTGATTGCGGCCTGGGAGCGGTGACTTCCATGGCAAACAGGACTGCTGCAGGAGCTTCAGGGGTAGCACAGGGACCTGTGAGGTGGTCCGGGACTGTTGTTCCCTCTCCAGATCCACCGCCATGGTGCTAGTGGCTGCGAGGTGATGGAGGAGGGATTTTTCTAGTTCTTCAGAGGATTTGAGGCTCCTCACAGCCTCCTCCATCACCTTCCAGTGAAGTCGCATCTCTTGGAGGTGGGTGGCTGCATGGTGCCACTCCCACAGGTCCACAGGAGTGCCCTGTCCTTTTTGTTGTCCTGTTTCAGGTCCTCCCGTGCCTGTGCCATGTGCCCTTGCAGCTCCTGAGCATTGCTCCTGGTTGCCTCAAACAGTTTGCTCCTGATGTCCTCCATCTGGTGCCAGTTCCTCACCCTCGGCTCGCTTATCCAGATGCCCCTGTCCCACTGGTGGGATCTGCCTCTGGTGGGTGCAACCATGACATCTGTTGGGAGAGGATTGTGGTTACCTGTCTGATTAGGGGCTCTTCCTGGGGGGTGTTCGTGGCTGTGGTGCCTCACCTATAGTGCCTGTTACCCAGTCCTTGGTTTCTATGGGTGCCTCTGTGTTCCACGTGCTGGTCCAACCTCCACCTTAGTAACCTATCCCTTTGTGTCCTCTTTCTGTGTTCTCCATCCTCCTGCCTTTGCACCAATGTGGGTGCCCTTTGTGCCCACAATTCCCTCTCCTGTGGGTTGTGTCCTGTGGTGGTGTATGGTGCCTGTGGGTGTTAGCCTTTCTTGTGGCCATGGACCACCCACTTTCCACAGTACTGTTTTGCACCCTGATCCAATGATAGGTGTGTGCCACCAAGGACCACTCTTCTCCAGTGTGCCCACCTTGTCTTCCTGCCACACATCCATTGCCACCTGGACGTGTGCACCTGCCTTCTTCCAGCACCTACATGAGCAGTAACAGGGCATCCGCCTCCTCCTACTTCTCCTCTTCTTCCTGCTCCTGCACCACCTCCACCACATCCATGCCTGGCTGAGCTGTAGATGAGAGTGGGACATCAGTTGTTTGCTCTCACAGCATCTCCCTTGCCCGTGGCTTTGGCCTTATCACCCGACATGTGCCCGGCCCCTGATGTGAGTTAGGGATGGTGGTCCTACCTGGATCAGTGTCTTCCTCCTCCTGTGGGGCATCCCTGGCATGATCCCCCTCCTCACCCCCCCCCCGCTTCCTGACCTAGGTGCTCTTGTTGGTCAGGAGGATGCACTTGGAGGGTGATCTGATTGTTGGTTGGGTCCAGGAATGTTCCTTCCAGCTGCAGGATGGGGGTGTTTTGACCCCCTGCTCTGAGAGCGCCTTGTGTGGGTGGAGGATCCTTCCATTGGGCAGGCAAAGGATGGAGTGGGGGGGGGTCGGGTCTCCTCCACCCTCTTCCTTCCCCTTACAAAGCTGATTCCCTGTATGCAGGAGGCCACTATCTCCCCGTCCACGCAGAGGAATCAAACCAGCTCCTCAAAGAATGGTTCGTCTCCTGGGAAAGTTGCTCATTGACGGTTTCATTATGGAACACTCTCACCAGGTCCAGCTGCACTGAGGATTCCCCCAAGAGCTTTATGAATGCCATGGTCTCCTCCTGAGTCCAGGGCATGACCTTGGTGGATGGGGCTGTGGAACATGCAGCTGGTGTATCGGCTGGTGCTGCCCAGGGGATGTGGTGGTGACTATGGAGCTGGTGCTTGCCTGTGGTGGGATGGTAGTACTGTGAGCTTGTGGTACTGGCCTTCATTTGCTGTCATCTGCACCTCTCTCTGCAGCTGCTGTCTAGGGCACCATGGCCTGTCCCTCCTGGGATCCCACTGACCTACCTGACTGCTGTTGGGCAGAAGAGTGCTGGGGGCTGGCCTTGCTCATTTCCTGGGGGCACAGGGTTGGTGGTGCTGTGGGCTGCTGTGCTGGTACTTGCCTGTGATGACTGTCATCTGTGCTGTTGCTTTCCACCACTGCTCCTTCTGCCACCCTGTCCCTCCCCCCTCACTGGCATCTTGGGGAGGGGAATGGAGACCACTCCCCCTCCCCATGTCCTGTCTTCCACCGTGTGGCACCTCAGTCTTGCCTCCTTGCAAACCCCTGGTCCTGTGCCCTCCCCCCATTGGGTGCTGCGGGGATCTCTGTGTCTCCTGGTAGCCATGTGCTAATTTATTATCATAATTTGCCAAGGAACAATTTTGTCAGAGTAAATTAAGTCTGTTTCTACATAACTTCATTGTGTACAATGAGTTATATAATGTCTACACTCACATTCTTTACTTCATTGTATGAACTGTACACAATTTGTATACATGTAAATAACAGACTTAATTTACTCTGACAAAATTGTTCCTTGGCAAATTATGATAATAAATTAGTTTCATAATTGTAAAATTTGCAAGTTTAGTTATTGATAAAAATGAAGTATGTATGGTAAGGAATTTAGTACATATATTACATGTATGTTGATGATAAAATATTAAATATTGCTCTAATTGTGAATTAATTTCT
>QEPC01013808.1:314861-335568 GCA_003113815.1 Sphenodon punctatus | reverse complement strand
GGAGGATGTTGCGCGGGGGCGGGAGGTTGTGGCGGGTTTTGGGTGTAGGGGATGTTGAACAGGGGGTGGGAGGTTGTGGTGGGTGTTGGGGGTGGGGGATGTTGCACAGGGGTGCGGGAGGTTTTGGAGGTCGGGGGATGTTGCGTGGGGGGAAGGAGGTTTTGGCATGTGTTTTGGAGGGGCTCAGGAAAGTAGACCCATGTAACTTTCCTGATGATATGTTTTTCCTGTGATCAGCTGCTCTACTGAGCATGTGCGAGCCAGCAGGACCGTGCTGTGTCTTGCAGGTGAGCAGCTGCTCTCCTGCGCATGTGTGAACCAGCAGAACTGATTATTTGATCAATAACAACTCGGTTTTGGCTGCATCAATCAATATCATATTTCAAAAGAACTTGTTATTGATCTCATTCTCGAAGCCTGTGAAGTTTGGGGTCTCAACTCATCCAGGGGGAGGAGATATTGATGATTCAAATACATGAGGATGGTGTGCATTTTGACCACAACCAATTAAAGTTTAAGCAGTTATAATTTTTATGTTCCTAATGGATATTTTTCAAACTTTGTGAATATGATGGTCCTCACAACTTACAGCCATGGTTAAATTTTCAGAAATGTAGATCAAATGGTTTCCTCAAAATTGGAGCTACAGCAGTCCCCCGTTTATTATGAACATTGACTGCCACCCCACACACAACTGAGAATTTCAACATATTGTCCACAATGACTCCAAATTCCTTTTCCTGAGTGGTAACACCTATACATAAATTAGGTGTTACCACTCAGGAAAAGGAACTTGGAGTCATTGTGGACAATACGTTGAAATCTTTAGCTCAGTGTGCAGTGGCAGTCAAAAAAGCGAGTAGAATGGTATGAATCATTCAGAAAGGGATACAGAATAAAAGTGAAAATATGATAATACTTCTACATACACCTATGGTATGACCACACCTGGAGTATTATGTGCAGTTCTGGTCACCCCATTGCAAAAAAGACATAGTAGAACTAGAAAAGTTACAGAGAAGGGCAATAAAAATAATCAAGGCTACGGAATTCCCATGTGAAGAGATGCTTAATTGTTTAGAGCTCTTCAGCTTGGAGAAGAGACGACTGAGAGGGTATATTATAGGAGTTTATAAAATTGTTAGTGGTGTTGCAACACGTAAATAGGGAGCAGTTATTTACCCTCTCTAAGAGTAGTAGAAGAAGGGGAAACTCTATGAAATTACCTAACAGCAGATTTAAAACAAATAAGGGAACATATTTATTTTCACTTGGCCCACAATTAATTTCTGAAACTTACTGCTAGAGAGATTTGTCACAGTGAGTAGTGTAGCAAGTTTTAAAAATAGATTGGAAAAGTTTTGGGGAGATATATCCATTAATGGCTATTAGCCATTAGGTTTTGAGGCTTACTAACTTGGCTTACTTGAACCAAGTAGGTTTTGAGAATGTAACCTCTTACTGTTAAGGACTGGAATAACAGGGAATCAATTGCCCATTGTGATTTTTTGGGTACTTCTCCCAAGAGACAGAGGGTGATTTCAGACATGAGGGGGTGGCCGGAGAGGTGCGAGTTGCAGAGGCTATCGCCATCTCCCTGCCTGGCTGTTGCTTGCCCCCTTGCCACTCTGTTAAGTGTGCCCACCGCCTGATCCTGCCTTGCAACGATCCCTAAATGATGCCGAGCCCAGCTGTGTCCATTTGACAGCAGGGAGAACAGCGCCTGCGTCAACATCCTCAGCAGCCTTTAAAAGCGCCACCGGGGCTGAGCTCAGGGGCCGGAGAGGTGCGAGTTGAAGAGGCTAATGCCATCTCCCTGCCTGGCTGTTGCTTGCCCCTCTGCCACTCTGTTAAGTGTACCCACTGCCTGATCCTGCCTTGCAACAATCTCTAAACGACGCCGAGCCCAGCTGTGTCCATTTGACAGCGGGGAGAACAGCGCCTGTGTCAACATCCGCAGTAGTCCTTAATAGCGCCGCCGGGACTATGGCGGCACCATAGGCACATGCCAGTGTGTCGCGCCAAAGGATGTCACGCACAAAGGCACCCCCTTGTGCGCGGGCTTAGGCAAGGACTATAGGGACTGTGGGAGGGTACTGGTTTCAGGGTGTGAGGCCATGAAGGAGCTGCTGTGGCCTCAGCTCCTCTTCCATCTCCCCAGCCGTGCGTGTATGGAGCAACCGCCGCCGTCTCCCCCGACTGCCGGAGCTGCCTGAGGCCCATGCTGAGCAGAGCCTTTAGGCAGGGATAGACCCGACAGCCCTACAACAAAGGTAAATAAGGGGCTCGTTAGCCTCCAGCAGCGTTGCACTGAGCAGAGAAATACCTGGGACTTGTGTTCATCTGCACCACTTGTCAGCTGTGCAGAGCCTCCAGGTGGGGTTAGAGTTGATAGCCCTGCAACAAAGGTTTTTCATATAACTGCTGGGCCCGGGGGGGAGTTGAGTAAGGTGTCTGACTGGGGGAATCCCAGAATTTGGACCGACCTGTGTCAGCGGCTGGAGTAGCCCCCCCTCCCTCCTTGTGTTATCATCACCAGCTCTACCGGGGCTATCTGAAACACCTGAAGCTCTCCTAGGGCTCACCTGTGATAGCCCTAACTGGTGCCGTCATGTGCCGTGATGGAGCACTGCCTGGAGCTATAAAGTCCTGAGAAGCCCTTGTGAGCGACCTTAGGCGCGGATGGGCTCGGGGTGGTTAAGCCCTGATCAGGGATAACCTGTTGTTTGTAAACTTTATAGTATGGGAAATAGGAAGAAAAAGGAGGGGAAGGGTGGGATGGAAACTCGAGCTCGTACCTGGGGTCGCCAGTCGACTATGGAGGACTTCATGCGGCCTTCTTCTACAGGCTCCCCCCCCCCTCTACTCTGGACTCACAACGTGATACGATAGCTTCGCAATCTCTATTCCGACCGGGGGAGTGTGGGGATTCCCCAGGACCTACAATGCTAAGCCCCTCACAAACTTCAGGAATCTCTCTCTGCCCTCGGGTGTTGACAGAGGAAACCGTGAGGCCTTTGTCCCACTTTAGCCACACAGAACCAGATATTCCCCTTGACCAAATGGGAAACCAATGCTTTGCGGTGAGGCATTTGGTCTCAAAATTGTATGCTCAATAGGAGGGGATTAATATCCAGTTGGAGCTTCAAAGGCTCCAGATGGAGATAATCTGTGATAAACAAAAATTATCAAAGGTGGGGGATTTAGGTCATACTGGGGTTCCCCCATGGTTATTAGCAACAGTCGGGACCCAGACCATAAGTAAGGAAGACTTGCAGACATTTCCAGCTGCTAGAGGCTTGTATTTTCCCATGAAGGGAACCCTCAGGCATTGGCCTTCATTGTCTCTCCATTACCTTCAGGCTTCTTACCATCATGGTCTTCTAAAAGGTCTATTCAAACCCATATTTCCCATATTTTGGGCATTCCATTGTATCCAAATTCAGTCCTAAAATATTTGCTTTTACCCACTGCCCTTCCAAATTACTGTTTACTAGTCTGGTTTTCTTCAATATCATTGGTTGAAAATCTATGGCGACATGCTGATCTTTTTGCAGCAAGGGGAATAAGGTTAGCCAGGAACTATGTTACTACACAGATTTATTCCTTGCTACCTCCAAAACCTCAGAAGGGGTGATATCTCCCAGTATCTGATCCTGTAGCTGTCACTGACGTTGGACTGGTAAAACCTCAGGCTGGAAGCGGGAGGTCTTTTTTGCCATTTGTCCAAAGTAGACATTCCCAGGTCGAAACCCCCCATGGGGATTTAGTTCATGGGAAATCCAAGGACCAGGACATCTCATTGGTTCAAGGCCTTCAGTGCCTAGAAACTGAAAGTAGCAGTAATAATAGAATCAGAGGTTTTGCAGTGGAATGGAATAATACCACGACTTCCCCCTAAGCTGAGGGTTTTTATCCATTAGTGCCTGGGCTTCCAGTGTCGGAGGAAGCGGTGGAAACTCAAACTGGAATAAGTCCCCTTTTTGCGACTCAGGTCCAAATGGAGATACCATCAATGCAGCAAATAATAGATGAACCCTTGGCCATGTTAAACGAGACAAATAGCATTTTACCACCTTATTGACTATTACAAAAACCCCAGCTAGGAGTCCTTAATCTATGCTCTTGGAACGTGGCAGGGTGGGATCATCATAAAACAGACCCTGACTTTCTAGTCTATTTGGGTAAGTTTCATATAATACTTGTCCAGGAAACCTTGACTAAACTCCGACTTGTACTCGAGGGATTTAGGGCCCATGATTTGCCTGCAATAAATCATAAAATGCGAGGCCACCCTAGTGGGAGACAGGGTTGTTTCTTATTATCAAGTCTTCCATTACAAGAAATAGAGGTCATCAAAATCCCGGCTTTGACTATGGCAGTAGTTTTCTGCCTAAACACACAAACTTGGGTCATAATTTCAGTATATATTCCCCCGTGTAATGAGGGGTCCTTTAGACCTACTTGTTGGACAGGATTGGATAGCCTAATTACCAGCCTAAAAGAAAAGTACCCTGAGGGACAGATAGTTGTCGCAGGCGATTTCAATTCAAGATTAGGTGCTAACGATCAGGCCCTTATTCAACACTGCGACCCCCTATCTCAGGAATACTTTCCTCCAGAGAATCTAAGGATCCTAAGGTAAATACATCTGGTATAAGGCTGGCTACATTTTCCAAGACACATAGACTATATATCCTAAATGGCTCAGGATTTGGCGACCCTAAGGGGGTCGCATATCTGGGTCATGTGGGATCAAGCTTAGTGGATTACGCATTGGTATAACCCTCCGTATTACCCCAGATAGCGGATTTTCAGGTTGGGGAAATGTTGGCCAATGACCATGTGCCAGACACTGGCCTTGGGTGTATTACCTGATAAGTTCTGTCCCCCCAGTATAGTCAACATAGAAGGGGGTTCGCTGGAAGTCTTGGGCTCTGCCAGATAGGATAGGTTAACCCCAGATAAAATAATTGCCCTCTTACGGGACCCAAACTGCTTGGCTTTGAGGAAGGCTTTACTGGCCTCGGCTGGTGACGAGGGCACGGTGGCACTATTCAACCATTTTATGGACAGTTGTGGCCAATATTTGAAGACCAAAAGGCTTGGAGTGAAGGCCCCTGATCCAATAAATGGGGAAAGGAGCCAAGGCTGGTATGATAAGGAATGCCGGGATACTAAGCGAGAGATGGCCAAAATTTACACGCAATATAGATCTACTAAGGCCAACTCATTACCCCCTGCCTATCATGCGCTCAAACAAAAGTATAAGACTTTATTAAAAACTAAGAAAAGCTATTTTGTACAAACAAGATGGGAGGAACTCCTGTATGCAGCAAAACAAAAGAACTCAAAGGACTTTTGGAGCTTGGTAAATGCCAATATTAAATCTTAGCCGGTGATGGCGTCAGCTCCTATTCTACCTAGTGTGTGGGTGGAGCACTTCCGCCAACTTTTCAACTCTGGTGACGGGTCTCCCGATCAGGAAGTACTGCTGGGCCATATCAACGAAGATTCTCCATGGCCATCGGTCACAATAATAGAGATAGGATCCCTGGTTGATAAGTTCAAAAATGGTACAGCCACGGGTGGTGATTTGGTCCACATAAAATTCCTTAAACGCCATAGGGAATGGTGGTTCCCGGTCCTTGCTGCTTTATTCACAGCTATAAACACTACAGCGGCAGTACCATTAGGATGGGGAAGGGCCATTATAATCCCGATTTTTAAGTCAGGTTCTAATAGTAATCCAGCAAACTATAGACCCATTAGCCTTCTGTGCATAGTGACAAAGATCTATGCTAAATATTTGTTAACCAGATTTATAGATTGGCTGAAAGAGGAAGCAATTATAGTTGAAGAGCAGACCAGGTTCCAGCAAGGCCGCTCTACCCTAGAGCTATGCCTGGTGCTATATCACATAGCTTCAAAATATAAAACACGTAACGGAGTCTTTTTTGCTGCCTTCTTGGATTTGAAGGCAGCTTTTGACTCTGTAGACAGGCAACTTCTTTGGGCCAAGTTGGCAGCCTCTACCATTGACAGGCGGCTGCTTTATTTAATACGTTCCTTACATAATAACTCCTCGGTATCAGTTAAGTTAGATCATCAAGGACACTTAACACCACCTGTTGATACTACCCGGGGAGTACGACAGGGCTGTGTGCTCGCACCAGCCCTGTTTAATTACTATATCAATGATGTTGCCACTGGGTAGTAGAGCCTAAGTTTTTTCCACCTAAACTAATAGATAGACCCTTGGGATGTTTTATGTACACGGACGACGTGGTCCTTTTATCCCAGACGTAGATTGGCCTGAAGCGTCAACTGGCGGCATTCATGTCCTTTTGTAGGGATATGAAATTGACACTTAATGTTCAAAAATCCAAAATTATGGTCTTCACAAGCACCAGGAGAGTATACAATTGGGAAATAATGGGGTACAAATTTCAGCAGGTGTCTAGTTTCCGGTACCTGGGACTTTTATTTCATAAATCACTCTCCTGGAAGCATCATGTCCAAAGATCAATTTTGGCTGCCAAGGGCTGAAGCCAGGCAATTTTGGGTTTTTTTGCACGGTCAGGCAGGTCAGCTGTCCAGCCAGCAATTCAGACCCATGGTGCCAAAGTCAGGGCAAAGGTTATGTATGGCACCGAGTTATGGGCATCTTTTTATGCCCACTTGCTAAATCCCATACAGGCGAAGTTCCTGCAGGGGCTCCTGCACGCCCCTCTGGGCACCTCATATGCTGCCTTAAGGGTGGAGTGTGACCAGAGGGGCTGGCAGCAGGTGACTGTGGAACAGGCCTTACAATTATGGTGTAGATTCTCGGACCCTCATTGCCCTGTGTTGTTACATAGCCTGGGTAAAGACACCTATTTGGACCCTTGGATGAAGAAAATCCAGGCAATTATTTCATTGATGGGTATTTCAGCTGAATACTTGGCCCACAAGCCTGTGGTTTCCCTTTTTACGGAAGTGAAAATGAGGGTACAAGATATAGGTAGACAGCTGGACTTGGGGAAAATAGCAGTATCCCCCCACATGCGGTTTTATATGGAGCTAGCCCCAGGTTTGGGTCAGCTGACTCACTATCTCACAGCAGATATTTCAGCAAGGGGGAGAAATTTAATCCTGGCTGCCCAGTTTAATGCTTTACCTTCCCAGGTCTTAGAGGGCCGCCTGGATGGTACTCCCTTTGTAAATAGGTTGTGCCCTTTCGACAGACAGTCAGTGGAAACGGTAGGACATGTAGTGCTTCACTGTCATCTATATGATACTCAGAGGCAAAAAAAATTGTTCGATCTAATATCAAAATTTCCAGATAGATCTGACCAAACCATACTTATCTATCTCCTGAATAGTGCTGACACTGATGTCATCAAGCGAACAGCATGTTTTTTGACCCATGCCTCTTATAAAAGGGAGGAATTTTTGACCTTTAAATCAAATCCTGAAGGTTAAACTAAGTGACCCTAAATTCTGAGTTTATTGTAAAGTGTCAGACAGTGGTTGAATAGAGTTGTATTTCTTTTTAGCTTTTTATTGTATAGTTTGTGTAATATGTTTGTATGTGCTGTAATGGCCTTCGGCTACGCAAATAAATAAATAAATTTATTCAGACGTGAGGGGGCGGCTTTGGTCCTGTCGATGTGCCAGTCAATCCAGGCAGGGAATCTGGGGGGGCAGGGGGGCACAGCGCAACGTTCGGCCTCACAGCCCTGCCCCCCCACGCTCCTGAGGCCACCCACCCTCTGGGAGATGGGCAGGCGCCACGGCCAATCTGGCCGCGGCACCCGCCCGCCCCCCAGAGTATTGAACACGGCCTGGAATCGGCGGCGAGCATGGCCGCCAATTCCAGGCCATGGTCAGAGGCCAGACGAGACATTACCATGCTCAACCATGGTGAATCCCGCCGTGGTTGAGCATGATAACGTCACATCTGTTGGGGGCAAAAAGTGATTCCTGCCGGGAGTTCACCCCCGATGGGAATAACTTTGACCACGCTTTCGGAGATGGTTCCTAGACCATCCTCGAAAGCGTGGTTATTTTGATTCCTGCCGGAGGTTCACTGTGGTAAACATCTGGCGGTCATCAAACAGACGTTGCGGGACCATTCCCCACCACAGGGGATTGTCTGTGGTTGATCGTAATCTCGTAATGTCTGAGAATACCCAGAGATTGGCCACTGTCGGAGGCAGGATGCTGGGTTTGATAGAGCATTGGTCTGACCCAGTGTGTCACTAATTATGTTCTTATGTTCATCACCCATCCATTGTGCATGTTGCGGGGTTGCATAGGGCACCAAAGTGGCCCTGCAACATGCCTAATAGATAAGTGATGGGTGGGTAATGGTAGGAAGACTCTTGTCTAAAAACACCCTTTGAGACTCTTCAATCCCTCAGAGAAATAATGAATTGGCCAGATCCTCTGCTATTGGTTAGTGCAGTGCAGCTGAGGATAATTTATTTATTTTATTTATTTAATATATTTATATCCCACCCCTCGTACAAGCAGCTCAGGGGTTGGACAAGGGAGGAGGTACCACCACCCATGACAGCACCCACACACACCGCTGACCCCGCACCCCAAGAAGAACAGCCTGGGACCTCGGGAGCATCAGGTCACTGTCAAGGACAGGCATGAGGAGCCCATGACCCATGTCCGGGTCGAGGGACTCCGATGAAGACACACTGGTGACCCTGAGCCAGTGGACGCGAGGGGAGCAGTTGGAGCAGAGTCCCATAGAGCAGCTGCCCACTGAGGACTCGGAGATGGACATCGAAGGTACGCATAGGTGGAGGATGGTACTGGGGCCAGCATGGACACAGCTGGCGGAGGAGGGGGGAACAAAAGACGGTTAACAGAACTAACCAATCCCCCACCCCGGCCCCCTTACCACAGGCATGGAGGCAACGGAGTGGAAGTTGCAATGGGAGTGGTGGAACACATTGAGGAAGGTAAGCGGAAGGGATGGGGTCCACAGGGTGCCGGGAGGTGAAAGGGGATGCAGGATGGACACGGAAGAAGGGACACGCACCCTGATGTAAAAACACCACGTCCATTCCCACACAGAAGCAGTACCACAGCCGCAGGCGGCTGAGGCCGAAGGGGAGCAGCAAGGTGAGTGGGAAGGGGGGCAGGTCACCTAAGGGAAGGGGATCAGATGGGCAGAGATCCTAGCCCCCCTCCCCCAGCTCTGATCCGGGGAGGTACACGTGCAGCTAACTGGTGCTCCACCAAGCATACCTAACCTGTATCCCACAGAACCACGGCCTGTGAAGCCAGGATAGGCAGGAGAGGGAACTGTGCCACTGTCCCAGCGTATGCATGAACACGGCATGTGTACGCCATCGCCGGGAGGACCTCACAGAGGAGATCTTGCATACGAGCATGGAGCAGGGGGAGGCGATGATTGCATCCATTGACAGGATGGAGGCAGCAACCGACCGAGCCATGAAGCAGGTGGAGGGATGGGACAGACAACTGGTGACCGAGATGCAGAAGGAGAAGAGGCTGCAGAGATGGGCTTACACCAGGCAAATGGAGGCAATCGAACGGATGACAGCTACCATTGACCACCTGGGCACTGAGCACTCCATGAAAATTGACCGGTCGCTAGAGTTTGGCACCTCACTGCTGCTCCATGCAGGGACTATGAGCACCTACATAATGGCAGCTGCACCCCCGGGCACCATGCCAGCTGTAGCCCCACACCCACCACCCATCCCACTGCCAGTGCCCATCCCACAGCAGTCAGAGTAGCCCCAACCACAGGGCCCATTCATTAGTCTGCACGGCCCACAGGGGATGTGACAGCTGCAGCCACCCAGGCAGGTGTAGCAGCAGTAGCAATCTCTGTGCCCAGTGCAGCCCCCACCACCTGCCACCGTGGACATCCACCCAGGGCAGAGCAAGGAACTGCTGGAGGGGGATGCAAGTGCAGGTGAGGGCAGCTCGCAGGCCACAAATCCGGCACCCAGGTGATGGAGAACTTGGCCCCGGAAGCAGGACAGGTTGGGGGCAAGGAGTAAGGGGAGGGGTAAGTAGGGCACTGAAGGCACTGTACATAGAATAAATGACCTGTTATACACTCTAACCATCATGACTGTCATTCCTGGGTAATCTTTGCGGGGATCCTGTGTGTACTGGGATGATCATGGCCCTGTTGGGCATGGCTATGCAAGGGGTACCACACCACGGACTCTGGGGCAATGGAGCCAACACCTCACAGGAACCAGAGGGGAGGGAGGACCCACAGGACATGGTACGGGGCCAGGGATCACAGGCATCGGGGACTACTGTGGATCCACAGGCCACACAGCTCTGAGGCACCCCGGTAGCCTCAGGGCAGGGGAACCCATGGTATGTGCCTGGTGAGTGCTGCATGGATCCACTTAACATAATGGTACTCCCTAGGGTTAGCCTCATTCACATAGAGCGGGACTGGGCCAGCTGGCCAATGAGGCATGGGATAGCCCAGAGCAGCCCCATTGGTCTCGCAGATATTGTGCAACAAGCATCAGGCACCAATGACAAGTGCAGAGGTCTCCACCAAGTAGTCCAGATGCCCAGCTAGGCACCTCCATCTCTGCTTGAGGGCACCAAAGGCCCTCTCGACCATGGGCCATGAGGTGCACAGCCGGGTGTTGTACAGGGACTCCTTTTGGTTCCTGGCAACTGGATGGGCCTTCATGAGCCATTGGAGCAGTGGCAATCTGGGTCATCTGCATGTTGGCATAGTCCCCCCTGTACATCGCGAAGAGGGAGGAAATGGTGAGGATCCGGGCATCATGGTTGTGGCCAGAGTGGCCGGTGACGATATCTATGAATTGGCCCCGATGGTCGACAATGGCCTGCACCTGCAGTGAATGGTATCTGTGCCTGTTGATGTACTCAGCTGCATCATCGTGAGGGGGCTGGAGGACCCCGACATGGGTACCATCAATAGCACCCAGGCAGTTCGGGAAGCCTCGAAGCTGGCCATTATGGCCTCCTGATCTACTAGCTGGATTACGTGGTGGAGGAGGACTGCCTCCACAGCCTCACAAAAGTTGCGGATGATGCAGGTGATGGTTGTCAGGCCCACACCAAAGTGTTATACCACTGAACGGCAGGAATCCGGGGTGACCAGGCCCCAGACTGATATGTCCACCCGCTGCATGACAGGTATAGGGGAGCACATGGGGGTGTGCTGTCATTCCAACCAGGGCTGCAGGAGCTCTGGTAGTCACCGGAGGGTACGCCAGTCCATCCTGAAGTGGACCTTCCAAGCAGCATCATTCCATCGTGTCAAGGCCCCCTCTCACAATTGCTGGGTCTGTGCACAGCCCAGAGGTGCCTTTGGGTGGGCATCGCGAGCATGACCACATTGAGGGGAGCCGTCCTCCTCCAGTAGTGGCGAGCTTCAGCTTGCCTGAGGGCAGCTGGATGGGTGCATGCAATCAGCATGGCCCTGCAGAAAACTGGACAGCCTGTGCGCTGTGTGCATGGCCTGGATACGACGGGACCTGTTGTGGGCAAACAGGCTGCTTGCAGCGAACCGGGTCAGGCTGGCCCAGACCCCTGCATACAGGTGGAGCAGCTCCGTGCTGGCCCACTGTAGCTTGGTGTGCTGGCGGTACTACTCAACGATGACCTCCAGTACGAGCCAATGGGTACCCCACTGGTTGGCATCCATGGCTGGTACCAGCAAGGAGCTGTGCTGGTACATGCCACTAGAGCATTGGGCATGGACAGGCACACTGCTCAGAGGGTTGCTCCTGTCATTGTGCTGCAGGTTGTGGCTCGCTATGAGGGGCCTGTGGTGGGAACACACCCTCACGCCAGCAGATGTCTGTTGAGGCCTGACCCCTGGTGCTTTGCCAATTGGTTGTGGGATATGCCTTAACAGGTGGTCTGGATGGCACGGGGCCACGCACCTGTACCGGGAGGGCTATGCCTGTACATCATGTGGTGTTGGTTGCTTGGGTGCCGGGAGGGAGGGGGGGCTCTGGTTAGGGCATGTATGTGGCTATGTGAGGGTGGTGTGTGGGTGATTGTACGTGATCTGCTTAACATAGTGGTCAGTGTGTAGCCTGTCCCTGGGTTTCGGTTCCTGCAGCTGTGCTGTGTCCTCTCCCCACGCATTTCTTCCTAGCCACCCCATAGTGCTGCCTGTACCCTTATTGCGTGTCCTTGAAGCTCCCCAGGTTGCCTCCTCTGCCTACTGTGGTTTGTGGGGCCCCACTTTATTTGATTCTCAGACCCTCTGGCAGCTGCACCATAGCCGATACCGCTGCTTTGCAGCTCCCGCTCTGCAGTTCTGCAGTTCATTAGCATTGCTGGACCTACAGTGAGACCATGGCTCTAGCTGATCTGTGGCATTTCCAGACTGTTCAACTGTTCCTGAGCTCCCCTTCTACCCTCCCAGAGGACTATAGGTGTCTGTACTCGGACCTCGCCACTTTGGATATGTGGCTAGTGCTTGCGAGTGCCGGCTCCATGCAGAGGAGCTGGGCCTCTGTCCCTTTCCAGATGGGTGCATTCCAGAGCTGAGGGGGTCGCTGGTGTAATGGTCTGATGCTGAGACGGTATTAGCTCTATCTGTATGTGCCCTGTCTGGCTTCCAGACCTGTCTGGCGGAGGGCGGCCCTGCCCTGGCTGTCTTACTTCTGCTGCATCCTGGGGGCCTGTGGCTACCAGTGTTTGCATAGAACCTCATATTATTGCCTGTTGGAGCTTGGACAACTGTCATGGTCCCCTGGGGCTGACTATGCCTTGCCTGATCCCACAGAACCTGAGCTGCTGGTGCACTCTGAGGTGTGGTCCCATGCCAATGTTCAGGTTGGGCTCACCGGTCCCGATCCTTTTGAGGCCTACTATCTGGTTGCCCACCACATGGCATGGATGGGCTATTGCTGGGGCATGTTGCAGTGGTGGCACTACGTTCATCTTTTGGGCCACCCCATCCCACCCCCCTTCATGACCCCATGCAGGTGGCTGTAGGTCCCCCCAGACACATCTGTGTCACTTTTGTCATCACCACCAGCACCCCTTGCATCTCCCTGGCCATTCCATTCTGTGACACGTTACAGCGTTCCCTTTCCGGACCCGCTGCTATCCCGACTCCATCTGTTACCTCCATTCCACTCAGCTGTGCTGGTTTGGCTGCACCCCGGAGCCATCTGTGTGACACCACTGTACCATCAGTGACCGAGGGATTCGTTTCTGTGACCTGCCCCCCGTTCTGCTGTTTGGTGCTTTTTGACAAGTGTTCCAAGGATCCCCATGGACCTTTGCATCCCTTGCTCTGCTGGCTCCCCACCTGTGTCCATGATAAGCCCCCACCCCCGTGATGCCTCCATGACTGTTTGTATCTGGGGTTCTCATGCTCGTGCCACCCGGCTGTCCCTTTTGGGGGCGTGGGGGGACAACATAAGCTGTCCATGACCTGGGGCACGCTTCCCTTGCTGGCTGTGCATTTTCATCAGGGACCAGTTCTCTTGCTGTTGGGACCTGCCTCTGTTCTATCCAGTGCCATCATCGGATTGGTGAATCGTCCCCTGTGACCCTGCTCTGTGACCGTGGGGACCCCTGTCAGCTCAGCGGCCTGTGTTACTGTTGGGTGCCTCATGCTGCCTGTGCTGTCTCTGGGGTTTTGGTTGCCTACCCCCATGTCCCACTCTGTTCTGGCCCCTTCACTCTTCTTGATCTTTGGCGGTTATTGGCCTACCCCCTCTCCCACCGTGCCTTTGGCACTATCTGTT
The DNA here is from genome assembly GCA_003113815.1 of Sphenodon punctatus. Taxonomy (NCBI): domain Eukaryota; kingdom Metazoa; phylum Chordata; class Lepidosauria; order Sphenodontia; family Sphenodontidae; genus Sphenodon; species Sphenodon punctatus. The sequence goes on along the minus strand of QEPC01013808.1, from coordinate 321,820 downwards.
GGGCTTCCCGGTGTGGTGTTCCCCATTCATTCCCCCTTGTGTGAAGTTGCTCCTGGCTGTGTGGGGTGCCCTGTCTGCGTGTCTGTTCCTGGGAGTCTGTCCGTTCCTGTCCCATTGTTGTTGTTGTTCCCTTGTGTGCCCCTGTGTGTCTCCCCTTTCCTTCCTTTCCCTGTCAGCTGTGCATGTGCTCTCATGTGTGTGTGTGGTTTGTGGTTTGCTCTGCCCTTGGCTTCCTTCCCCCCATTGTGTGTGTGTGGCTCTGCTGTTCTCCTCCCTCCTCCCCCTCCCTTCCCATTTCCCCAGCATGGGCAGGACCTTGTGATGCTGTTAGCGTCCTTTGCCCTCACTCATCCATGTCCGTGTCCCACCCTGGTCGCTTCTGGGGGTTCTTGCCACGTTCTGGGATCAGAGTAGCGTCTTTTGTGCTGTCCCAGATTGTAGCCTGGCTGTCTGTTTCCTTGCTGTGGCAACACTCCTGTCATGTCTGTTTGGGGCCTGTCTGAACCATGGGTGGGGGTTAGGCAGCTTTCCACAGTTGGGGATCCACCGTGGCGAGCTGGGAGCACAGAACATCTGAAATTACCCCATGTCTATTTTTTGAATATACACCTTAAAGGAGATATTGAAATTAATGATCTAGGAGCCTATAGATTGACTCTGCCCTCTGGAAGCAGGGTGCCAAGCAGTTCCCATCATGACACTTAGGCATATTGTTAAAGAGCACGGAACCAGAGAGCTGCATCTATGAGGAAATGGCCCTGTATTTTATTGAAGTTTATAAAAAAGAAATGGAGCTTATCTAAAATTTGACCTTCTGTAGGGTACAGTACAACAAATTGGTTTTTTTGTAAAAAAAAATTTTTTTTTTTTGTAAATTTAGTCCTTGTAGCCTCCGAACAGTTGGCATTTTCCAGTGAAATAATAAACCAGCACTATAGAGAATTATAGGCTCTGTCTCTACCAGACTTTTTTTTGAAGCTTCCACAGTTTGATTCCTAGTTTTTCAAGCCAGCAGCTACAGTTGGTGCACCAAGTCAGCCTCTATTACTGGACCAAAATAAAGCTGCCATACCAGTTCTCTGAGCAAGGCACTTGGATATGTGATTAATTTGTTTCGTAGGGCTATGAAAATGCATCATAAATCTAAGACATTGAGATCTAATGTTGAAATAGTTTGGCTCTAAGAGGCAGCTACTATGTACCTTATTCAGATTTATGTTTAAAGCAAGCAAAAAAACGGTGCGTGGTGAGTGGATTAATAAGGCAGACTCCAATGGGAAAGAAAATATCTAGTAGCAGAATAGCATTTATAACTGGAAAAATTGTTTATATCTAAAGGGAATGGAAAAATTTGTTTATAAATGCCTGCTTTTTCCCTGAGGAAAAAACAGTCCCCAGTGCACAGTCTGAATATCCAGACTGTGTGCTGAGGCTCAGTGTAGGTAGTAGATTGCAATAACCCTTGTGCCCTTAATCTGCAGGTAAAATAATTGCATTCTTAGTCACTATGTACATAGGCACAAATCAACTGGCCAATTCCCACCCACTATTATTATAATTTATCAGAAGCATTGTTGTTCCTTCACCAAACCAACATACTAGTTCTCTTGGGATTGATCTTCCTCTCATGTATGGAGCTCACATCTGGGCTTTCAGAATTCTCCTGATCCTATGCAGAACTCTAGCAGTTCTGCCTTTGGCTTCTACAACACGGAGTAAGGGGGAGGTAGGATTGCATCGCCCCCCATATGTAATTGATAGCAGAATGATTTTAAACAGCAAGTGAATTAGCTGTTCCAGAGCAAAGATGATATTGTGCTACACTATTGTTCATTTTCTGAGAGATCTTTTCTATATGGGAAAGTCTCTTAGCATCAAAATGTATTTAGTGATTTTCTAGATGAAAAACATGAATGTCTAAAGTGACCTAACAACCCCTCGCTTTTATCTGTCTACCTAGATAAAACTTTGGCTTCATTTGACTGCTTTAGCAATAATTTGGGGTTTAGGTTTTATTTATATAGAACTGGGAGACACTATGATTATTTAGCTAAACAACCAATAGAAATCTGAGTGGATTTCTAGGGTTGAATCCCACTCAGCAAATTACCTCAAATGATTTACAAGCTCAGTGAGTTAACTGGTGTTCAATTAACACCAATGGTGGTGCTAGAAGAATGATGTTAGAGCTGCAAGAGGCTTCAAGCTAAGCAGAACTAGCATGGTTCCACAAAAACCAATAGGAGAATTCTGATGGTATCTCCCTGTATATTGCTGGCTGTGGACTGTGGCAGGTTCAGTGGACTAAGAAAACAGAAGCCTCTGCAACAATTCACAATTGTTTCCCCCCAAGGCTGGGCCTCAGTGTTGCAGAGGTAGCAGCTCCATGTCATCTTTTTGCTCTATGGAAGCAATTCCTTCCATCGGAACCTGTTAGAACCTTGTACCCTGTTGCCAAGGTGACTACTCTGACATGCAACCAAGTAGGGAAGAAAAAGATTTGCCCATCAATGACACAAGGAGTTGGGAGGGGGAAATAATCTAGATGGGAAATGTTTTGTGGATGTTGGTCCAGAGGTGCAAATTTCAACCAGTCTTACAGGAGTTTCTTGAGTCCTCAGGTGAATATAATGTGGTGGGATTATCCCTTCTTTCATACTAATCCCTAAATCTCACCCTGATTAATTTGCAATTGCAGAACTGCCAACCAGTCTGTTTAACGGGTTAGTTATTTGGGAGTCTGTACATACAAGAATTGCCACCCTGCTACTTCCTATTTTACACCTGCCCTACGACTGGATTTCTCCATAGATAGTGCTTGTTTCGATCACCTGATTACTGGGCCTGCTCTACTTTGAAGGAAGCTCTTGAAGTGAACCAGGAGAATGATGACACTTCAGTGGCTCATGCTGAGAGCAAGGTCCATTCATTGCAGTACTTTGTCCTCCAGCTGTGATATTCTCTGTGACAATTCCTCTTTTGTTGGAGCTCCTGTGGCTACGTGACAATGGACTGCAAGAGCACATTTCAAATTCAAAGTGTACAGAAAACTTTCCTCTGTGTTCTCCTTTATCTTCTCTTTCAACAGTCCCCCTCCCCAACAAGCTGTTATGTATAGATGAAATTTAATATCTGATAGGAGATCAAGCTTTCATAATCTTCTTGCAAGGAAGGAGATTAGGAACAAAGCAGAGATTAATTTGATGAGATTTGTCTCCATCTTCCCTTAAAATCTTTTCTGGGAAATTCTAAAGTTTCCGTTTAATCTATGATTAAACCTGAATATATCTTCAACAGGGAATCCAAGGATGTAATATCTGTTTACTTAAAGAACATGTGTTATACATAAAATCTGCATAGCCATTATTTTATACCAAGTAGGCATATGGTGCCTTTGCTGTGTAGAAATTGCACATATTTTGTAACCTTTACCTCACAGTTCACTATGGCTGTTTAAACTGGTGTGACTTGCCTTTCAGAAATATTAACCTTATAGTAAGCGTAGAAAGTAGGGTTTGCCATGGTTTTCCCAAGCATTGGCAATAGAGACAAAGTAGTAAATAAAAGATATCACTTTAATACTTTGTTGTTGTTTCTTATAGTAAGAGATTGCTTTGGGAGGCATAGGATGTTTTTTTTGTCCCCAATGGAAACTTTTAAAAAATACAACAATAGGGTTCTTGTGGAAAAGTAATTGCGTGGCTTTTAATTTTAGGCAGTTTATGGGTGTTTTTATATGTGATGGTGACAGCCTGGGCTAGCCACCATCACTGCCAGGATCTATCCGGGGAGAATGTGTGTATATATATATATATATATAATAAATACACATTCTCCCGGGATAGATCCTGGCAGTGATGGTGGCTAGCCCAGGCTGTGTCTCAGGAAAGTCACAAGACCTCCCAAGTCATATGACCTCCGAAGCAGAAATAAAGTGCGCTATCACATTTGAAACCCCTCTTTAGTGGACCTGGTCCAGAGTCCTCGCTGGTTTCAGATGCCATGGCAGCCATCATGCCCATTTGGGGGGGGGGGGTGCGGCACTGAATGCAGTCCGGGGACAAGGTGAGGTGGACACATGTACATGCTTCTCCCCCCCCACCCCAGTGGCCTGACCCCCATCAAGTATATATATATATTATTGTTCTAACTGCTAGCCGCTGTTCCAAGCTTCCAACTGCTCCAAGCTGCCTCTGGCAGGAGGGGAGAGATATAAACTTTAATATAAATATATAATATTTATTACATCTGGAAACTGGCGTGACGGTGCCTTGATGGTTAAAGCGGGGTAAAGTATGGTAAAGTGGGCCACTGTCACAGCTGAAAACACCCATTGGCAAGGTGCTGGCCAGTGGTAAGTCCTGATAATACTACACTAGCCAGAATCCTAGTCACTAGCACAGGTGATGGAAGAAGACTAGGCCCACTGAGAGAAATTTGAGGCTCAACTGAGAATGAAATTAATTCTCACAAGAAACTCTGACGAGATCTGACGACATTTTCAAGAATCTCAAAATACCCCCAAAATGTTCTGTGCATGTGTCAAATGGCTCTGCATCTGTGAATTGCATTTTTCCTTATGTGCAGACCATTTTTTTGACTATTCTGAGGTTCTCAAGAATCTTGCATGAACCTTGCAAGAACGCCCGATTCTCATGAGATTCTCGAGATGAAAAAATCTTGTCAAAAAGCCTATACTCTACGAGATTTTAGAGAAGGATGAAATCTCTTTTCAGCCCTACCTGGTACATCATGGTAGCTGCAGAAAATCTCCCACCCCATGCCCGTGTCGTACGTTTTGAAATCAATATTTGGAGACCATAATGGTACTTTATTTACACATATGTTACATGCTCCATGGCTGTGGAACTTCCTGCCAATAGAGGCCTGATTGGCCCCGGATCTTCCCTCTTTTCCATGTAGCTGTAAGACCTGGCTGTTCCATCTTCCCTTTGGTGGGGAAGATGGGTGGGGTGGGATGGGAAGGTATGGTTTCATGGACACGAAGCTTGTTTTAATCATCCATATGTTCATGTTTTTATGTTTTTAAACTTTGTTTGTAAGCCGCCCCGAGCCACTGTCCTGGAGAGGTAGAGTATTAAATTTATTTAATAAATAAATAAATTAACTTAAATTAGTATTGTTCTAATCATATTGTAATGCATATTATGATAGAAACTTGTTGTAGTTCGAGGGGGGACCCTGAGCTTGGGGTTCCAGTACAGTTGAACTCCCATTTCCCTCCCCTGTCTGGCCTGAAGAAGGTACTGCATCAGTTAAATTACATGAATAACAGGAAACCTTGAGAAGGCAAAACTGGAAAGAAAAGGGTCGAACTTTCAAAAGGGCTATGCAGAAATTCTCAAGTGCAAGCCTTGAGAACAGTACTGTGAAAGCTACAGCTGCCCTCAGGGGGAAACAGATTCTCCTGAGACGAGAGCTAAATGGTCCCCACAAATACAGGAGTTGGTGACGGCCGTACTTTCACCCCAAATTTTGGAATCTTTCATAGTTAATTATCCACAGGAGCCAGAGAAAATTATACAGGCACATGAAGCTTTTATTTCTAGACTACATCCTTTATTAGCAGCACCACCTAAAGAAACTGGGGGGGAAGGGGAGCATAGACCTTCGGAATGGTATGATAAAACCTGTAGATTGGCAAAGCATAAATTGAATCAAATAGCTCATGCAATAAAAGGAGGTAGCTCGAACAGCCGCCTGCTCGAGAGTTTTATAATACCAAGGAGAGAGCACAAAAAGCTTATTAAGGAAAATAAAAAGCAGTTTCTATTGGCTTATTGGGGAGACTTGGTGAAGACTGCATGTGAGGGTAACTCCTCATGCTTTTGGTCCTTGATAAAATCAGCATGGGCCCTGGGAGTTAATACAGAGGATGTTTATATTCCAGCAAGTAAGTGGGAAGCTCACTATAGGGCCATCTTCTTGGGTTATCGACCCAAATAAAGGAACCCACATTATACTCAATTGAAACTTTGGCCCAATGGGAGCCAGTTACTCTGGCCAAAGTGGCCGCAATTATCGATCAGTTAAAAGCCAAAAAGGCGCCATGGGTAGACTTTGTTCCGGCTGAGCTTCTTAAAAGTAATGTCGAATGGTGGAAGCAGGCTTTGGCAGTATTATTCTCCACTATTAATGAAACTGGGAAAATCCCTAAGACTTGGAGGCAGAGCATAATAGTTCCAATATTTAAAAAAGGTGATCCCAAAAAACCGGTTAATTATCACCCAATTAGCTTATTGAGCATAATAGGCAAGTTGTACACAAAGTATTTATGGTGCAGATTACAAAGTTGGGTTGATTCGAGGAAGCTTATTGGAAGTGAGCAAGCAGGCTTCAAAAAGGGAGTCTCAACTATTGACCATATTTTTATGCTCGACCAACTCATTGCTAAATATGTTCAATTAAGGCCCAGATAACATCTATATATCTGTTTTGTTGACTTTAAAACAGCCTTTGATGCAGTTAACAGGGAGAAACTATGGGTAATTTCAGATGTTACGATACCACAGTCAACCACAGTGAACCCCCTGTGGTGGCCGCGGTACCCTAACATCTGTAGTACATTCTGCCAGATTTCACCACGGTGAACACCCAGTGGGAAACGCATTGACAATGGTTCTGGACCTCCGGCCACCTGGAGGTCCAGAACCATGGTTAGCTGGACCATGGTCCGGAATTGGTGGAAAGTAATGTCTGTTACTTCTGCTGATCCTAGACCGTGGCCCAGACCCCGACGTGGGATCAGGCGCAACGGTCGGATTGGCCACTGCTCCCGCCCATCTTCCAGAGGGCGGGCGGCCAGGGAAATGCAGGGGGCAGGGCTGTGCAGCCGCACGTCATGCAGCCCCACCCCCTCCCCGATCCCCTGTAGGAATCGGCCGGCACGTCTAAAGGACAGCCGGACTGATTCCTGACCAACATCCGAAAGGTATCCC
>QEPC01013808.1:288029-312819 GCA_003113815.1 Sphenodon punctatus | reverse complement strand
CAGCGGGAATCCCGGTGGCAGCGGCTGGAGTCGGCGGCGGTGGCGGTTCAAGTAGGTCCCACGTGCTGATGGGACCAGCTTTATAAAGGCCGCGCAAGCCCCTGATTGGCTTGTGGCCTCAATAAAGCTGGTCCTTGATTGGCTCACCACCCAGGAAGGGAAATCCCATGGGGATTTCCCCAATTTCCACGAGAATCCTGCTGAGGGCAGGATTCTGCGCAAATCCCGCGAATCGCGGGAGCGCAGAAGACTCGGGGCCCTGGCTATTGTCAACCAGTACAGAGTCTGGAGCACAGGTGTTATATGCTCCTGATGGCCCATCCCCATCAGGAGCCAGGCAGCCGCATTCTGCACTAGCTGCAGCCTCCAGACCAGGAACAAGGGCAGCCCCACGTAGACCGCATTACAGTAGTCCAGCCTCGAGGTGACAAAGGTATGGATGAGGAAGGCCAGGTCCAGCCCGGAGACATATAGACACAGCCTCTGCACCAGATACAACTGGCAGAAGGCGGCCTTCGCCACCACCTCCTCCTGTCGATCCAGGCGGAGCTCAAAGTTCAATATCACCCCTAGACTCCAAACCTGCTGAGCTATAGGAGGGCGAACCCCTCCCAATCAGGGGGGCCAACATCTCCCTCACTCTCCCCACCACCATCCCTCTGTCTTATTGGGGTTTAGTTTCAGTCTTCTCTGCCGCATCCACTCCGCCACAGCCTCCAAACACTGGGATAGCAATGAGACAGCAGGGTCTGAGTCAGCTGAGAATGAGGTACAGCTGAGTATCATCAGCATATTGGTGACATCGCACCCCGAATCGTCTCACGACCTCCCCCAAGGGCTGCATATATACATTAAATAATAACAGAGACAGGATGGAACCCTGTGGAACGCCGCAGGACAAGGTGCGGGGGCAAGATGTTTCAGCTCCCAACACCACCCGCTGGCTTCTCCTCAAGAGGAATGAGCAGAACCATTCAAGAACAGTCCCATCTAGACCCCTCTAGGTCACGTAATTGTCTCAACAGCAGTCCATGGTCCATGGTATCAAAAGCGGCCAAGAGAGCTATCAGGATAAGAGATGTAGAGCATCCTGCATCCATCTCTCGGCGGAGATCGTCAACCAAGGCTACCAATGCCGTCTCAGTGCCATATCCAGGATGGAACCCTGATTGAAAAGGGTCTAGGAAACTGATGCTGTCTAGATGCGCCTGGAGCTGGATCGCCACCGCCCACTCAATAACCTTCCCTAAAAAGGGCAGGTTAGAGACAGGTCGGTAGCTGGCAAGTGCGTCCACATCCAATGATGGTTTCTTCAGCAGGGGACGCACCACAGCCTCCTTGAGGTTAGGCGATAGCCTCCCCTGCTGCAGGGACGCGTTAACCGCTCTCACCAGCACCATCCCCAATGTCTCTCTGGAGGCTTTCACCAACCAGGACAGGCAAGGATTAAGTTCACAACTGTTGGCTCTCACAGACCCCAGGACATCCACCGCATCTGCTGGCATCACTTCCTGAAACTCCCCCCACAAAGTTGGACCAGATGGGGCCTCCGTCACCTCGCACTCTCCACCTACTGACTCCAACCCAACATCAGAGTCACTCTGAATTCGAGCGATCTTGTCTGAAATTAGGTGACAAATTCCTCGCAGCGGACCTGGGACAAGTCCCCGTCCAGGCGGAGGGAGGCCAGACTGACCAGCCCCCACACCACCTGAAACAGCTCTACCGGGTGTGACTTTTCAGATGCTATGAGGGCAGTAAAGAACTCCTTCTTTGCTGTCCTCAAAGCCTCAACATAGGACTGCAAATGGGCCATATGGAGAAGTTGGTTGGAGTCAGAGCGAGTCTGACACCAGCATTGCTCTAGCCTCCTGCCTACTTGTTTCATACACCGCAGTCCCTCAGTAAACCAAGGGGCCCTGTGGTGATGAGACAGAGGCAGGGGGCATCTCAGAGCCACCCTGTCAATGGCCTCCCCCAACAAGCTGTTCCAATGCTGGACTAGGTCATCGACAGAGTGGCCATCCAGGTCTAAGGTTAACTCCCTCAGGACCTCTTGGAACCACTGGGGTTCCATCAGCCTCTGAGGGAAGACCAATCTAACTGGTCCCATCCCCTTCTGGAGATGGTGCACCGAGAGACTGGCCTGGAGGAGATAATGGTCTGTCCATGACATAGGGCAAAGCCCTAACCTCCCCCACTACTGGACCACCCACCTCAAGGCCAGAACTAAAGATCAGGTTGAGGGTGTGCTCCCCCACATGGATTGGGCAGCTTACCATTTGGGACAAATCCATGGTTGCCATGGAAGCCATGATTTCTCACTCCGCTCCTACAAGGCCAGCATCAGCATGGACGTTGAAGTCCGCCTCACTGAAATCAATGCAAATTTTGCCATTAACTTTAGTAGAATCAGGACTGCACCCAAAGGCCATTTTTAGATGAGATGTACCCATAAAGACCCACCCATGCCCCAGGCATCCAGATGCCTGTCAGAAGGCGTGGGGGGGGAGGCGTGTTTGATGACTCACAAACTGCCCAGTCAACACATGGAGTATCTGGGAAAAATCCGGGATGCTGCGTGAGGGGGCAGACCAAAACATGCATGGGTAGGGGTGCATCCAACCCTAGCCTGTTTAATTTCCCACCCCTCACCGGACGTGTGGGTGCTCCACCCACAGCACACAGTCCCACCCCCAGAAGTGCCTGTTTAAAAAAGGTTATAGTCTACATAAAAATAATTTTATAGTGCCAACTCCCTTTTTAAATTAATTAAAATAGATATTGTTATACATAGTAGCACCACACTTACAATGATATTTGAAAATATATCAGTCACAGACACTTGGAAGAATCAGCATGAATAACAGGCACTGTAGGGGTGAGTATACATCGCTACAAGTCTCTCGCTCGACACTCCTCTTCAAAAACTTCTCACTCTCCTTGTGAGGTCCCTTCACCCCCAACCCTCAGGAGAATGGTTTTTTCTTTTAATATAAACTTCATTTACTTAGCCAATGGCTGTCGTAAAACACATAATATACAAAAGACAAAACAAATAGATAAAAACAAACACCAAATAATAATGATACAATGGTAATAAATCTATAATCCATGCCCCTACACATAGGGCTAATCCAACCCCAGGGTACCTACCAGCACCCCATGGGTCTTACTTATTTGTTGGGGCTATCTTGGCTTTAAACACATGAGATAGAAATCTGGCCACCTTAGCTGAAACATTGTGATCTGTATCCCGCAGGAGGGTGCATGCTTACTTCTGAAGTTATAGGATCAATATACAACTGCCTCCAAATAATATAAGCAGGAAAGTCCAATAAAATATGTATCAGTGTCTCCTGTGGCACCTGTTGGCCTAGACTTTTGCAATATTGGCATATCCTATTAGTCCACGGAATTCCACTCAATCTCCCTTCAGTGAAAACTGATGGGGAAATGTTGAATCTAGCTAGAGTTAGTACAAACCTGGTTTGCCCAATCCTGGGATTGGACAAGTAAGTAGCCCCCTCAACAGGGGTCGAGAAGCTCGAATGCAGATGGGCAATCCTTTGAGAACGTATAAACTCTTGTGTATATTGGGCTTCCTGATCTTTTGACCTTTGTTTGATCTCAGCCCAAGCATTAGAAAAAGGCTTAGTTAATATATAAGAGGGGGAAAACTATTACACCCAGGTACTTGTAGTGCCTAACTTGTTCGATCCTATTAGACTCCATCTCCCATTTGTATTGAACCTGGCTTCTGCTTATCACCAATATCTTTGTTTTAGTGTAATTAATCATTAACAGTTCTTTTCTGCAATAAAAACAGAAAGCCTCCATTACCCTCCTTAGTCCTATCTGGGTATAGGCTACAAGGGCCGTGTCATCGGCATATAGTAGGGCCGAAAATATCAAGCCACCAAGTTCTACTGGGTGGAATACTGGGTCTGCAGGAGAATCCTTCATATCATTTACTCCACTTACTCCACTTACTCACCTGCACAATGTGGGGGAGCAAAGAAGCCAGTCACGTGGGCTGGCTTGTTCCCTCCCCCGAAATGGCTGGGGGCTTTATAGACCAGCTGTCAGTGACTCCACTGGGACTCCACTTACTCACCTGCGTTGTGTCATCTGCTGTTGAGGGGGGACAGCTGCTGCTTGCTGCTTCTGCTCTGCTCCTGCTGGGCCAAGGACTCCAGGGACCTGCGGGGGAGAAAAAAAAGATCTGTTAGTGAGCCCCAGGGGGCAGAGGGGGAGCAAAGAAGCCGGTCACGTGAATTACATAAGCTTATGGGCACATGGGAACTCATAAGACTAATTAATGGCTTTAATTTCAAAAACTTGATTGTTTCCTATAACAGTCTGCTGAGTGATTCAAAGGAGCTTGCAAAAATGTTCCTGAGGCATGGATAAGCCTTTAGTGGTAGGTGACATGTTTAAAAATAAAAACAAACTAAAACCACACACACACACAAGAAAAAAAGGGGGGAGGCAGAGGAAGAAATAAGAGCAGTGTAATAGATGTTAAATGAAGTGTGACTTTCATATGGTTATGGCCTCTGGTCCTCTGGTGTTTGAGTGTAATACGTTTTTTTAGATGACAAATGTAAGAAAGTTGTTTATTGCTCAAGGTGTTTTAGGTGCCAAAAGGCATGTGAGTGAAAGATGGCTATGAAAACTTCAGAGTGAAAGTGAAATTATTAAAGCATGGGTGTGTGCACTCTAGCTAAGAATAATTTTTTGTACAAAATTTCTTTCATCTTTTCATGAGAAAGAGATTTTGTATATCTGTTTGCTTTATCTTCCATCTTGAATTATACATGTTTTAAATCAAAATCCAAGACTTTATTTTGACTAGTGGTACTGTCCAAATGTCATTTCTGCAACAGAATTCACAAGTGATGTCATTGTACTGGGGCTATAGTACTTACACAAAATGTACTGTATCAGTTGACTGCACTGATTAAATGATCACTGCACAATTTTCTAGGTAAACTTGTCAGTACTGAGTGAAGAACAAATGGCACTTTCAGACAAGACACTCCCTACCCACTGCCCACCCACTATACATGTTACGGGACACCCACAGGTCAACACTGCAGTCCTGAAACATGTATAGTGGGTGGGGGGTGGGTGGGTAGTGGGTGGAGAGTGTCTTGTCTGAAAACGCCCTAAACGTGGAAATTGGTATTTGCCACTATTTCATCCATCCAGATTCATGGTTTCCAGCCCACTCTGGAAATAACTGGATACCAAGCAGTATCCATTTTTTGTTTGACTAACCAGTTAATCGTTTTTTCTGATTTGCCATGTTTCTGTATAATTTGGCAATGCACTATTTACTGCATTGCCATTTATCACATTGTGGTTTTTCCATTTGCCATATTTCCATTTCCAACTTGCTCATAATTTCTTTTTTGTTTACTTTCTACCCCCTCCAGGTCTGCTTTCAAAGTAGTAATGGCAACAGTCAGTTATGCAGTAATAAGGTATTGCAGTGATGGTAATATGTTAACTGTTTGGTATTAACCAATTCTTTGGTTTGTTGGTTAGCCATCACGGTAATTGGTACATGGCTGAATAACAACAAAGCTATCCGGAATGGCAGAAGTTAACTATAGATAATGATGTTACTGTTTGGTTGAGCTCTACATAGAACCTCTGCTTCCAGAAGTCCGGGAGCAGCTACCAGCCCTGAGGAACTACCATTGGCCTCTGACTTGAAGGACTTGAGCCTTGTGGTCCTTCAGGCTCTCTGTTGATATTTATTTATTTAAATTTCTAATCACCCTTTTCCTAAGGCTCACCCCTAGCCAGTCCCCATCTGCTGTCTGTTCCTAGCTGCAAATCACACCTCTCTGCTTCTTGGATGACTGCCAGCCAGAATACACACCTGGCTAGTAAAAGCATGAAACTGGGTAGAACATTCCTAATTCCACTTTATCACTGTCTCTTAACCCTGCCCTGTGTCTCCTTAGTCATGTTTCCTGTCTGTCCTGGTCTCCATATTTGCTCTAACTTTGGTCTGCTCTATCTCCTGTCTGCTCTGCTGTGTCTTGGTTCAAGTTTTCCCCACTCTGCTGTGCCCTGAGCCCTGTCCCCAAATCCACAGATCTTAATAAAACTGCTTTTATACGATAAATCTGCTTAATATGACTGCAAAATTGTTTTTTGCATGATCTTTTAAAAACAGGAATCTTTGTGATTTGGAAAACACTAGAACTTCAGTCTAGTATTTCTGTACTCTAAGATCTGAAATGGTAAATTTAAGTCTTGATGGACAATGCAATGGGTATCAAATATATTGATTTTTAAAATATATATAATTACTTATTGTCCCTCAAAATATGCTGTGCTATGATAATAGATAATGTGTGCATGGTGTACTGCTTCAGTCTAAGAAAATGGGAATTTATGTGAAAATAATCAAATTATTAGCAAGCACTGATATTTTTAAGTGTGTAGGGTCCACTAGGTATTTTCCATTTTGGTAAAAAGAAAAGCTACCATAAAAATTGGGTTAATTTATGTGTCGATTCTCCCAACTGACATTGAAATTCATTCAACACAGGAATGAACCTTAATAAGCCATAATTATTTTTTTTTGTTAAATTCATTCCCTCCTCTCCTATAGAAAGTATTCCTAACACATCCTGTTTCACTGACATTTGCTCCAAAATAGATCTCTCTTTGACTGTCCTTTTACTATAGTTAGATTAATTTTATTGTTAACGTCATAGGGTAATTTCAGACCTACCGGGCCACTAGGCCCGAATCGGGATCAGTTTTGGATCTCGGTCAGGAATCAGGCTGACCAACTTTTAGACGTGCCGGCCTGATTCTCACCGGGGATCAGGGAGGGGGTGGGGCTGCACGGCGTGATGTGTGGTCGCACAGCCTCGCCCCCCTGTGCTCCCCCGGCTGCCAGTCCTCCAGGAGATGGGTGGGCACAGCAACCAATCTGGCCACTGCGTCCAATCCCGTCCCATGGTCGGGACCACGATCTGGCCGGGCTGAAGGTAAAAAACGTTACCTTTGGCCCATCTCGGATCATGGCCAATCCGATCACAGTTGGGGCCCGATTCCAACATGATTCTGTCCCTCTGGGCAGCCAGAAGTCCAGAATCATGGTTAATCTGATTCCCGCAAGTGATTCACTGGGGTGAACATCTGGCGGGAAGCAGAACAGACATAACGGGACCAATGGCCACCACAGGGGATTCACTGTGGTTGACCGTGGTATTGTTATGTCTGAAACTACCCATAGCGTTTCTTATGCTTCAGAATATTCCACATCAGGAAGCTCTGGGCTAATAACATGTTATCAAATTTGTCACGCAAGCCCTTTTTAAATGGACACTCTCCCCCCCCACCCCCACATGTGCAACTGGGTGGGCAGGAGGGGGTGTCTGTGTGACCACCCCTGGGGATGGGGCACTCCACCCATCTCCACAGATCCCCCTCGCCTGGATGCATTGGGGAAAACAGAAGTGCCTCTGTGCGTGCAGATGGGTGGAGGTGCATGGAGGTGGGTGGGCATCCGTGCGATGTGCTGCATATGTGCTGCAGCCTCCACCCATCCTCCCTGCACAACGGCTCCTCCCAGGCCCATGTGAAAAGGGCTGCTGTCCGAGGGTCACTGATGCTTTTTTACACCCAATTCAATTTTATATTTATATAGGGTGGAAGAGTGCGATTTTGGAGTGGGAGAGAATTCTATGACTGCCCACCCTCCACCCAGTGATGGGATACAGGGGGATATGGGCTTGGGGGAAATTGGTTGGATGAGTGGGTGGGAGAACCATGAGCCTCTGCTGAGAGTGCTACAAGCATGAGGAGGCCTTCACATGTGTATGTGTGGGGGGAAGTTTGTTTGTTTGTTTATTTATTTATTTTCATTATTTATATCCCGCCTCTTCTGCCTAAGCAGCTCAAGGCATCTTACGAAAGTTAAAATATTTATAAATGTACATAAAATACATAAAAGGGAAGCATAAGAATATGAAAATAAAAACTCCATCCTCCCCACCCACCCTTCACACACCTACCTCACCAATCGCCTGGCAGAACAGCCAGGTCTTGTACTGTCAATGAAATGAGGCAAGGTCCAGAGCCACCTAGGCCTCCACTGGAAGGGAGTTCCACAGCCTGGGTACCACCACCGAGAACGCCCTCTCCATTTTAGCCCCCCGCACCACCTGGGGAACATCAAGAAGGGTGCTCCTGGCGGATCACAGGGGTTGATACAGGGCATGAAGAGTGAGGCGGTCTCGCAGGTAGGAGGGGCCCAGACCGTATAGGGCTTTATAGGTAGGCACCAACACTTTGAATTGGGCCCAGGAGACTATCAGCTGCCAGTGCAGAGCTCAGAACACTGGTGTAATGTGCTCACGGCAACCCATCCCGGTAAGGAGTTGTGAGTAGGGTGAGTAGAGTATGGGTGTTTTTATACAAGCGCCTTCCCACCAATTACCCACCCATCATACATGTTGCAAGGCTGCCTAGGGTGCCAACACAGCCTTGCAACATGCATGATGGGTGGGGAGGTGCTTGTCTAAAAACACCCTTGTGGAGATTTGGTTTATTGTATGTAGTATTTAATAATAGTCATTTTATTTTTATAGACCTCCTCCTCCTCCAGTCAAATGGCACTCGGGACACTTCACAACCATAAAATACAACAATGTAGAACAATATAAAATCCATCTTAAAAACAATTTAAAAGTGGAAGGTAAAGAGTGAGAGCAGAATACATTAGAGGTATCAGCAGTAGATCCTCAAACTACCTTGAGAATAAATAAATCTTCAGGTGCTTTTTAAAGGTGAGGTGGGGGGAACTGAAATGGACATTGTGAGGGAGTGAGTTCTACGTTGAGGGCCCCCCATATCAAAGACACAATCACCTGCTGACATAAAGTGCAATTGCCGGATCCGCAAACAGTATGTGGTTTCTGAGTGCAGATAACCATCAGGGTGAGGTTTCAAGTGCAGATCTCTAATGTAGCCTTATTTAATTGTAGCCTAATTTAATTGTAATTTGCATAACATGTTCGTTATGCAATTTGTAAGCCACCGTGAAACTCAAGGGGATATGACAGGGTAGAAATTTTAAGATGTTTTTTATGTATATTTCCCACTGTGATTGAAGTCTTAAGTATGATTTTTGAATGCTTTTGTCTGGGTCTATTTCTAAAAAGACATGCACGTTTTGTTTAAAGAACATGTTCCTTGAGTAGAAATCACATTGTGAAATTCTTTGAGCTGTATTTTGCAGGACATCAAATTAACTATTAAGATAGTTCTCTCCTGCTACATCTATGAATGTAAACAATCAAAGTTCTAACACAAACATTAATGGAGATGAGGAGTAGGAAATCCATACACAATGATTCCAGAGGATGCTTTGCATGACCCATTTAACTCCTATAAGTTCTGTTATTGTTGCGATGCACCCATTCTAAAAAGTGGTGTGTATGCTCTAATTTCATTGTGGCATCCCAAACACCTTGTAGTTAATACTAAAATCTATGTGTATAAAAGCATACTGGCTTTTCTAGTCTCACAGGAATCTCTTGTATCATAGCTTACAGATGTGCTTCTCTCCAATTATAGGACTCAGGTGAGTGTTATATTTCTTGGATTTAGCAATTTCTAATTTATAAAATAGTAGCTTCTTACTTTGTCTATCTGAGAAAATGATGGTGATTGTAGTTCTGATATCTTAAGAACTCTGTATTAGCATGCAAGAGGAGTGTTAGAATAGCATAACAAGTTTAACTAATAAAGTTGAAATCAACTAAAAACGTGCATGTTTTTATTGTCAATTAAGATTTGCATACATACTATGACATTCATTAAAAATTTAGCAGATGGATACAATCAGTGATAATCATGCATGCCACTTATTACCTAGAATATGGTGCATTGTTAATTCATAGGAACTGAAAGTGTAATTACTTCTCCCAGTGTAATTGATGGCTTTGTATATTCTGCTTTGTCATAAATTAGTATGAAACAAATTTTTCTCTAATTTATTGGCACTTCAATAAAAAATAATTTCAAGTCAGTTCTTCAGAAACTTTAGAAATGGCTATGGGGAATATTGGTAGATGTTTTATACTCTGTGTAAGCCTATATGCAATCTTTAATACAGTGTAAATTGTTAGTAAGCTAATTAGCTAATATATCCATTGGCAGAACTGTGAAATTAATTTTCCACATTGTACATGTGTCTGTGGATCACAAAAAGGCAAGATACATAAATGTGTATATTGACTGAGTGAGAGTACTTAATAAAGGTAGTTGAATTTTTTTTCAAACAATAATATATTTGAAAAAAAATTGATTATCATTTTTCACAAAAAATTATTCTGGAAGAATATTTTTATTTCTGAAACATTTTCCGTTTTCTTGGATTTTTTCTTAATTTTCATTTGTCCTCGAGTACATCCCAAACACTTTTAAATTTATATGTTTTTCAATGTTTTGGTATATTTTGATTGTATATTCAGTAGGGATGGGACTCTCGACAAAATCTTGGTTATACTGCTTCTCAGTTCTCGGTTCTCATTTTTCAGTTCTTCTCTCAATTCTTGGTTCTCTCGGTATTGTTTTTTTACCATTGCAGTTTTCTCTCTTGCAGGGGGCTGCCAAAGGGAGCTGTCAAAGGCTAGTTGCTGTTTGGCAGCTGTTTGACAACGGGAGGCTGGGCATCTCTTTGCACTGTTGTTGCTTTGTTAATTTGGTTTTAGATAGTTGTGGAGTGAAGAGTAGTGGTGGTTATATTTTAAATTGCTTTTATTTGATTTTAGCTGGTTTTGTGGGATGCGGTGTGTGAGCGAAAATGGTGAGTCTGGGGAGAGAATGGGATGGAATGCCAGGGCCCTCACTGAGTGGTGGGGTTCAGGCATGGGCGAATAGGGTGGGATATAGGGTATTGGTTGAGGATGGGTTTCCTCATCTGCCTGACTGCCTCTGGGGATCCTGGGCTCAGGAGTCCCTTCATGGCCAACACCTCCCCCAAGCCCTTATGGGCCTTTTGAGTGCTGTCATTCTTCAGGAGGGGAGTTGTTAATAAGGAGCCATGGAGGTGAGCTTTTCTCAGTAAGGAGAGTGGCAGCTATTGGTGTCATGTTATGTGGGGCTACTCATGGTGATGGTCTGGAGGCTGCAGCTGATGCAGAATGAGGCGGCCCGCCTCCTTACGGAGATGGGTCACCATGAGCACATTACACCTGTGCTCCACTCTCTGCACTGGCTGCCTATAGTCTTCCTGGCCCGATTCAAGGTGTTGGTGCTAACCTATAAAACCCTACATGACTTGGACCCTAACTATTCACAGGACCACCTCACTCCCCAGGCTCTGCATCAGCCCTTGCAGTCTGCCGGGGGCACCTTTCTCTAAGTTCCACAGGTGTTGTGGGGGACAACTATGGAGAGGACATTCTCAGTAGCCGCACCGAGGCTGTGGAACTCCCTTCCAGTGGAGGCCCGTCTGGTCCCAGACTTCAAATTCTTCTGATGTTTGTATAAGACCTGGCTGTTCTGCCAGGCTTTCAGTGAAGGAGACGGGTAGGGTGGGGTGAGGATTAGGGAGGAGGGTTTTGTTCCTTTTGATTTATTTTTGTGGCACCTCATTATGTGTTTTATATTTTAGTTTAAAATTTGTATTGTATTTTATATTGTCTTTTATGGTTGCGTTAGCCGTGCCGAGCTGCTATTAGCAGGAGGGGGCAGGATAAATAAATAAATAAATGTTGGTCGTGAGGCGGTATGACCACCACTGCCCAGGCCCTTATGGGCCTCTCGAATGCTGTCATTCTTGGTGAGGGGAATTTGTAAAACAGGAGCCAGGGAGGGGAGCCTTTCTCAGTGGGGACAGAGGCAGCTATTCGGGTCATTTTGGGCATAGGGATGTATGGCGGGGTGGAGGAAGTTAGACCATTGGGACTTTCAGGAAAGACAACTGGTGTCAGTTCCCATGTCCCACTCTCCCCCACCCCAGTCTCAGGGTATTTGGGAGTTGAGGCCAGTAGGGCCCCCAGTCTGACACTGATGCTGCTTAATGCGAGATTGGTGGCCAATAAAACATCTGTCATCCATTATTTGATTCAAGATGAGGCCACCAACCTCATATGTATTACAGAGAGCTAGCTGGATGAGACATCTGTCCCAGTATTTTTTTTGTCCCAGTATGTTTTAGTTTTTTAAGTTTTAGTTTTAATCAGCATTTGTAGCATGCCCCCTCTTGCCCAATGGCAGCTTGGAGTGCCGTACAGCAGGATAAAATGTACTATCCAAACACAGAATACAAAAGATACAAAAAATACAATAAAAACTGTTGTCCCATATGGTGCTGGCCAGGTACTTGGTGTTGCATCAATTGCTGTGGGCAGAATGGCTGTGGTCTGTAAAGATACCTTGGCCTTTCAGAGGTGACTGGTGCCTAACTCATTCCATATAGAGTGTGTCCACTTTGCGCTGGATTCAGGTGGGGATAGATTAGGGATCATCTTGGCGTACTGACCACCCCGCTGCATAGTTGATTCCCTGACTGCTCTAGCTGAGCTGGTCTCTGAGGTGGTTCTGAGTTTACCTAGACTTATTGTCTTGGGTGATTTCAATATAAATTCCGAGACTGGCCTTTTAGGGGCAGAGCAGGAGTTTTTGTCCACCATGACAACCATGGGCCTACCCCAATTAATATTTGGCCCTACACATGAGGCTGGACTCACATTGAATTTGATGTTTTGCATCAGCCTGGATACAGGGGTTCCGATCATAGGGGTTATTGCTATAATGCCATTGTCATAGTCGGATCATTACCTCCTGAAGGCCCAGAACTCAACCCTCCTATGCCCTCGTTGGGGTGGTGGACCAGTTAGGTTGGTCATCCCCTGGAAATCTTTGATTTAATTGGTTTCCAAAACC
Organism: Sphenodon punctatus; assembly: GCA_003113815.1. Classification (NCBI taxonomy): domain Eukaryota; kingdom Metazoa; phylum Chordata; class Lepidosauria; order Sphenodontia; family Sphenodontidae; genus Sphenodon; species Sphenodon punctatus. The sequence goes on along the minus strand of QEPC01013808.1, from coordinate 299,889 downwards.
CTTTGTGGGATTTTCCATGTCACCGGGGCCCCTCTGGATACAAGGGGGTGCTCCAGAGTCACCAAAAGAATTAACTTGATCCTGGTGCGCACACATTATACAGTCCTTAAATGCATAGGATGCTGATTCTACACAGAGTAAGTGGCATTGATATAACTCTCAACCTCAAGGGAAGTGAGAGTTCCTGGGCTTCAGTCACCCCTATATTCAGACCAATGCCACTAGTAGTGCAGACAGGGTTTTTTAGCCTTGTGTTTTACTAGCCCTGTGTAAGTCTGTTGCCCCTAAGGGAAAAACAAGGAATTTCCCACCTAAGGTTCCCATGTTGTCTGAGTCCTTCAGAAATTCCTCAGGTGCTAGGACAGGAGGCACTAAAAATTAGTGCAGTTTTAAAACTAGAACCTGGGGGAAAGCCTACAGGCACTGTGAGGCGCACAGTTCGGACTGTTGTATCTATGCAGGATGAAGTTAACTTAGGGGATTTGAAGTTTCTTAAGACTGAGGAAGGGATAAAAATTAAGGGACTTAAGTTGGAATTCGCTAGAGAACAGATAAATAACAATTCTAGGGTGCCTGATACAGTCACCTATAATGTGCACAGAAAGAAGAATAAAAAGAATACACATAATTTTCTATATGCAAATACTAGAAGCCTAAAAAGAAAGATGGGAGAATAAGAGTGTATGACTCTATATGAAGATCTACAAAGTATAGGCATCACAGAGACATGGTGGAATGAGGATAGCCAATGGGACACACCTGGAATTTCTATACATAGAGATTCTAGGTATAAACGGGAAGAGTATTGCAGTAGGGCTATACTATCACCCCCCTGACCAGGATGGAGAGGCTGATAAAGCAATGCTAAAGGAAATTAGACAGGCTTCTAAAGTTGGCAACATAATAATAATGGGTGACTTCAATTACCCTAATATTTATTGGGTGAATGTTTCCTCAGGGCAGGACGTGGAGGTCAAATTTCTGGATGCCGTAAATGACTGCTTCCTAGAACCACTGGTTCTGGAACCAACGAGAGAAGGAGCTATTCTAGATCTAGTACTGAGAGGCACATAGGATCTGGTGCAAGGAGTAACTGTGATGGAGCCACTAGGCAATAGCAATCATAATATGATCATATTTGATGTAATTTCTGGAGTGAGAAAGACAAACAAAAGTACAACAGTAGCATTTAACTTTAAAAAGGAGGACTATGACAAAATGAGGAAACTAGTTAAAAAGAAATTAAAAAGCCCAGTTGCAAGGGCTACAAGTTTGCAAGAGGTGTGGAGGCTGTTTAAAAGCGCCCTTCTGGAAGCCCAGATTAAATGCATCCCGCAAGTTAAAAAAGGAAGCAGGAAGACCACAAATCTTCCACTGTGGCTAAATGGGGAGGTGAAGGAGACTATTAGAGCCAAAAAGGCATCCTTTAAGAAATGGAAGGCTAGTCTCAATGAAAATAATAAAAAAGAGCAACGTAAATGTAAAGTGTTAATAAAACAGGCCAAGAGAGATGTTGAAGGGAGGCTTGCTAAAGAGGCAAAAGCAAGCAACAAAAACTTTTTCAAATACATCAGAAGCAAGAAGCCTGCTAGGGAGTCAGTTGGACCATTAGGTGACAAGGGAGTAAAAGAGGTGCTCAGGGAGGAGAAGGACATTGCAGAGAAGCTGAATGAGTTCTTTGAGTTGTTCTTCATTGCGGAGGATTTGGGGGAGGTACCCACGCAGGATCCTTGCTTTGTGGGAGAGGAATTGGAAGAACTGTTACAAATCAATGTGACGTTGGAGGATGTTCTAGGGCAAATTGACAAACTGAATACTAACAAGTCACCAGGGTCAGATGGCATTCACCCCAGAGTTCTGAAAGAACTCAAATATGAAATCGCAGACCTACTTTTAGTAATTTGTAACCTGTCACTAAAATCTGCCACCGTACCCGAGGACTGAAGGGTGGCAAATGTAACCCTGATATTTAAAAAGAGATCCAGAGGCAATCCTGGAAACTACAGACCAGTAAGCTTGACGTCTGTGCCAAGCAAAATGGTGGAAACCATAATTAAGGACAGAATTACAGGGCATGTTGATAAACATGGTTTAATGGGGAAGAGTCAACATGGATTTAGTAAAGGTAAGTCATGACTCACTAATCTGTTGAAATTCTTTGAGGGTGTAAATAAGCATGCGGACAAGGGAGACCCAGTAGATATAGTGTACCTGGATTTCCAGAAAGCATTTGATAAGGTCCCTCACAAGAGACTCTTGAGAAAGTTAAAAAGTCATGGGGTAGGGGGTAGTGTCTTACTATGGATCAGAAACTGGTTAAAAGATAGAAAGAAAAGGGTTGGACTAAATGGTCAGTTTTCACAATGGAGAGATGTAAAAAGTGATGTTCCTCGGCTCTTTATTGGGACCAGTGCTGTTTAATGTATTCATTAATCATTTGGAAAAGGGTGTTAAGAGTGAGGTGATCAAATTTGCAGACAACACCAAATTATTCAAGGTAGTTAAAACTCGAGCAGACTGTGAGGAACTGCAATAGGACACTGGGTGTCTGGGCATCTAAATGGCAAATGAGATTTAATGTGGACAAGTGCAAAGTGATGCATGTAGAGAAAAATAATCCAAACTATGTGTACACAATGCTGGGTACTAAGCTAGGAGTTACCACTCAGGAAAAGGATTTGGAGTGGTTGTGGAAAATACAATGAAATCCACAGCACACTGCAAAGCAGCATTCAAAAAAGCAACTAGAATGTTAGGAATTATTCCGAAGGGAATAGAGAATAAAACTGAAGATGTCATAATGCCTCTATACAAATCAATGGTGTGACTGCACCTCAAATATTGTGTGCAGTTCTGGTTGCCCCATCTTAAAAAAGACATTGGGTAATTTCAGACATTACGAGATTACAGTCACCCACAGTGAACCACACTCAATCCCCCAGCATGGCCAATGAGCCCTGAACGTCTGTTCGGTGGCAGCCAGATGTTCACCACAGTCAATCACTGGTAGGGGCCAAGGCCAACCATAGTTCTGGAGCTTGAGATGGGAGCAGGTCCAGAACTGTGGTCAATGCAATCACCCCAGGAAACGGTCAAAAATAATGTCTGAATGGCAACTGCCAGACACGATCACACAGAATGATCCCACGCCATGGTGAATGCAGGGATATTTAAAGGGCACACTGCACCAGGGGAATGAGGTGGTGAGACAGGAAGAGAGAATGGAGAGACAGGACAGTGATGGAGTGCGAGGAGCAGCAGCAGCAGCAGGAGCTGTAGCAACCCGCTCTACAGGGGGATACTGAACAGGGGATGGAGGCCTCCTGCAAATAGGTGCAGAGACCACCATGGGATGGCCAGGTGTGTGTGTGTGTGTGTGCAAGGGTAGCGGACAGCCATGGATGGAGGGCAAGAGGTCAGAGGCAGGAACAGCACAACCACAGCACCCAACTCCCAATGTCCACCCAACAGACCAGGGGACATACCTGAGCCCCGGAATCCCCCCCAGGACACCAGCAGGGAGGATCCAGAGGAGGTGGAGGAGGAGGTGGTGGCACAGGAGCCAGAGGGCACAGCATAGAGATGGAGGTACCAGAGAGGGGGACAGTGGGGAATCCAGGAGACCCAGGACTACATCAGGATCTGGGGGCCCCTGGAAAACCAGATGAAGCTCACGGTAAACAAGTACAATGAGCACATGTTTGACCTGATAGTGAGGGAAATGGGGGAGGCCAGATACTAGAGGTCATCAGCACAATGCCGGTACAAGGCTAAGGAGCTCAAGAGGGGCTAAAAGCACATAAAAGACAATAACCAGAGGTCCAATCACATAACGTGAATTGTGCCCTATTATGATGCCCTAGACTGGATCCTCCACATGAAGGTATCCATCATGGCCCCTCAGCTAGTAGGGAATGCTGTGGCACAGAGCCAGACATGGGAGGATGTACCACCCCCCATGGCAGCACCGGGTGCACCCACAGACACCGCTGGACCTGCACCCCAAAAGGAATGGCCCAGGACCTCAGAGACCAGTAGGCCCCCATCATGGACAGGCATGGGGAGACCACGACTGCACTCAGGGTCAGGCTCTGATGATGATGCGCTGGTCACCCTGAGCCAGTGGATATGAGGGGAGCACTCCGAGCAGAGCCCCATCGAGTAGTCGGCCATGGAGGATACAGAGACAGACATAGGAGGTAGGCACAGAGTGTGGAAGGCACAGGGGCCTGCATGAAGCGAGTGAGGGATCAGGGGGGTACAACAGGCAGGGAACTATACCAACCACCCTCCCTTCCTTACCGTACGAGCGACCGAGGGAGAGGGAGAGGCAACGGAGGGGAAACAAGGACAGTGAGCAGTGAAACACATGGTGGAAGGTAAGCGGAAGGGATGGGGCCCACTTGAAGCCAGGAAGGGGACAGGGGCAGGGGGACATGGGGGTAGGGAGAGGGGGACCCCAACACCACACCCTCACAGCCATTCCCAAACAGGACCGATACCACTGCTGCGGGAGGCCGAGGCGGAGCAGCACCACCACCAACAGTGGGTTGAGCGAGGTGAGCAGGCAGGGGGGGTGGGCCAATGGGCCGGCAGAGGGTGGCAGTCCAAGGGGTAGCAGATCAACCTGCACACATGGATCCCAGGGGACCGAGGGGAATGGTGGCTAGAGCTGGCAGACAGGGCCCCAGCATCAGCCACAGAGGAGAGCCAGGAGCCCAAGCAGAGCCAGGAAGTGCTTGATGGGGACACCAGTGTGGGCGAGGGTGACTTACAGACTGTGGAGCAGCTGCATGGTGATGGAGAGTTCGCCCCAGGAAGCAAGAGGGGGTATTAGGGGACAGGGAGCACTGTAAATACAATAAAGACACTTTTATCCACTGTAACCATCATGTCTGTCATTCGTTGATACAGATGCCAGGGACCTCGAGCTCAGCGGGTGAGGCTCGGGCACTCCCAGGCACGGGAATGGCAGGGGTCTCACCCCATGGACCCTGGGAGTCTCAGGCCTGGGGAAACTGTGTTATATGCCTATTAAGTGCTGCTCGGATTCATTTAGCATAACGGTACTCCCTGGGGTTCACCACTTTCATGTATAGCGGAACGGGACCAGCTGACTGATGTGACCTGGGATACCCAAGGGCCTCTCCATCGGTCCCTGATGATGCAGATGGGCATCAACACCCCCTCAATCCAGGTCATGTGCATGTTTGCAAAGTCCCCCCTGTACATCCATTCAAAGAGGGGGGAGATGGTGAGGATCTGGGCATCATGGCTGCGGCCGGAGTGGCCAGTGAAGATGTCAGTGAAGCAGCCCCAGTGACTGACAATGGCCTGGAGCTGCAACAAGTCATAACGATGCCTGTTGTACTTAGCTGCATCATCGGGGGGGGGGGCGTATCTCCACCTGGGTGCCATTGATTGAGCTCACGGAGTTGGGGAACCTGGTAGTCTCGAAGCTGGCCATCACAGCCCCCTGATCCATGAGCTGGATCACGCGGTCTAGGAGGACCACCTCCACAGCCTCACAGAAGTTGCGGATGATGCCAGTGATGGTTGTGAGGCCCACTCCAAAGTGTTAAGCCACAGAATGGCAGGAATCCAGGGTGGCCAGAGCCCAGACAGCTATGCCCACCTGCTGCATTAATTGGGATAGGGGAGTACATGGGGGTGTGCAGCAGCTCTAGCCAGGGCTTCAGAAGCTCTGCCAATCAAAGGAGGGTAAGGCAGGCTATCCGGAAGTGTACCCTCCAAGCAGCACCGTCCCATCATGTCAGGGCCCCCTCCCACCACCGCTGGGCCCTGGACATGGTCCAGAAGTGCCTGTCAATGGGCATAGTGAGCCTGACAACACTGAAGAGGGCCACCCTCCTCCAGTAGTGGTGTGCAGCTGCTTGCCTGAGGGCAGTCAGACGGGTGAGTGAAATCAGCAGGGCCCTGTGGTACGTCCCAGAGAGCCTGCATGCCATGCACATGGCCTCGATGCACGGCACCTGTGGTGGGTGAGTGGTTGCAGTGAATGGGGCCAGGCATTCATGCACCCCAGTGTACATTTTGAGCAGCTGCATAGTGACCTGCTGGAGCTCAATGTGCTAGCGGTACCACTCAGCTATGATCTCCAGTAGGAGCCAGCTGGCACCTAACTGGTTTGCATCTGTATCTGGTACCTGTGAGGACCTTAGCTGGTAGGTGCCCCAGGAGCACTTGGTGGTGTCAGGCACATTGCTCAGAGGCACACTTGTACCGCTGTTCTGCAAGTTGTGGCTCGCTATAAGGGGCCTGGGCCAAGCACATGTCCACGTGCCACTGGCTGTCCATTCGGCCCTGTACCCAGGTGCTGTGACAATTGGTTGTGGGCTATGCGTTATTGGGTGCTCCTGGTGGTACGGGTCCACTCAACCTGTACCGGGGGGCTCCACCTGTAGCTCCCGTGCCAGTAGCTACCACCTATTGGGGTGTTTGGTGCTGGGGTGCATGGGAGGGGGGAGGGCTGTGCCCCCAGCATGTAGGTAGCATAATGGAGTCTTAGAGGGTGAATGAACATTGTGTGTGTACCACTGCTCTCTGTGTGTAGGCCGTCTCTGGCCTTCGGTTCCTGCAGCTGTGCTGTGTCTGCTCCCCACGCATCACTTTCCTGCTGTCCCATTGTGCTGCCCTTACCCTTATCGCGTGGCCTTGGACCTACCCTTGTTTCCTCCCCTGCCTACTAGGGGTGGGACTTGGGAGGAAATACCGGTTACCGGATTTACCGGTTACCGGATCTCTGAATACCAGATTACCGGATTGGAACTGGTATACCTGTACTAGATCTTTTCCCATTGAAATCAATGGGCAACTTTTCCCATTGAAATCAATGGGAGAGAAAAGTAAAACCGAAATAACCTGCAAATGCAATTCAATTACAAAAAAAAGTAAAAACACAAGTGAATCTACCTGCTAACTAACCAACCAGTACCACCAGACCACACTTTGTGCCCCCACAGCCCCCATTACACCCCACGGTCAACTACCTATTTGTTTAATTATTCTTTAAAATAAAAATAGCAGTTTTTTTAAAGCAAAAGCAGTGTACTGCACTCAAAATGTCAGTGTCAGGCCATCACACAGGAACATCCAGCTCCCAGCACACTACACTTTGTGCCCCCAGTCCCCATGGCCCCCAGTAGCCCCCAACAGGCCCACTACCATTTTTTAAAATTTAAGCAATAGTTTAACTTTTTTTCCCACAGCGCTGTCACTTAGAAATCAGATTATGAATAAATCACAGCAACCAACTGCCAGTATTAACAGAGACAGACTACTACTAGTCCTAGACTAACTTTGACTACACTTTGTGCTCACAGTCACAGTCTATCCCACAAGGGCTGGCCCCAATGGCCACACTACTAATATTTTTTTTTTAAAACTGTTTTTTTCCCCACAACACTGCCACTCAGACATCAATCACAAATCATCAGATTGATTCTATCACAGCAACTGCAGGGCTGAAACCACCAGCAGCCCAGAAATTGCAGTTCAGAGTTTAATGCAGGGTTAACTTACAACATTGCATCACTGTTAGTTTTGTTTACTTTTATCCCCCCCAAACCAGACCCCCAAAAGAGATCACGTTGCTTTCGCCTACCTTTATCCTGAACCTCCAAATCCTCGATCTTCATTCCCTCCTTGGCCACCAGTAGTCTTCTTAATGGTTCCTTTTTGTGGGGTGATGGGAATATCCTATGAACCACCACCCCATTTCTCAATTCACACAGATACACTCACACAGGTAAGATTTATTAAGGGATCCTCTTAACATAAGGGCTCATTTCCATAGAAGGGAAAAGGAAAGGTTCTTTCATTCACGCCTGAGTCCACTGGGTCACAGGGTTCAGCCCAAAGGCCTAGTCCTAGACCTGGTCAACGGTTCATTAATTCATTCACTAATTCATGCCTGAGTCCACTGGGTGGTGGGGGAGGGCAAATTTGGAGTGTGTGTTTGTATATGCAATGTCGCATGCACGCATATGGGATGGGGGTAACCCTGTCCCAACCACGTGCAAACCCCAATGTCATCACTCACCTACTGGAGTGCTCTTGGTTTAATCGCCTCTGGAATGCCAGTTGTTTTCCATGATGGTAGCATTCAGGCTGGCATTAGGCAAGGCTACAGACACAGAGATGCCTAATAGCATCATAGAATCTGCAGAACACACAATGATGCTAAAAGGCAGCAATGTGTCATGCAATGCACTGCTGGGCTGGCAGTATTACATAATCAATTATTCATCTGCCATTGCTGTGTCCTTTCCTCAGTGAGTGTCATTGCAAGAGTCCTCTTCTAGACAGACACAGTCAGACTCCAGGGTGTGGAATGCTTTTTATTTCAAATCCACAGGCTAGGCTACAGAGACACACAGGGACCCTTTCTCTTCAGAGGCTCATCAGAAACACCCGCTGAGGAAAATGGGCCCTTATTGCATCATGCAGTGCACTAATTGGGGGTGGCTAGCATACATTTTCTGCCTTTCTGGTCCAGTCTGTTCCAGATCAGGTGCCATAGCTGGGGTGCTGGAGCCTCTGACACAGAAGGACTAAACCCTCATGAATTATTTGTATTTTAATCCCAGGGGAATTTAGTCCTACCACATCTGGAGGAGCAGTGATTGTGGTGGGAAGTTGGGGACACATTAGAAGACTGAGGGGTGGGTGGGCTGGAGCTTGGGTGAGAGAGTGGTGGGTGAATGGGGAGGGTGCTGCAAAAGGGGAGCTGGTCTGGGGAACAGTCCATGTCATTGGGGAGCATCCCCCACCCCATGGAAGACGTTCCACTCTCCCAAAGCCCTCTGCATGTCTTCCTGGGGCAGGGGAAGCCACCTCATGCATGTCAGACTGATCTGGAGCTTGGGTGAGAGAGTGGTGGGTGGATGGGGAGGGTGCTGCAGGAGGGGGGCTGGTCTGGGGAATGGGCCATGTCATTGGAGAGTGGCCCCCACCCCCTGGAAGATGTTCTGCCCTCCCAAAGCCCTCTGCACATCTTCCTGGGAGTGGAGGTGGCCACCCCACGCATGTCTGGCCATTGTGTTTGTTTTGTGTGGTGTGCTCTGTGACTGGGTGAAGGGCCCTGCTGGGGTGTTCCATTCCAGACTCCGAGGATGGAGTGAAATGGATTAGCCCCACTGGGGCACTCCACTCCAGTGTGTGTGTGTGTGTGTGTGTAAGAGAGACAAGAAAGATAGATGAGATGAGTGCACTCCTTGCCATTCCTGGATGGAATGTGATCAAAGGAGGCAACTTGTGGGCCAGCAATATATGGGAATAAGTAGTAGATTTCCTACTACTTTTCCCTGGTGGAGTGCTTAGACTGGGAATATTGCCCTGCTGTGAGTGCCATGCTGGCAGTGCAAACTGAGACCATCTGCTTCTCTGAGCTCATAAATGACACCGCTGACCAAACCGCAGGCCAATGTAATTGCCTGAGTCTTGTCAGGATGTGCACAGGTGCAGGGGAGTGAAGGTAGCCAGAGAGGATATCCCCTGGGGCTGGGCAAGCACATCATGTCCCCCAGTCAAAGGTCTCGCCTTCCATGAACCCAAGAAGGGGAAGGTTAATCTTGAGAAAGACCAACTCTTCCACTGTCTTTGTGTCCAAGTTGGAGCGATGTGGGGTCACAATGTCTCCTGCCACACTGAACACCCGCTCTGAGGATACACTCATAGGAGGACACGAGATGTATCGCATGGCTACCTTTGAAAGCAGGGGCCACACATGTATCTTCAATGACCAGTAGGTCATGGGTTTGGTGGATACACGGCATGGAGGCTCGGCAAGATATTGCAAAACATAAGTGTTTGCAATATCCTGTTGCTCCGGCTCACATGTAGGTCCTACATCCTCCTCCACCCATTCCTCCAGCCATGAAATAGTCATGGCAGACTGGCCCGCACTTGAAACCCCTATAGGAGCAGTAGCACTTGCCTCATGCTGCAGGGTCTGCTGCGCTTGCCAATACTGCCGCACCTCATTGATGAGCTCGCCCCTGAAGGTCGTGAAGGGAACGATGAGTGCAGCCATCTTTCTCTTTACCCATGGGTTGAGTAGCGCTGCCAGGAAATGTGGCCAACTTTTCAGTAAGACATCAAAACATCTTTCCAAATTGTCAACCAATGCAACTGACAGCGCCCTCACAGACTCACAAAGGTCGCCATGAGAAAGAAATGCATGCATTCCTCACTGCAGGATCATGAAAAGTGGTAACACTTGGCACAGACTGGAAACCTCCGAGCTGAGCTCCACCGTGCCAATGTGAAATGGCTCCAGAACCTGCATCAGCTGCTCCACCACTGTCCAGTCCTCCCCGGACAGTGGTGTTGCCCCAATTCTCTGCGACAAGCATAGGGCATGCAGCACCTCCTTCTGCTCCAGGAGTCGTTGCAGCATAAAAAAGGTGGAGTTCCACCTCCTGACAACATCCTGTATCAGCCGGTGAAGAGGGGAGCCCAACTCCTCCTGCTTCTCTCACAGCGCCCAGCTGGCTGAAACTGACAGGTGGAAGAAACCAGCAATCTTCCTGGCAGTTCCAAAGATCCCTTCCATGGCCTCGGTCCCAGAGATGGCATTCTGAACCACCAGATTCAGAATGTGAGCACTGCAGAGAATATGGGTGTAGCCACCCTGACTCATGGCTGCAACCATATTCAAGGCATTATCGGTTACAAAGTAACTGACCTCGAAGCTAGATCCCTCAGCGTGGATCCACCTACCCAGGATGGATCTTATCACCCCGAGGATTTGCTTCACTGTGTGCTCACTGTCAAACACACGGGCATCAAGCAATGCCCAGCGTGTCTTGCCAGAGGTCACCGCTCCTCCAGTGCTGCTGCTGCTGCTCCTCGCTGCACTGGTGACAGCTACTGGTGCTATCTGCCACCAGTGTGCGGTCAACGCCAGATAGGCATGGCCCACACTCTGGCTAGTCCACAGGTCTGTGGTTAAATGTACCATGGTCCCCTCCGTGCATGAGAACTCTGCAAGGAGCTGGGACTTCACCCTCCCATACAGAGACGGGACAACCTTCGAGCGGAAGGTTTTGTGGCAAGGGATACTGTACCTTAGCTCTAGAAAATTCAACAGCCACTTGAAACCAACACCCTCAACAAGGTTGAATGGCCGCTCATCCAGGGCAATCACTTCTGCAATTGCCTTGGTGATGGCCACAGCCCGTGGGTGTCTGGGTGCAAACAGCTGCCTCTTTTCCCAGAGCGCAGTTACAGTCTGCTGGGAGGACAATGACAGGGAAGAACTGGGCTGGGATGAGTGGCTAGCGCTCTTCCTCTGCCTCTTCTGGGGATGGGGCGTGGTTTTGGTGCCATCACGAGATGGCCCAGCGGTAGCAGTTGTAGTGGGAGTGGAAGAGGCCTCCTCCTCCTCCAGGGAACTATCACCCAAAACCTCTACAACTGCCACCTCCCCACATGGTTGCTTGGAACGTGATCCCTTGGGAACACAGAGGTGCCTGTGTTGACGTTCCATGTGACTCCTAAGGCCAGAGGTGCCCTATTTCATGGGATCGGAGCCACCGTGACTGACCTTGTCATAGCAGTGAAAACACACTGCCTTTGAGTGATCTTCCTCTCAGATGTCAAAATGAGACCACACCCAGGATGTGATCTTCTTCGTGTTTGTTCCTGGGAGGGCAGGAGCAGCACAACTGGGAGTAGACCTCACAAAGGCAGTGCTCATTGCAACACTTGCAGAAGGGGTGGTGGCAGCAGGCACAGCATGTGTGCCTGTAGAGGGCGGGGCCAGAGGAGACATGGGCATGCTACGGTGTGTGTTGGCAAGGGGAGAGGGTGGGGTTGCAGGTGCGCTAGAGTGTGT
>QEPC01013808.1:275913-286247 GCA_003113815.1 Sphenodon punctatus | reverse complement strand
AGAGGAGGGGTAGGGCAAGGGGGTGGGGTACAGCTAGGGGGTGGCAGAGGAGGGGTTTTGCAAGGGGGGTGGGGTAGAGGAGGGGTAGAGCTAGAGTGGGGTAGAGAAGAGAATAGAGAAAGTAAAGTGGGCTAGAGGTATAGGTGTGGTGCTGAAGTGTAAGTGTGCGCACTCGATGACACTCGCGCTCACTTACCCGCAGTTGACTACTCGCATGTGACATCCAACGTTGCCAACTGCACAGTCCAACACAGTCCAGTGGCTGGAGGATGAAAAAGAATTACTTTTTTTTAATTCACTGTGTTGTGCTTTGTGCAGTGTGCAGCACACAGTTGCCAGGCCCCACCACTGGCCTGGCAAGCAACCGGGGACCCCCACCCCCAAACCTGAAGAGAACACCAGGTTCAAAAACTGGGGAACCCCCTGGCATTGTCAGCCAGGCATTGTCAGCCAGGCCCTGCTAGACTGCCAAGCAGCATGGCACCAGTGCCACCCACCAAAGTGGGCCAGTGAGCCACCGTGCGACAGTAGTGGGGCACCCCACACCCCAAAACAAGCGGGCACAGCCAGCCAGGAAGCCAGCTTTCCCATATCCCATCCCACACTGGCTCAGCTTCCAAAAAAGCCTCAGACAAGACATACCCATCAGCCACACACAGGCCTCACCATTGGCCTAGCAAGCAACCAGGATACCCCCACCCCCAAACCTTAACACAACACACAAGCCAAGTTAACACAAGCAAGCACACAGCAAGCCACCTTTGTCCCCAACACACACAGTGCACACAGGCCCCACCATTGGCCTGGCAATCGGGGAACCTCCCCACCCCCAAACCTGAACACAAAACACAAGCCAATTTAACACTGTGGGCACTGCAGTGGGCACCCCCACACACCCCAAAACAAGTGGGCACAGCTAGGCAGCCAGCTTTCCCACATTCCATCCCCCACTGGCTCAGCTTCCCAAAAGCCTCAGACAAGACAGCCAGTGTTTAGTTGAGCAAAAAGAAGATTGATGGTAGAGGAGAGACACAATTGCTTTTTTTTTGCACTGCAGTCTCATAGAACCCTCACCCAGACACCAACTAAAATTTGGTGTATGGGAAGGGAACCCTCACCAAGACACCAACTAAAATAGTTTGCCGTGGGCACTGCAGTGGGCACCCCCATACACCCCAAAACAAGTGGGCACAGCCAGGCAGCCAGCTTTTCCACATCCCATCCTCCACTGGCTCAGCTTCCAAAAGCCTCAGACAACTCAGCCATAGTGCTGCAGTGCACACACAGGCCCCACCATTGGCCTGGCAACTGGGGACCCCCACCCCCAAACCTGAACACAACACTCAAGCCAAGCTAACACAACCAAGCACACAGCAAGCCACATTTGTCCCCAACCCACACTGGCAAAGCCTTCAAAAAGCTTGCCACCCACCACAGAACACACAGGCCAGTGGGCAATGCAGTGGGCATGGGCACCCCCCCACACCCAAAAACAAGCGGGCACAGCCAGGCAGCCAGCTTTCCCACATCCCATCCCCCCTCAGACAAGATAGCCATAGTACTGTACAGGCCCCACCATTGGCCTGGCAACCGGGGAACCCCCCACCCCCAAACTTCAACACAATGCACAAGCCAAGTTAACACAGTGGCCACTGGGGCAGTGGGCACCACAGTGGGCACCCCCACACACCCCAAAACAAGCAGCCAGCTTTCCCACATCCCATCCCCCACTGGCTCATCTTCCAAAAAGTCTCAGACAAGACAGCCATAGTGCTGTAGTACACCACAAGCCAAAGTCAGCACTGCTGCCCCACCACAAGCAGGGCAGTGGGCAGGTAACCCCACACCCCAAAACAAGACAGGGCTAGAGACAAACACACCATGGTGGCAAGGCCACCATTCCCCACCCCCTGTGAAAGTGGAAAGAAACTCTCATCATGGTATGCCCTTGCCCACTGTTTGCCCAGTGCACTGTGCCCACCATGCTGCCCAGCCCCCCCAAGCACATGTCCTTCTGGCTAAAATCACCCCCACACACACACATTCTATCCCTAAGTCTAGGGGTACCATACCCTACCCATGCCAGTCCACTAGTGCCCATGCCAAGTACCTCCCCATCCCCCTTGCTAAGGACACCAAGGGGATCATGTACTAAGGGAACCCCAAACTTACCAACAGTCGCACGCATGCACACCTCCAGCAGTCTGTGGATCCTTTCATCTCCAAACCTGATGTAAAATGGCTGGCCAAGCACAAGTTCCAGAAGGTGCCCCAGAAGGAAAGAAAAAAACCAAGATTATTGGCCAACACCAGCAGCCATTTAAAGTGCCCATACACTAAAGAAACCTTCAGGATTGGATGACATTTTTTATTTCAAAAAAGTAAACCAATCCAAGGCAGGGTAAAAAAATGTGCAAATGTATCCATTTGCACCTCTGGGAGAGGGCAGGGAGGGACTCAAGTACTTAAAAACAAAACAAACTCTTACATGACAAAAGCCTGCCAACTGCCACCTTCACCAATTTAAAAGATCCGGTAACTGGTACCATTAAAAAGATCCGGTATAGGTTACCAGATTATCAGAATACCGGATTTAAATCCGGTATGCCTAATACTGGCAATACCGGTTACCGGTAGAACCGGTACTTCCACCCCTACTGCCTACCATGGTTTGAGGGGCCCCACTGTCCTTGATTATCAGACCCTCTGCCAGCTGTACCATGGCTGATGCTACTGCATCAGAGCTCCCGCTCAGTGGTTCCGCAGATGGTCCACTTTTCTGGACATAAAGGGAGACCATGGCTCTAGCTGACCTGTGGCATTCCCCTGGTGTTCAACTGTTCCTTGGCTCCCCATATACCCTCCCGGATGCCTATTGGTGTCTGAGCTTGGGCCTCCGCTGCTTTGGATATGTGGCTACCACTTGCGAGTGCCTCCTCCATGCTGTGGAGCTGGGCCTCCATCCCTTTCTGGATGGGCACATTCTGGAGCTGAGGGGGGTCACAGGTGTCATGGTCTGCTCCTGAGATGGTTTCAACTCTCTCTGCCTGTGCCTTGTCTGGCTTCCAGACCTGTCTGGTGGAGGGAGGCCCAACCCTGGCTGTGTTCTGCTGCATCCTAGGAGCCCATGGCTACCAGCATTCCTGTGGGGTATCATATTACCACCTATTGGAGCTTGGACAGCTGTTGTGGCCCCCTGCTGCTGACTATGCCTTGCCCAATCCCACTGGACCCAAGCTGCTAGCACTGTCAGAGGTGTGGTCCCGTGCCAATGTTCAGGTTGTGCTCAATGGTCCCAATCCTTTTGAGCCCTACTATCTTGTTGCCCACCACATGGTACAGATGGGCTATTGCTGAGCCATGTTGCAGTGGCCACACTACGTTAATCTGTTGGGCCACCCAGTCCCACCCCCTTTGTGACCCGGTGGCTGTAGGTCCCCCCGGGTCATCTGTGTCCTGACTATTGCCTCTGCTGTGTGGTCCCTGCACCTTCCTGGACCTTCCATTCTGTGACCCGCTACATCATTCCCATTGCAGACCTGCTGCTGTCCTGGGTCCATTCCCTTGTCACCCCATTCCGCTTGGCTGTGCTGGGTCGCCTGCACCCTGGGGCTGTCTGTGTGGCACCACTGTACCATCTGTATCCTTGGGGTTTGTTTCTGTGACCTGCCCCCCAGTCAACTGTTCATTGCTATCCAACACCTGTACTGGGGATCCCCATGGACCTTTGCACCCCTTGCTCAGCCGGCTCCCTGCCAGTGTCCATNGTGGTCCCTGCACCTTCCTGGACCTTCCATTCTGTACTGGGGATCCCCATGGACCTTTGCACCCCTTGCTCAGCCGGCTCCCTGCCAGTGTCCATGCTCAGCCCCCACCCCCACCTCCATGATGCCTCCATGACTGTTTGTGACTGGGGTTCCCTTGCTCGCATCACCCAGCATCCCCTTGTTGGGGGGGGGCACCATCAGCTGTCCACAACATGGGACTTATTTCCCTCACTGGCTGTGTGTTACCATCTGGGACCAGCTGTCTTGCTGTTGGGACCTGCCTCTGCCCTCCCCACTGTCTTCCATGGATTGGTAGCTTGTCCCCTATGACCCTGCTCTGTCACTGTGTGGACCCCTGTCTGTTCAGCAGCCTGTGTCACTGTTTGGTGCATCATGCTGCCTGTGCTGTCCCTGGGGTGTTCGGTGCCATGTCCTGCTCCGTTCTGTCCCCATCCCCCTCCTGTTTAGTTGCTGGTTGTTGGCCTCAGCCCCCTCCCCCCATGTCCTTGCTCCTGTCTGTTGGACTTCCCAGTGTAGTGTTCACCATCCCTCCTTGTGTGCCCATGTGTCTCCCCCTTGCTCCCTTTCCCTTTTAGCTGTGCATGTGCTCACCAGCGTGTGTGTGGTTTGTGTTCAGCTCTGTCCGTGGCTTCCTTCTCCCTGTTGTGTGTGTGCGGCTTGGCCATTCACCTCTCTCCTCCCCCTCTCTTCCTGTTTCCCTCACATGGGCAGTGTCTTGTGATGCTTTTAGCTTCCTTTGTCCTCAGTTGACCATGTCTGTGTCCCTCCCTGCCCTGGTGGCTTCTGGGGGTTCTTGCCATGCTCCAGGATTGGTGTCACACTGTTGCACTATCCTGGATTGTGGCCTGGCTGTCTGTTTCCTTGCAATGGTCCTGCTCCCTTCATGTCTGTTTGGGGCCTGTTGGAACTATGGGTTGGGGTTGGGTGGCTAGCTATCATTGGGAATCCACTGTGTGGACCCGAGAGCGCGTAACATCTGAAATTAACCATAGTTGAACTAGAAAACATACAGAAAAGGGAAACAAAAATGATTAAGGGCATGGAAGGGCTCCCGTATGAGGAGAGGCTTGGTAGGTTGGGACTCTTTAGCTTGGAGAAGAGACAACTGAGAGGAGATATGATAGAGGACTATAAAATCATGAGTGGTGTGGAACTAATAAACAAGGAGCAGTTATTTACCCTCTCAGATAGTACTAGAACTAGGGCATACTCCATGAAACTCATGGATGGCAAGTTTAAAACAAAATAAAATAAAAATTTCACTCAGTGCATTGTTGGGTTGTGGAATCAACTGCCATAGACTGTGGTAATAGCCAGTACTATATCTAAGTTTAAAAGAGGTTTGGAGAAGTTTGGAAGATAGATCCATTAGCAGCTATTAGCCAGACAGGATCAGGGAACATGATGGGAGCTGGGGGGAAACAACAGGGAATAGATCCCCCATTGTAACCTGTTGGGTGCTTCTCCCAAGTCACCGTGATTGGCCACTGTCGGAGACAGGATGCTGGGCTAGATGGACCATTGGTCTAATCCAGTATGGCACTTCTTATGCTCTTATGTTATTTTAGCATGAGGGAGGCCATGTTGGGTCCCAGACCCTGAAGGCATCTGGATCCTTCCATAGGAGAAGCAAGAGCCATTGGAAAGCTACAGTCACATACCTCCAAATGAAGTCTCAGATTATATAATCCTAGAGTGCCTCAAGGCACTCACTCTGATTGACTGGGTGACTGTTCATCTCAAGCTCTGCCCAGGCAGCCATCTTAGGTCTGGCAGCTATTTTAGGTGTCCGTTAGCACTAGCAGTCAAGGACCCTTAACGGGACATTGCTTCTTGTAGGCTCCCTGTTACATACCCACTGATCTTGACAGCTGCTCTGTCAATGACCTGGTTGCCTTGTGGAATTATATCTTGACCAAGGCCATAGACAGTGGCACTGGCACCCAGGCGCCCACTCCCACCACTTGTCATCACAGGTCCTCCTGGGATATGGAGGACTTGAGGTGGTTGAAGCAGGAGGGTAGGCGATTGAAGGGCAGGTGGTGCTCGACTTGCCCTGAAGCTGACTAATTGTGGCATAGAGCATTTTTGGAGGACTATGCTCTGACTGTGATGATAGTGAAGACAGCTTTCTTCTCCGCTATCATAGCATCTGCAAAATCTAAACTGAGAGAACTGTTCCAGGTGGTGAGGGGCCTAGTTAATCCAACCTGTCTCTACCAGGAAATGGAGTCATCGGTGACATTTCCTGGTGACATTTTTATTAATCACTTTGCAGACAAAATTACTCGCATTCACCACAACTTGTGTACTGCCATTTCAACTGCAGTATCAGAGTTTGGGGTTATGGAATCTCAGTCTTGTCCTGTTTATTTGGATGGATTTCAATTGGTATGAGCCACTGATTTGAGAAAGGTGCTTGGGTTATGAGGGCAACCAGCTGTGAACAGGGCCGGCCTGATATGATGTGGGGCAGGGGAGAAACACGGGGCCCCACTCTCCCACTTGTGGAAAAGTCACCTGTGGTCAGTGAGCCTATGGGCGCTCCCCGGCTCAGTTGAGGGGTACTACCCGGGCCTGGGATCAGGGACGGGTGGAGGGTCACTCCCCTCTGTCCGTCCTCAAGCCCAACCATTTTGGGATCACTTACCCCATCTGTCGCTGTGATGTCGGTGTCCTGGGACCTGTGACAGGCCCCATCACTGGCTCCCTAGATCGGGCTCTAGCGGCGTTGGGTCCAACACTGCCGGACGTTGCTAGGGAGTGAGGGAGAGGTGTGGCCTTTGCCTCTCCCTTACTTCTGCTGGCCCCCTCTGCTTCCTGGTTCTCTCTTCCTGGTTACTTCAACCAGGGGGAATGAGGGAGAGGCAGAGGCCCTGCCTCTCCCACATTCCCCCTGTCCGAGACTGACAGGTAGCAGGGGGGGCACCTATGGAGTGAGGGAGAGGCAGGGAGCCCTCACTCCCGCTGGCCACCTCCGCTGGTGTGCGCTGCCTGTCACTATCAGAAACAGTCAGAGTTGAACTCAGTCAGAGGGGCCCCGTGCTTGGGGCCCCAGGCTCCAGGCCACTGTCAGGCCAGGAGCTGGGAGTCCCGAGTTAAGCCCTCCCCCAGAAGCGGGGCCCAGGGCAGCCACCCCGAGCCACCCCGTGGTAACCCCTGGCCCTGGTTGTGAATCCTGCCTGTCCTGGCTGGGGAAAGTCAGCTGGAAGACATTGGGATCATTGTTGGTTGGAGTTGTCAACACCTCCCTATGGGAGGGGAGGGTATAGGATGCCCTTAAATCTGTGGTGGTGCGGCCCTTGCTTAAAAAAACATCTTTGAATACCAAGCCAGCTATCTGTCTCTGACCTTCACTTTTTATGGAAGGTTATTGAACGGGTGGTTGCCTGACAGTTCCAGGCTCATCTTAATGCAATCTGATTCCTGGACCCATTTCAGTCAGGTTTTCGTCCCGGGTATGGTATGGAGACTGCGCTTGTGGCTTTGTTCAATTATCTGTGCCTTGAAATGGACAAGGGGAATTTTATCTTGTTGATTTTGTTAGAACGTTCAGCAGCATTACAATGTTTTGCTGATGCTACTGTTAGACCTGGAAGGGGGGGTAACGCAGGACTGGTCTTGAGTCGGTCCACTCTTTCCTAATAGGGAGGTTCCAGTGTGTGATGAAGAGTGATTTCTCATTGTCCTCTCAGGGCCTCCCCTGTGGAGTCCCACAGAATTCTATTCTGTCTCCCATCTTGCTCAACGTATATTTGAGGCCAGTGGACGAGGTCATTTGGACATTTTGGGTGGATGGGTTTGGGGTGAGGTGGTGCCCAGCCCTACCTCTGTTTTTGATCTGATGCAGTTCCTGAAGTCTCGGTGCTTACCTGATGTCTGGCTGCTATCGAGGACTGGATGAGGGTGAGCTGATTGAGGCTGAATCCTGACAAGACTAAAGTGATGATGATAGGCCATTCTTGTGACTTGGAGTGGATTGGGACACCTGTTATTGATGGGGTCTGTCCCCTCTGGACAATCAAGTTTGAAGCCTTGGAGTGCTTCTAGACCCCTTGCTGGATTGTCAGATTGTGGCTATGGACAGAAGCACTTTTCACCAACTCCATCTGGTGAGGAGGCTATGGCCTTTTCTTTCTAACTCAGATCTGGCCACTGTCATTCACGTCATCATCACCTCAAGACTAGCTTACTGCAAGCGCTTTGGGCAAGTCATAACCTCTCAACCTCAGTTCCCCATCTGTAAAATGGGAATATTTTAATTTCATTTCATTCCACCTTTAATTTAATCTGCTTTTCCCATCACAGATGGCTCAAAGCAGTTCACAACAAAAATACTACAACGCATAAAGTCAAATAATTCAAATAACAATAGCAGCAATGACAACTCCCCTGTCCATCTAAGATTACATACATAGTATAATCCTATTCAGCCCACAAATTAATTACAAATAATACCCCTTCCATCTTTCTATAAAATCTAATACCTAACACACACACACACACACCCGCTGCGACCATGGTGGGACCCTCCATCTACCCTCCTGCTCTCACCAGGAGCGAGAATCCTTCCACATGCTAAATATATATACTCCCCTTCCCACCATACACTACACACATCGGGTCCATCTGACGACCCCCGCCAAAGGGCAACACCAAAGGGTAATCCCCTTTGGACATGCCCCTTTAGCACAGGCTCCTGACACGGTTACCAGCATGGCCGCCGGCAACTCCCAGGAGTTGAAGGCGCGACCCGGAAGCTGGCTTCCCCCTGCCCCACCCCCTTCCCGGGGGTGGAGGTGCTGGCAGCATGCTCTAGCCGACAGGTAGGCGTCCCCCAGCCCGCTGCTGATTCCCGGGTTTCCAGGGGGGGGGGAGATGAAGACAGTCCTTTGTCCCAGGATATGTGTGTGTGTGTCTCACCTTGTATTCCTCTCACCCTTGTCCATCTTAGATTGTAAGCCCACTGGACAGGGACCTGTCTCCATTAATAACTACTGTAAAGTGCAGGTGCACTAGTTTAAATGCTTAATAATAATAACACATGATAAAAAAAGTCAATTCTGCTTTCATGCTATTTTACCTTTTGCTGAAATCATCTTAAGTATTTCTCATCATACCCTATTCTAATGAAATTTAAAATGGTGCTTTCATCTTAGAATTTCTATTCCAACATCCCAAGAAGTCCAACTGCATAGTGCAAAATGATACTGGGACTGGCACATATATTAAAATTTCTAACCCACACCCACCACCCAATAGAAATCACTTTCCTACTAGGGAAAATGGGTATAAGTAGGATTGTCCCCCACAGTTAACACTGTGGCTATCTATTGCATAGTCTGTACTATTGAATGATTACGTGTGGAACAAATGCAGAATGGGTCATAGCGAACCTTGCTATGGATAATAGAGACCTAGGTAATGACAAATTCTTTCCTTTGAATGAGTGTATAGTATATGGGTGTGCAGAAGGCAACACTGCCATTTTGTTTTCATTTTCAATTTTTTTAAAACCTTTATAAATGACCGTGCCATTTTCAGGGTGGTTGTTTTCCCCATTTATTTTATTAAAATTATTTTTTAACAAAATCACTGTGTATGTACAACATAGCTGTCAGCTCATTCTGCACATATGAAGTCCTCTATTTTAAAATAAATGAAAACAGATGAAAGCATTGCTTATTCATCCATTTTTTAATTTTAGTTACTTAAAAAATGGGGCTTCATTCATTTTAGTAATTAAAAAACAAAAATGAATTCAACACCCCTATGTATAGTTTACAGAGGTCATTGGGAAAGCAGTGTCTCCTATTGTGTCTTTATGGCTATTTCTAATCCTGTAGGATTAATTTAAACTATATAGGGGCTACAATGTATTCTAAATGCTTGAATTTGAATTTCTAGAGATTATTTCTAAAGAGTAACAGCTCTTTGTACATAGACCCATAACCAAGACTTCAAATGGGCTCTTCAGCTAAGCCACTGTGAAATTGCTTTTACTTGTCTTGTGCCCTGGTCCTCACCCCCTCTCCTGCATACACAAATGCATGAAATTGCAGTAATAATAAGAGGTGATTGTGGGCCACTTGTGTTGCTTTTCACATCTCATCTCAGGATTTGACTGGGGTTCAGAAATATTAATGGATTCAGCTTTTAAACATCTCATGAGACAGGAAATGAACAACTCTTTTAGGACTTTTTCTTACAAGCTCTTTCTCCCTACTTGGGGGAAAGGTAAGTATCTCCCGTAGGAATATCGCCTGACCCCAGGCCTGTTGGCCTTTCGATGTATCCAGGGGTGTAGCTAGGTTGGAATGGGCCCAGGGACAAGAAATGGACTTTGGGGCCCCCACTGTCCATCACCATAGACTCCCCTGCCCCTCTTCCTCCCCTCTTTCCTCACCTCAATGTCCTTATTGCATAAAACAGTCAACAAATGTACTTATTAAATTAAAACATGTACTCAGCTACTGCAATGGCCTCTTCCTTGCTTTTAGCTACGGAAACACAGAAATAGTAACATATGGCCTCCCCCTGAGCCCC
>QEPC01013808.1:246721-274784 GCA_003113815.1 Sphenodon punctatus | reverse complement strand
TGGGCCCTAAAAATCATGAAACTTAAATAAAAAGAACCCAAATGTTTCTAGGCTTGGTACTCTCCCATTTGTGAGAATGGGAGGAGCCACACGAAGAAGAACAGAAGGTTGCTGCCTTGTAAACAAGGTTCTTTGAGATGGCTCTCAACATTCTCACAAATGCCCACCTTTGGAAGGAACTGTTGGGTATCTATGAGTGGGAAGGAGGTGCTTTATATACGGGGGGGCTCAATACTGTCACGGGGTGATTTTTCAAACTAGTGAGCTTGATATATGCTGGTAGAGAAGGGTGCACAAGCACAAACCCATTTGTGAGAATGTTCGGAGCCATCTCGCTGAACCTTCTTTGCAAGGCAGCGACCTTCTGCTGCGAGGCACAGCCAGCCTGGCGGCTTATTATTATTATTATTTTTTAAAAGCTTCAGAGCCCGGCTGCAAGGAGTCAGGGAGGGAGCACACAGTGGAAGAACAGATTCGACTTCGCACAGTAAGTGTAGGGGGGCTTCCCAGGCTGCGGGGAGAACGTCAGCTGGCAGGGGAGGCCCCAGCCCAGCCACAACTTTGAGGTTTTGTTTTTTTTTTAAATGGGACAGGCGGCTGCACAGCACCACAGCGGGCTTAGCTGCCATAGGGATGGGCCCCTAGCCATGGTGGGCCCCGGGACAAATGTCCTGCCTGTCCCTATGGTAGCTACGCCCTTGGATGTATCTGTAAGACTTGGCTGTTCATCCAGGTCTTCAGAGGAAAGGGTGGGGGGTTAATTTTTGTGGGGGGCATTTTAAATTTGTTTTTAATTATGATATTGTAGATTTTTTAATGTTACAATTGTTTTATATTGTGCTGGAAGCCGCCCCGAGGTGCCATAGGCATGGGGGTGTGTGTGTGGCATATAAATACAATGAAATAAAGAAATAAATAAAATAATTATCTTTGACCTCCCATTTGGAGCGAGAGGAGGAACCCAGCGAGATCCAGAAGCACCGGGTGGTCGCCAGCATGACTGAGGAATTGTGCAAGGGAGAGTGAAGCCGAGGGCTGGGTCCCCTGGTGAGCAGCTGCCTCCCCCCCGAGTTCTGAGGGAGAGAAGGGAGCTGATGGTACTTGACAGCTCAGCTGTCTGGTGTTGCGCACATTCCTGCAGCACCTGGAGATGTGAGCGCATTGGTTGGGAGTGAGGGGAGGATCCCAGCAGGATCCAGAAGCACCAGGTGGTCAGCAGCGTGCACGCCACGGGCGTGCAAGCCTAAGGGCTGCACACGCCCTTGTGCGCGTGGCCTTGTGTGCCAGAGGGGTGCTTTGCTCTGTTTTCTCCTCCCTCCCTGCAGAGTCTTATCAATGTCTTAGAAGCGACGCCATCAGCCGGGGGCTATTCTATCTGGGTAATCGCAACCCAAGCAGCGGAGGTTGGACTATTTTATAGTTACATTTCATGACCCGTTGGAGGATGAGTCTGAAACAGGGTCCCCCGATCCAGTTCCAGACTCTCCAGTAGCGTCAGCATCTGTGGAAGGGCAGCTAGCTGATTTGACTCCTCCGTCTTTGCCTAGCTTATCCTCTACCTTGTTGGTTGCAGCAACTCGGCAAGGGGAAAACTTGCCACCAGCCTCTGCAGGTGTTTTGCCTGTGGTAAATCAACCAGCCTATCTCAATCTTTTGGGGGACCAATGTACTTTGATAGGGCACCTTGTTAAGAAGTTGTTGGCCAGACTTCACCAACTGGTGCAATTGGCCCAATTCCAACAGACCCAAACATCCTCAATGCTGGATTCATTAACTAATGCAAATTCAGCCATATTAGAGGCTATTAGAGTCTGCCCAACAAATAAGCCTGAAGTAGTGTGTGGTCCTTTATCTCAGTGCCAATTGGACATGGGTTCTCCACTTAATGAAATAGGTCATGGTCCTCGCCAAAGAGTTAATGGAGGAAGGGACCCAGGGTTCTCTATCCTCCAGGGAGCAGTTGCTTTTATAATCCATCCACTTCCCAATGGTATATTTCCCAGGTGGAATACTAAGCTGGCAATACATAGGCATTTATCTTTTATAATCGGGAATATTTCATTAAGTGCCATAAGATCATTTTACACTTTGCCTTCTGGGTACTCCATACAGCGTGTGGTTGTCCAGTTTTGGGAGGCTTGGGTGGCATCCAAAATAATGGGTTTGTTTGATCTATTTTCATCTTGGGGGGGTTCGAGTGGGGGGAGGTTCTTAGAACTACCGTAGTGGAGTCGTTAAGTGTGGCCCAGCCTATGTCCCCTATAGTAATTAAAGCCCATGACCAAAGGGGCAAAGCCACGAGTACCGACCATTCGCTGTTAGTTTCCCCCTTGGTGGAAGGACACCTTTCCCCAGAGGGCTCATTGCTGATGGATCTCCAGCAGGCCTTGCCATATGTCCCAATCATCGCCCAACCCTTGGGAAATGAGGAAGTCAATTCCCAAAGTAATCAGCCTCTAGTTTCCCAGATGGGGGACTTAGGCCAACCCCAATTGGAGTAAGGATTGGGCTGAGTCCCAAGGCTGGCTCATTTATGTTACCAGTGGGGGTTTGTGCAGGATAAGTTCTTGGAACATAGCCGGGTGGTTGTCCAAGTTGTGAAATGATGATTTATTTTTTTTCTTCGAAGCTTTCATATTATTATGCTTCAGGAAACCTGGTATGCATCCCCCATTGATCTTCCCACTGAGCTTTCCCAGTACATGGTATATGATGTACCAGCGACACCATCCTCGGGTGGGAGGCCCAGTGGGGGATTGGAGTGCCTTTTGCATACTGGGTTGGGTATTATGGTCCAGCAGGTGATTAAGCTCCCCCCCCCCTTTCTGTTGGGTGTGGTTATAAAATGTTCTGCTGAGGTTTGGATCTTTTTGAATGTATACGTTTTGACAGCTAACTCTAAGACGTATCATTAAGGAGTATGGAGTCAATTGAAGGCTTTCACTGAGGACCTGATTTTAACTTTTCTGGATGCTTTTTTTCTTAATTCTGGGTAACTTCAATGCAAGAATGGGCAGCTCAGATCACAAGTTACTCCCCTATTGTCTCTTTATTAATCTACGGTATCCTCTGGCTGTGGTCCCAAGATTATTTAAAGACTCAGGTATTAATCAGTCTGTTATTAAACTGGTTATTAAACTGTTGTCCATGTTGGAATTTTGTATACTTAATGGGTCGTATGGTGCCGATATTCCAGGAGAATTTACGTATCTTGGTGGGAGGGGTTCTAGTATTATTGACCTGGGGTTGGTATCATTCAATGTACTGCCAAATGTTGCTGATTTCCGTGTGGGGTCCATTTTGGTTAGTTACCATCTCCCACCGGAGATTGTTTTGCAGGGTTTTCCTAAGTCCGGGGTTCCATCTACTCTGGGGTATTGAATAAGGGGGGGACTTGAGGAGGGGGAAGCCCTTGCAAGACTTACTTTAGTAAATTGGGACAAGATCTCATCACTCCCGTTTGCCGATTGGCAGAGTGGAGAGTTAATGAACTCCCATGGGGCCATAATGGATGCCACTAGCCCTGAACAGGCTATAGTTTCTTACAACTGTTTGTGCAGACAGGTATAGGCTTTGATTAATATTCCTTTTCCTTTAAAAAATAGCCGGAAGGCAGCTAGAGCCCAGCCCTGGTTCAATGAGGATTGTTATAAGACCAAATGTTCTTACCATCTAATCTACAAGCAATATCGACATGGCAGTTTACTTAGCTTAGCTGAGCAGTAGTTCCAGGCCAAACGAGACTATAAAAAGCTCATTAAGACCAAAAAGCAGCTGTATTATCTGTCCCGATGGACAAAGGCTTTGGAGGCGGCTAGGACCGGTGATTCAAGGTGTTTCTGGTCTTGGATTAAGACCAGAACCAATAGTAGGGTGGCCAGGTCAGCGATGTCTGCTACATCCTCTGACTGGGTTGCTCATTTTAGTACCCTTTACTCGGCTTGTATATTGCAAGATGAGGATGGAGTGGAGTTGGGCACATTACCATCCTGGCCCCCCATGTCTGAGGAGGAACTATTGGACCTTCTGAAGACTTGTAAAAGTCATAAGACTGCAGGAAGGGATGCAATTCTGATCGACTTCATTAAGAGCTATAAAGATTGGTGGGTCCCAATGTTGGCTGTATTATTTACAGAACTTAACCAAATGGGATGAATGCCATCCCAGTGGAATCAAGCTGTTGTTGTCCCTATTTTTAAAAAAGGGGATAGAGCAATTCCAGCGAATTATAAGCCGATTAGTCTTTTACCGGCTATTAGTAAACTGTATGCCAAATATTTGGCTTTGAAGCTCAAGACATGGCTGGGGGTAGTTAATATTCTTCACCCTGAGCAGGCAGGCTTCCAGAAAGGAAGGTCGGTGGTTGACCAGTGTCTGATATTGTTTCATCTGGCCCAGAAATATCAGGGAAAGAATGGTCGCTTGTATGCGGCCTTTTTGGACCTCCAGACTGCTTTTGACCTTGTGAATAGGCCTTTGTTATGGGCTAAGCTTGCTAAAACTCAGATGGATAGACGACTTTTGTTTTTGATCCATCAGATTTATACTAATTACAAATTGGTGGTGAAGCTCACCCTGGCTGGTCATGTGTCTCAGGAGGTGCCTGTCTATAGAGGGGTAAGGCAAGGATGCAGCCTTGCCCCGACCCTCTTTAATCTCTTCTTTAATGATGCTGTGCCACAAATGACACAACTGTGTTTTTTCCCTCGGAGGTTGGGAAATAGGTAGCCTGCTTTTTGAAGACGACCTTGTATTGTTTTCCCAAATGAGATTTGGGTTAAATAGGCAACTTCAGACTTTTGCCCATTATTGCGATGAAAATAGCATGGAAATGAATTACCAGAAGCCCAAAATCATGGTCTTTGCCAAGTCCCAGTGTACTAACACCCATGTGTGGAGACTGGGGGGTAGGCAGCTGGAGCAGGTGAATTCTTTAAGTATTTAGGTCTTCTTTTTAGTAGTACTGGGTCGTGGCATTATCACTTCAGGGGTGCCGAGTGTTTGGCCAAAAGGGTGGCTTTGGCAATCCAATTTTTTTTTTGTTTATTCTGGGGGGCTGGAGATTAAATTGGCCTTAGAGATTTTTAACGCCAAAGTCGGTGCACAGTTTCTCTACTGCGCGGAGCTTTGGACTTCACTTAGTGCACAGCCCCTGGATCGGATTCAAACAACATTCCTGCGTAACCTAACTAGAGCCCCGGGAGGCACTCCGAATGCAGCCCTTTGGCTCGAACTGGGTCAGCGCAGCTGGTCCTTTAAAGCCTGGCAGGCTGCACATAGGTTATGGCTCAGGGTCATGTGCCATGGGGCAGGGGATGACCCCTTTTATAGTAGTTGGGCTGTGAAAGTGAAAGACCATCTAACGACCCTGGGTCTGTCACGAGAACACCTTTGTGCCAAAAACTACCAGGTGGCTTCGTGTGAGATCTTACTTAGATGGCGAGATGTAGATTACTAAGAGAATCGGAACAGTGTCGCCCAATCCCTGCATGTAAGCAGTTATTTGAATTGGGCACCCCCTATGGCCTCGTACTTTAGTTTACCCGCTTCGGTTAGTGCCAAATGACTTTTTATGTCTGCCCGATTTAATGCTCTCCCTTCCAAGGTTTTGGAAGGAAGATTTAATTCCACCCCCTTTTCTGATAGGCTATGTCCATTCGATCTCCTGGAGGCTGAAACAACTGCCCATATCTTATGCTCTTGTAGATTATATGATGACCTGAGGTGTAAATTTCTGGGGAATTTGTTTTCCAAATATCCAGGCTGGACTCAGAACGCTTTGGTTGAGTTGGCATTGGCTAATGGGAAGGATGAGAATACTAGTCAAGTTATCTTATTTTTAACCCAGGCATTTGTTAGGAGGAAGCTATTTTGGGAGTTTAATTTGCTTTAGATGTTGGATGGGTACACCAATTGTATTAACTGTTTATATTGCTTCAATTGCTGTTTTGGACCCCTAAGGTTCCCTTTTACAACAAGAAAACTGAGGGTAATAATACCCTGGACATCTATCCAGGGTATTATTACCCTCAGTTTTCTTGTTGTAATTGTGTGTGGTTCAAGTGTTTGTGTGTTATGGCTATGGCTTTGGTAACGTCAATAAAGTTTGAATTTGATTTGATTTGACCTCCTATTTGCTCCCTTGCGTAGAGGGGTTAAAATGAATAAATGAATTAATTTATTTAATTATTTGTACTTTTATCCCGCCCTCTCTCACTTGACAGCAACTCAAGACAGCTTACAAATATAAAACCATAAAACACTAAAATAAATGAGGTTAAAAGAAGGGTACTTACCTCTATAAACAAGCTGGGCCAAAGGCAGTAAGAGAAGTTCCTACTCTGAGTGGTGGGTCTTACTCATCTGTACTAGAAGTAGCAGAAATGCCTTTCTCCTCTGCTGTCCCAGAAAACATCCACACTTCCTCCTTTCGCATTTCCCACTAAGTAACTCTACCTTATTGACTGCTAGTGTCCCATGATGGCAGTTGCTTCCAAATTCCTAAGAATGGAGATTAGGGGAGGGGAAGAGCTATTTAATTTCTGATTCTCCCTGCTCATGGGAACAAAGGAGGAAGAAGATAACTACTAGTGCTTAAACATTGTCCTCCATTTTCCTCAGCAAACACAGAAGACCAAGGTACTCGACTTGATTTTCTGAGTTCCAAAGTTTACAGAAATGCCCCCCCAAAACTTCAGAACTCAGAAACTCTTTGGCCTAGTGTGGGAAAGGGGGCTGGAGACCAGCACTAGGCCACTTCTCCCCTTTCCCTGGCCCCCACTGGCTAGGGAGAGAATAGGCCAGCAGGGGCCAGGGAAGAGAGGGACAGGGACCTAGCAGGGGCTCAGGGGTGGGGTGCTTAAGGGGGTTGAAGCCTAGTGGGGGCTGAGGGGTAGAGTACTCAAGCTCTGAGGGGGCTCTGGCAATGTGTGGCTGCCTCCAGGCCGGGTAAGTTTAAAAAATGAAAAAAAAAAGAAAAAAGCTGGGCATGCTCAGAAGGTCTGAATGACCCCTTCTGAGCACACTCAGAATTCCTAGATGGCACCTGCAGTGGTTTTTGTAAACCATCAGCAGACTGCAGGAGCCATCTTGCAAAGGTCTGAACATGCTCAGATGGGGACCCTTGGCCCTTCTGAGCATGCCCAGCTTTTTCTTTCATTTTTAAAACTTACCTGGTGCAAAGGAAGCCACATGTCAGCTGAGGCCCTCCGGAGGGGGAGTACTCTACCCCTCATCCCCCACTAGACCCCCACCCCCTCTTCCCTCGACCATTCCCTCCCCACAGGTTTCCTCTGCCATCCACTACCCTCCTTGACCCCTGTCCTCAGAATTCTAGAGTATTCGCCAAGGGTCCTCAGACCGACCCAAGCATTTGGGACTGGTCCTCAGACACTCAGAGAATACTCATGGATATTTTTTTTAATATTCAGTGCAGTCCTAATAACTAAGCTGTTTAAAGAATTTTGTGAGAATGAGAAATTGTACTTGGAGAAAATAATGCATGGGGGGACCTTACCAAGGCCCAACAGAAATACTCAGTTGAGAGCAAGAATTGCAAACACATACCTAATTTGTCATGACTTAAACTAGATACACACCTTCAAACTTTGTCTTTTTTTTTTTCTAAACCTGTAGCTTGCCTGTTTAATGAAACATAAGTCTCATTTGTTTTGTTCAATCTACCAGCACAAATTTACTCAGAGATTCATCTCTACTACACCCAGTAGAAAGAACGACTCTGAGATACTGATTGAACTCAAATTAAGCATATTTAAAGTTCCTTCTGATGCTACAGTGTATGTGTTTGCCTAACTTTTCTGGGGTTTTTAAATCCATGAAGCTGACTGCTAAAAGCTGTTCTGTTAGCATGTATAATCATGCTTGCCCACGAGTATTCCTTGAACATTGCCAGAGACTAGGGGCATGCATCTGTAACATTTTCTATTAGTTATGAAAATGAATGGAGCCTCATTTGTTTTCTTAACTTATCTCAAAAAATAGATAAATACACAAATAATTGTCATTTGCGTTCATCCATTTTCATTTATTATTATTATTATTATTATTATTATTATTATTATTAATTTAAAAACCCTGTACATTTGTAAAATGGCCACGGGGGACATTCAGTGCATTAATGGCAATGATGACACCATTTTGGGAAAGAGTGTGCATGTGTGCTCTCCTTAAAACTCACCTCTTTCGCTCTGCTCTGTCTGACTTTATCCTGCTGAGCCACTATTCCTATACCTACGATCGGTTTACCCTTATCCTTGCAACATGGACCTGCCTGCTGTCATTCTCATCGTAACCAAGCCAAGTACGTGCACTTGAGACCTCGCATCTTCATGAATGTTAGACCCCTTGTCTCTCCCTCTGTTCCCCTTCCTAAGTCTCTCCCCCAGCTCCTGTCTCTCAGATTGTAAGCCCTAGGGTGAAAACAGACATGACGCTAACCACCCTTTAACCACCCTTGGTGGTCATTTATACATGTTGCAGGGCTGTATTGGTGCCCTATGCAGCCCTGAAACATGCATAAATAACCACCAAGGGTGGTTAAAGGGTGGTTAGCATCATGTCTGTTTTCACCCCTAGGAGCAGGGACCATGTCTATTTTATTACTTTGTAAAGTGCCAAGTACACTGCTGGCACTATATAAATGTTTGTTAATAATAATAATAATAATAATAATAATAATAATAATAATGTGTGAATGTCCCCGGAGACCATTTACACATGCAGGTTTTTTTTTTTAAAAATTGTTATTATTTTTTAAAAATAACTGTGCATGCACAAATGGCCAGTGAGCCATTCTGTGCATGTGCTCCCTTTTTCAAAATGGCACCAATAGCATCAATGCCAGCAGCTTGGTTGTCATTTTGTACATGCACAGAGATTTTTAGTATTGTTGTTAATTTTTAATTTAAAACAGCAAGAAGAAGAACAACAAACAACAAAAATATTACGGTCATTTTCAAAAAAACTCCTGAAAATGAAGGAGATTTTGTAAATTAAAACTAATATGAAAACTAACGGGGTGCCTTCTGCACACACCTACTGAAGATGTTAAGATGGAGAAGACAATGCAACCCCTTTTGGAAGAAAACATGTGGCAAAAAGCCTTTCCTAATAATTTACAAATATTAAAACCAAGTGAACGAAAAGACATTGTGAATGGGTGCTTTTAGATGAACACTGAGGAAGCCCACCCCCAGAATTGCTTCAGGATTGCACACCGTGCATCCTCAAGCTTCCATCCCCTCCTGGGTCCACCTGCATGGTGCCCCCCACACACCATAGAGTTGTGGGCAATGACCTTATACTCTAGGCTGATGCCCACAACTCTATGGTGTTGCAGGGATAATGGGCGGCCAGGAGTGGAGCTTTACTGAGCATCTGCCAAGCAGACAGACAGGATCTTCTCCTCAGCGAAGTGCCCCTGATTTGACTGACCCGCTCCACTGGTGCCAGTGGTACTTTGGGATGTTCCGGAGCATCACCAACCAACAGGACTGTCCCACTTCATCTTTCAGGCCACGTTCAGACGGACTGGCCAGCCTGGATGTGAAGCAGGCTGGTGCAACCACAACCAGACCTGACACCCCTTGAATAGATCATTGCACTTTGCTAAACAATATGTTTGTGAATGTCTACAGGTCACCTAAGCAATGACTGTGGGAAGACGCAAAATAAGGCATGGGCTACACTTAACTGTAGCCGACACAGAAATCATGTAAGCTTGGTAATATGTGGTTACAGCTGCAATAACTTTCTCCTTTGTGGGTATGTAATGGGGCCAGGAAAGAGGATCAGGTTAGGTCATAATTTCAGGACAGTGATTGATTACTGTCTCTGTGAATCCTTTGACTCTCTCTCCTCTTCTTTGAGCTTACAGAGGGCCAGATGCTAGTTCTATTAGTCATCTCAGGCTCCATGGGAGCAAGAAAGAGTGGAGAAGAGCAGAAAAGGAGGGAATCTAAGGTAAGTTGCTCTCCAAGTTTCACTGAGGAGTATAAAGTCCAAACACAATTTTTGTTACACTGCCAGAATATTTCTCCAAAAGGAAAGTGGCGCCAGATTAGTTAGAGAGAAACTGACACATACCCTAACTTAGTTAATTTATCAAGGCCAGTCACAACCTTGTGCATCTTGAGAAGCAGAGAAACTTTTTGGATTTGTTTGGGAATGTTTTCTAATTCAGTTTGTAATTTTGCAAATTGTTGAAAATTGGAAGAAAAGAAAGAGAGACATTTTCTCCCTTCTTAATAATAATATAAAAAATTGGCTCTGACATTGCCCTACATTGCTTTTGGGCATGTATTTAATTTGGTTGAGCTTAGCAGAGATAGTTGCGGAATACAAAGTAACTCCGGATGTTTTTATAAGAAAAAGAACAACAGCAAAAGTTAGGGTGAAAGTCTGGGTAAAGAGAAACTCTTTAAATTGAGATTGATCTCTAGAGAGTAAAGTTGCAAGGTAAGGCTTTTCTTGTGGCATGGGCTCCATGTGGAGGTCTTGTATACTATCATGGAGTTCTGTTGCAGGATCTGTGCCAAAATAGCATAATAGCTGGGATGTCATGACTAATTTCTATCCTTCAATGAGAAAGTAGGGATGGGCGAACGCGGTTCGGAAATTTGGACCCAACTCAACCAGTTCGGTCGACCAAACCGAACTTCTGAACCGAACTCGATTTTCGAACTGAACTGAATTTCTGAACTCGGCTCTGTTCGCCCATCCCTAAAAGATAATATTCCATTTAGTTCAATGGGTGTCAGGAAGCGCTACCACCAGCGTCAAAGCCGCGGCGTGGGCCGCACCCGGCAGCACGCACCCCAGATACCGGATTCACCCCCCACACCGGCAAGCGCCGCAGGGTCGCCCCAACAACAAACGGCGCACCCACAGCTGGGAAGGAAAAGGGTGGAGCCCATAGGAGAGCTGCGATGCTCTGCACGCATTCGCGCGGCAAAGGGGGCGGAGCCAGGCAGTTAAGAGAGCACGGGACCGGCTCAGCGTTGCCGGAGATCAGCTCGTTGTGAGACCGGCCCCCTTGCTGCTTGGATATCATTGCGTGTGCTACTGTTGCTGAGATAGTAACTTGCCAGGAAAGTGAAGCGTGGATTGGGAGTGACTGTGACTGTGTGCGTGAGTGAGTAAACGGTGAGTGTGTGTATTGTACTGTGGTGGGGGGTGTGAGTTGGGATTTGGGGGCACTAAGACTTCCCCTCTTGTCGGGCCCCTTCCTCCCCCCTCGATCCAGAGTTGCGCTGATTCCCTCCCTGTATCCCCAGGTGCTCTCCCTTCCTAAACCTTCACCGTCCTCCACTGTTTGTTCTACCTTGAGGCACATTCAGTTAGTTGGGTGGGTGAGAGCACGAAAGCGGGTGTGGTTGTGCGGGGGCTGCCTCAGGGCATTCTACCTCCCCCCCTATGATGATCTGGCCGTTACTCCGCTTGGAGTATTAAAGCCACACAAGATCCTGAGGGGTCGTTTTCCCTTACTGTGTGAGAGCAGCCCCTGGAGCGCTAAGGCGAGAGTGCGAGAGCTTGGAGATATACCCCGATATCTAGGGCTAGGTCCATACTTCTCCCTTCCTAGTTCCCTGTCCCTGACAGTATCTCCGGCATCAATATGGACCTTGCTGAGAAATTAGAGGAATTGACACGGTCCATGCAATCCCTTGCTATGGAAGTTCAGGACATTAAAGAAACTCAAAGGCAGGAGGCAGCAGGGGGACTCGAGGCCTCTATTGTTAGCCCTATGGAGGATGAGGAACTTGAAACCTTAGAGGAAGTAATGAGTGGGGAAAAAGAACCCAAACACCCCCCCATTGCTAGGTTTAGTGGGGATAAGAAAAGATTTCAAGGATTTGTAGCCCTTTGCAAGCTGGCCTTTCAACTCCAGCCACGCACCTACCGTTCAGATGCGACCAAGGTGGCATTTATAATTGCGCATCTGGAGGGTCTTGCTCTAGAATGGGCAACCCCCCTCCTCATAAAGGATAGCCCCTTGCTTAAAGATTATAAATTTTTTTTAAGGGAATTTCAATTCCTGTTTGACTACCCCCGCCGGGCTAAAGACGCTGAGAGTGCCATCCTAGTCCTTCGCCAAGGAAAGGATCCCCTCGTTGAGTATATCACCCATTTCCAGCATTTAGCAGTAGAAGTAGACTGGCCAGACAATGTTCTTAAGGTGCTTTTCCGTAAAGGCCTTAATGATGAATTTAAGGATCAGCTTGCGCTTACAGCGTTACCTGCCACTTGGGCAGAATTAGTTAATCTTACATGCCAGATAGACGAGCGATTAATGGAACAAAGGAGGGAGCGCAAGCAAGAAGGAAACCGCCCATGGGCCCCACGTGTACCAATTGTCCCCCTAGGTCGCATAGACACCCCTAAGGGGGATGAGCCAGAGCCAATGCAGATTGGGGCTTCTAGGAGCCCATTGACAATGCAGGAGAAAGAGCGAAGGAGGGCAGAGCGCGTATGTTTTTATTGTGGGGCTTTGGGTCATTTTGCAAGACAATGTCCCCAATTGCCTCCCTCCCGAAAGATGCAGGGAAACGGGAGAGGCCGGGATGGCCAGGGAACGTCCCGATAGCAGTTCAACATGTCCCTGGAGTGATGGACAATAAGACCACTACCAATAACAAGGTTAAACATTTCCGAGTCCCTTTTACCATAAAAGTATCGAGGTCACATTCCCTTGTATGCCTTGCACTTGTAGATTCAGGAGCAACAGGGAATTTTATTGATGGAGGATTTGTGCAGAAATATAAGATCCCCATAGTGACGACAACCCAGCCAAAGACGGTCTGTGCCATTAACGGGTCCCCTCTATGTTCCGGCCCGGTGGTTTCTTCCACTCCCCCCTTAAGATGTACTATTGGGAGGCACCAAGAAACCTTGTGTTTCGATATTATTCAGACCCCCATTTTTCCCCTCGTTCTGGGGATCCCATGGCTTTGTGTCCATAACCCGATTATTGATTGGTCCTGAATGAGACTTACCTTCCACTCCTCGTTGTGCGAGTCCCCACACTTAGTGGCATCACCCCTTACTAAGTCCCCTATCCTTGCCAATGTCACTGTATCACCACCCCCGGCTTTCCCTCTGGAGTATCAAGATCTGGAGGAAGTATTCAAGACACAAGAGGCCCTTGAACTCCCTCCACACAGAGCGTATGACTGCTCTATTGAATTATTACCCGGTACCATGCCTCCCTATGGCAGAATTTATGCCTTATCTAAACCCGAATTCTGCACCTTGAAGGACTATATAACTGAGAATCTTGGCAAAGGTTTCATCCGACCCTCCTCGTCCCCAGCTGGAGCACCCTTGTTCGTTGTGCCTAAAAAGGATGGGGGGTTACGTCCCTGTATCGACTATAGAGGGTTGAACGCCATTACTGTAAAAAACCGTTATCCGTTACCCCTCATTCCGGAACTACTGGATAGGCTTCAAGGGGCTTCAATATTCACTAAACTTGATCTTCGTGGAGCATATAACCTTCTTAGGGTTAAGGCCGGGGATGAGTGGAAAACTGCCTTTCGAACTCGGTACGGCCTTTTTGAGTACTTAGTAATGCCCTATGGCTTAGCCAATGCCCCGGCCTCCTTTCAGCATCTCATAAATGATATTTTTCGTGATATTTTAGATGTCTATGTCGTAGCATATTTAGACGACATCCTAATCTACTCCCAGGGATATACAGAACATGTACAACATGTTCGGTCTGTTTTAAAACGTCTGCAAGAACATCGACTGTATTGTAAAATGGAAAAATGTGTATTTCATCAAACCACTGTTCCTTTTTTAGGATTTATTGTTTCCCCACAAGGTATAAAAATGGATCCTGCCAAGGTCCAGGCCATTAGAATATGGTCACCTCCAATGGGGGTAAAACCACTCCAAAGGTTTTTGGGAAGTGCAAATTATTATAGGCAATATATACCGAACTATGCCTATTTAACAGCCCCCCTCACACGTTTACTCAAGAAGGGGCAACCCTATATATGGGCGACAGAGCAACAACGAGCCTTTACCAACTTAAAACAAACCTTCATGCAAGCCCCCATTCTGCAACACCCTGACTTTTCTACTCCCTTTATTGTTGAAACTGATGCGTCAAACGTGGCGATTGGAGCAGTGCTATTACAACATAAGGCCGAGGAAGTTTTACCACTGCCCTGTGCCTTTTTTTCCCGACAGTTAACACCAGCGGAAAAGAATTATACCATATTAGATAGGGAACTTTTAGCTATAAAAGCAGCTTTTAACGCATGTCGACATTACCTCGAAGGGGCATCCCACCCCATCCAGGTGGTAGCCGACCATAAAAATCGAGTATTTCTACAAACGGCCCGTATTACAAATGCTCGACATGCCAGGTGGGCCCTCTTCTTCTCTCGATTCTCATTCCAGATCATATACCGAGCAGGAAAGAACAACATCTTAGCCGATGCCTTATCCCGAAGCGATGAGCCTATGGAAGAACCAGCACATAAAGGGGAGTTTTTGCTGAGTAAAGAAGCCTTCGCAGCTGCAAGCATAACCCTCTCCCACTTTAAACAACTGGCTGCACAAGATCCAGGAATGCAAGAGATGACAGGAAAAGAGGATCAGGCCAACCTAAAGACTCATGGACACGCCATCATAGTACCACAAGCCGCCCGCGCTGCCATTCTTTGGACCCACCATGACGCCCCACTGGCAGGACACCCAGGACAACGGCGAACCTTACAACTAATACAACGACACTTTTGGTGGCCGTCCATCACCCAGGATATACGAGCGTATGTACAACGTTGCAAAACTTGCTGTCGTACCAAGGTACCTAAACGGGCCCCCACAGGACTCCTTCAGAGTACACCTTTGCCCCAAGGACCCTGGAAAAGAATCAATTTAGATTTTATTGTCGAGTTACCCCCATCACAAGGATATACGACCATCCTCGTTGTTGTGGACCAGTTCACAAAAATGGGTCATTTCATCCCATGCAAAGGGCTACCAACAGCCCCACAAACAGCACAGCTATTATTGCAACACGTGTTTAAACTCCATGGTCTACCTCAAACTATCATTTCCGACCGAGGTTCATAATTTACTGCCCGTTTTTGGCGTGCCTTATTCACATCTCTCGAGGTCCACCTGGCCCCTACAACCGCCTATCATCCTCAAGCCAACGGACAAGTCAAAAGGGTAAACCAGGCATTGGAACAATATTTACGCTGCTATACAAACTACTTACAAGACGATAGGGCGACTCAATTACATCTTGCAGAGTTTGCCTTTAATAACGCCCCAAATGCCTCTATTGGAATGTCTCCCTTTTTTGTCACGTTTGGGTTTCATCCTCGCCTTATTTTTCCCGAACTACCTTCCACCACAGTCCCCGCAGTGGGCACCCTACTGCGCCAACTTCATACTAATCATGCCTTAGCCTGTACGATGCTTCTGAAAGCACGACAACAGTATAAAAAATTTGCTGATCGTCATCGCTCACCAGCTCCCCCGTTCACAGTTGGAGACCTCGTATGGGTTGATCGTCGCCACTACCCGACCTCCCGTCCATCTGCTAAACTTGATGATAAGTACATGGGCCCCTTTCCCATCTCTCAACGTGTAAACCCTGTTACTTATAAAGTTGTATTACCTTCCCATCTGCATTGCCACCCTGTCTTCCATGTTTCCTTATTGAAACCCTACCACCCTCCTCTTTTTGCAGACCCAACGCCACCATCACCTGTTCCTGCTATCGTCGATATCCCCGAATTCGAAGTCCAACATATTCTTGATTCCAAGAAAATACGAGGTCGCGTTCACTATCTAGTGGACTGGAAAGGTTACGACAAGTCCGAGCGCTCATGGGAACCTGCTGGTCACGTTCATGCTCTGTGCATCCTTCGTTCCTTCCATGCTCGTTTCCCCATTAAGCCAAGACAGTACTCCCTGGGGAGGGGGGGACCTTGGGGGGGGTGCTGTCAGGAAGCGCTACCGCCGGCGTCAAAGCCGCGGCATGGGCCGCGCCCGGCAGCACGCACCCCAGATACCGGATTCACCCCCCACACTGGCAAACGCCGCAGGGTTGCCCCAACAACAAACGGCGCACCCACAGCTGGGAAGGAAAAGGGTGGAGCCCATAGGAGAGCTGCGATGCTCTGCACGCATTCGCGCGGCAAAGGGGGCGGAGCCAGGCAGTTAAGAGAGCATGGGACCGACTCAGCGTTGCCGGAGATCCGCTCGCTGTGAGACCGGCCCCCTTGCTGCTTGGATATCGTTGCGTGTGCTACTGTTGCTGAGATAGTAACTTGCCAGGAAAGTGAAGTGTGGATTGGGAGTGACTGTGACTGTGTGCGTGAGTGAGTGAACGGTGAGTGTGTGTATTGTACTGTGGTGGGGGGTGTGAGTTGGAATTTGGGGGCACTAAGACTTCCCCTCTTGTCGGGCCCCTTCCTCCCCCCTCGATCCAGAGTTGCGCTGATTCCCTCCCTGTATCCCCAGGTGCTCTCCCTTCCTAAACCTTCACCGTCCTCCACTGTTTGTTCTACCTTGAGGCACATTCAGTTAGTTGGGTGGGTGAGAGCACGAAAGCGGGTGTGGTTGTGCGGGGGCTGCCTCAGGGCATTCTACCTCCCCCCCTATGATGATCTGGCCGTTACTCCGCTTGGAGTATTAAAGCCACACAAGATCCTGAGGGGTCGTTTTCCCTTACTGTGTGAGAGCAGCCCCTGGAGCGCTAAGGCGAGAGTGCGAGAGCTTGGAGATATACCCCGATATCTAGGGCTAGGTCCATACTTCTCCCTTCCTAGTTCCCTGTCCCTGACAATGGGGTTTGAATTTCTGAACTTTGTTCGGAAGTTCGGAGTTCAGACCGAACCGAACTTCCAAACCGAACCGAACCGAATTCCTGAACTGAACCGAACCGAACCAAATTTCTGAACTCAGTTCTGTTCGCCTATCCCTATGAGAAAGAGGGAAAGAGCTGGGCATTCTTCACCCCAAAGTAAAACTGAAATGGGTAGCAGATTTACTAACTGCTGGTACTTGCACAGGAATGCAGGAACCCCTATGGGAATTTGCTGGGTTTCCATATATATGGGGAGGGGGCCCATGAGTAACAAATCCCCACCCTTTTCTAAGACTTGGGGAAGCTACATGCAGCATTGGCAGGCCCCAGAAGCAAACTGGAAATGAACTGAAATGCACTTTCTACAGAAGCTGTAGATTTCAGCACATGGCATAGATAGAGCAGGAGTGCTTTTGGTTCCCAACCCTAAGAACCACACTTGTTCTGCCCATGAGGCATATGTAGCTACCAGGTTTGGCCACCCATAGCATAAATGATGAGTAACACTTTTGAAAGAGTCTCAGCATATTTTTAAACATGACGCTACCACTGGTGGCCACACTAACTCCCTTCCTCTGGCCCCTCGTTCCCTGTCTCTTGTCCCCTGTTGCTCCCTAACTCACTACCTATAGTCCCCTGTTGCCCCTCCCCACTCTAGTTCCCTGTTCCCTGCCTCTGGTTCCCAGTTTGTCGCCTTGGGCTCCCTGCCTCTGACCCCCCCCCCCCCCCCCCCCCCCCCCCGCCTCTGGTCCCCAGCTCCCTGCCTCTGTCTCCTTGCTCCCTGCCTCTGGCTTCCTTTTCCCTGTCCCTGGTTTCCCTCTTCCTAGTTCCCTGTCCCTTGACCTCAATGATGAGCCATATGCTTTCTTAGGTCAGCCCGCCTGGCCCTTATGCTGAACACTTCATCTCCCTGCTTTCAGAGAGCTGCTGAGAGGTTCCCTTGTTACTCCCTTTGCCTCCTTCCCCATTTTCCTCACCTCCATACCTTCCCCTCCTTCCCTCCCTAGGCTCCAGCCACCGAAGTCTGACAGGGATGTGTGCTGGGCTCCCTGCCAGCACACATCCTGGAATTAGCCCTGCCATGGTGTGGGGAAGGCAACCCCGGATCATAGTAGAGTGGGCCATCACATCACATCTGATGGCCCGCTCTACCTAACTCCAGACAGTGGCTGGAGCTGTTCCAAGTGGGCACAATGGCTTCATAAGCTGCCACACCCACCCGCTGGGGAGGAGGTGGGGCCGCACTGAGTAGTACAGGGGGCAGGGCCATGTGGAGCCACATCTGCACATTCCCTGCCCTCTCCCCACCCATTCCCCATCCCCGGCTTCTGGCACGTTTGTTTGACAGCCGGGCCGACCCCTGTCCGTGGTGAGGGTGCTCACCATGGGCAGAAGCAAAGTGTGGCAGCTCAAAGAGCCATCGCGTTTTAAAATACCATATGTCCCTTTTTCATTAGTGATTAAAACTTTGAGAAGCCTACGTTTCATGAGCGTCAATGGGAATAGGACATAGGCTCCTCAACCACTTAGGCCACGATCCTCAAACTACTTACTCCAGAACAGTCCTGTTGACTTCAGCAGTGGCAGCTGGTGAACTTTCAGTTTGGTGGGGCAATGGGTGGGGTCAGCAGGAGGCACGGCCAGCATTAAAATTTCACACTTACATGATCAATGGAATAAACCACACAATGAATGGAAAAACACAGTGTATGGAAAATGGAAAACTACACAAAGGTGGTAGTATGAAATAGTGAGGAAAAATATAAAGCTCTGTGTGAAAAAATC
Organism: Sphenodon punctatus; assembly: GCA_003113815.1. Taxonomy (NCBI): domain Eukaryota; kingdom Metazoa; phylum Chordata; class Lepidosauria; order Sphenodontia; family Sphenodontidae; genus Sphenodon; species Sphenodon punctatus. Next base: position 256,147 of record QEPC01013808.1, on the reverse strand, counting down.
AAAAAGGGAAAATCAGCATTTGCTCCTGTAGATCAGGTGCTAGAATAATAAAAATTGGCACACCAAGGCTTTATGTCTGTTTTAAATAAGGGCACATTATATGAATGTGTGATTTGTTTTGCTTTTTAAAAATTGCTATTTTAAAAAGAAGAATCCACTTAGGAAAGAAACCCTGAAACACAGGGGAAAATCCTTACATTTGTCAAGATTGGGAAATGCTACAAGGTGAGCTCAGACCTCAGTACTAGGGATGCGCGAACAGAACCGAGTCCGGAAATTTGGTTCGGTTCGGTTAGAAAATCAAACTCGGTTCGAAAGTTTGGTTCAGTCGACCGAACTATTCGAGTTCGGTCGCATTCCGAACTTCCGAACCGAGTTCATACATTCAAAACCGGGGTGTTTTTGCCTTCTGAACTGTTTTGGATTTGACCGAACAGTTCAGTTAAATTCGAGTTTAGTTCGAAAGTTCAGTTCGGTAGACCGAACTATTTGAGTTTGGTCGAATTCCGAACTTCTGAACCGAGTTCGTACATTCAAACCCATTTTTTTTGGCCTTCTGAACTGGTTCAGATTCAACTGAACAGTTTGGTGGCATTAGAGTTTGGTTTGAAAGTTTGGTTCAGTTGACCGAACTATTAGAGTTCAGTCCGAACTCCGAACTGCGTTCGCACATCCCTACTCAGTACACAGAAAATTCACTCTACCAGGGAAAGGTCCTGTAAATGTCTAACTGTTGGGAAAGCTTTAGTGTGAACTTCAGTCTCCGTATACATGAAAGAATCCAAAGAGTTCCCTCATTCCCACCCCCACCTCAGAAGCAGGGTGATTTCAGATGAGATGGGGCGGCATTCGTCCCATCCCGGAATCACCCTTCTGATTCCCTGCCGGAATCAGCCCGTCACGTCCAACAGACGTGCCGGCTGATCCCGGCGGGGAATCGGGGAGGGGGCGGGGCCGCGTGGTGCAACATGGGGCCACACTGCCCCGCCCCCCACGCTCCCCCACCACCCACCCTCTGGGGAAATGGGAGTGCACCGCGACCAATGTGGCTGTAGCACCCACCTGAATTGACCATGGCCCGGAATCCCGCCAGGGATTCCTGGCCATGGTTGCCATCCAGATGAGATGGGTCCCTTCATCATGATGGGGAATCACATTCACCACGCGATTGGCGCCAGCCCTGCCAGTTCTGCTGATGGCGTGGTGAATGTGATTCCCCGCTGCCATTGACCATGGTTAACATCAGGGGGGAACTTCCGATTTCCCAACAGATGTTACGAGGCCATTCCCCACCACAGAGTATTGACTGTGGTTGAGTGTGGTCTCTTAATGTTTGAAAATACCCGCAGTTGCAGTTAGGAGAGAGGAGGGCATGACTAGAAGAGGAATCATGGGACATAATGCTTTAGCAAACAGTATAGCAGTCAAAGTCAAAAATCAAGTTTATTGCAGCTTTTGACATTAAACCAACACACACAAACAAAGACTACATAAAAATAACTTATATACAAAGAACAAAGTACAAAACTATGCACACTGCCTGGCATGACAAAACTCTTATGGCATCAACAATTTCTGTGCTAAACGTTGCCAGTTACAAACAGGTACCTCTCAATCACTGTGCCTTTATGAAAAACAAGGCTAATGCCTTGAACATATCAGAGTTATCAGTATTTAAAAGAATTATCAAATCCTGGTCTTGTGAACACAACTTATCATATGAGAGAAAAAGAGACAACCAAATATCTCTCAGATCGATCTATAGGGGACAAAAATACAGAACATGCTCTAATGTTTTGACCTCGTCACGAAGTCAGATAAAGAGTCTGTTGGAATACTTAATTTGCTCTATTCTCCCTCTCGTGACAGCTGAGTCAAAAAGCTGAAATCGTATCATAGACATCATTCTATGCAGTCTAAACTCCTCCCAAATAGTAAGGTATGGTTCTAGTTGAAAAATAGAATTCAACTTAGGATACCAAGGAGATATTTTAATCGAAGCTAACTTGGCCAACTTCATTTGAGCCGAAATATCTAAAATCTGCCTATTCAGCATAGCATGCAATTGGGGGACATTAATGGAGATACAAAAATAATAGGAAAATCCCAGATTGTGGAGGGTCTTTAGAATCTCTCTCCCACCATCTATACTTCTTGCTTCCATTGTGAGAAGCTTGTTCCTTCCAGCAGAAATAAGGGAGCCGTGAAGACTCTAAACATTGCAGTTTATTCCAATAAGATATCGTGCTCAGTGATGCGACAGTACTTACAAAATGCATCCCCGTTTCAGTGTGTGATATTGAGATAGGTGTACAAAGTGGAACTCCCAATATTCTCCTAATAAACATATTTTGCACTGCTTCAATGTCTTTATTATAATTGGCAAAGAAGATTTCAGCACTATAAGTGACCTGAGCAAGGACCTTAGTTTTAAAAACATTGATCACTGTCAATACTGGTCATCTCTCAGTGGACCTATGAAGTCAAAGGTTTCCTAACACAGTACTAGTAGCTTTCTACGCCAGAACTTCTTTAATCCACAAACCCTTAGAAGTAAAAAGCTTCCCAAATATATAGTAGACCAAAACTTAGCTACTAAGCCACACTGGTCATTTTAAAACAAAACACAACCACACAGGTCGACCCATCCCACATGCATCCAAAATGCCCATCTGAAAGTGGCATGGGGATTTGCATGATCCATACGCCACCCACCCATGGTCACTCACGGAGCATCAGAGAAAAATCCGTACTGCTCCATACAGGGGAAGGGTAAAGTTAGGGATGGGCGAACAGAACCAAGTTTGGAAATTCGGTTCGGTTTGGTTCGAAAATCGAGTTCGGTTCGGAAGTTCGGTTCAGTCGACCGAACTGGTCGAGTTCGGTCCAAACTCTGAACTTCCGAACCGCATTCGCCCATCCCTAGCTAAAATGTGGGTAGGGATGCACACGCATCCCTGGACCATGTGAATCACTCAACACTCACCCCATCTGGGTGGGTGGTCCACAGCCATCCCACTCAGCACACACAGACTCCCTCCCCAGCCATGATCATTTTTTAAAAGCCACTGATGCTGCTGCATTTCTAATTCCTCACCTCAGACTAGCCCCTCCCATCCCTGCTCTCCTTCTTTCACACCAGGCATGGTGAACTTTAGGCCTGGTGGGAGGGGGGTATAAATGTAGCCCATGACAAGTTTTTATTTAGCCCCTTTCCAGTCCTGGATCTGGCCCCTATATCCAGTTCCTACCCGCAAGTACTGAAAATCTGAGTTCAGGGTAATGGAGCAAAGAAAAGGAAATGCACACAAGGAGAGGAAACAGATCCAGGGCACAGATCCATGATCTGGAACCTCCTCTTCCTGAGCACACTCCATAGGAACGTCTGCCTCTAGCTTTTATGTGATGCTCAGATCTTGTACTATTTTTTTTAATTGTCCCTGGGAGGGAAAGGCAGTGAAGAAGAGAAAAACAACAACAACATGGGAACATCCTTAAGATCCCAAATTCCCAGTAGCATCAGATTACTTGTAGAGTTGGGGACAAAATTCAAAAGAGCTGACACTATTTTCCCCTTTCAGAAACACTAAAACAACATATCCATACGTGTGCATATGAGTGCATGCACATGTGTGTCTTCTGATTCTCAGCCATAAGAAGATTTCGGTATATGGTTCTTGGTTCTTCGATTGCATTCAGTCAATGCACAAAATATTCAAATCAAATATAAATAGATATATTTATATTTATTTATTTATATATATTTATATCTGCAACACTGATTTCAGCAGTGCTCTTGTAGTGCTGGTCTTCAGCAGCAGAGGCAGCATGTGCACTATGGTGCTTGGTTGGTATGTGCCCCGGCACCTTGGAAAGAAACTGCCCCTGGACTTCAGTGTAGTCAATGAGACTACTTCAGGTTAGGTGATTTGAGAATTAGGATGTAGGTGATTTTGAAGACTGTATGGAAAAAAAGGATTGCTGTATCCAAGGCTTGATTAATATAAGTAGTCAAAAGTAGCCACTTCAGTGGGGGATTTTTACACCAATTAAATGCACTCAAAAATAGAATGTTCAACCTTGAATAATTTGATAGAAAAGGCTTAAGAATGTATTAAGAAACCCTACATGTGCTCTACTGATTACCAGAAAATGTATGACTCGATCATATGCAAATATCAGAGATAATGCTTCATAGGGTTTTGCCAGATGACCTAATTGCAATGCATGAAAACTGTACAACAATCAGCAATCATCAGTATGAACTGCAAGTGGAATGAAAAATTGGCATGCGACCAGAAAAGACATAATACAAGGTTGCACATTCTTGCTATGATGCATTACAGTTTGGCATGAGCAAAAGACAGAGTAGAATTGTGGACCATACCAGTCAAATACATGTCTATCTTTCCAGTGTCTGACACAAGCTATAGACTGGTGGCAGGTCAATAGGACTGTGGTGTTGGAACAGTGCACTGCGATAACGTTACTCCCTACTCCTGAGCTAAAATTGATCCAAATGGAACCTCACACTTTAATATTGATTAAAATGGAGGAGAAAAGAACGGGAAGTTCCTAAGGAAAGACTAGAAGGTATTAAAGAATCATTTAAAAAAAAACAACACATTGAGGATGGCAATTTATAACAAAGAGTGCATCACACTTGAACCTGCCAGTTTACCCAATATATAAAAAGAAAGGGTTCCTTTGTCCAACATACAGCAGAGCTCCTTAGGTCGAGTTTCTCCAGCTATGTAAAAAAGTGTGACTTATTGGAAATTCTACTTAAGCAGAACTGGATATGGGGCTCTCTTAATTTGCAGTCCGCTTCCCTCCTCTCCAAAGCAGAGGGAGCAGACAGCAGGGTAGAATGTTCTCTCTCTCTCTTATCTTATCTTATCTTATCTTATCTTATCTTATCTTATCTTCGGTCTTGAAAAGGGAGGTCTGGGGGGTGGGGAGGGGTTGAGATAGGGAAACCTAGTACTCACTTCTCTTACAGCCTCTCTCTCTCTCTCTCTCTCTCTCTCTCTCTCAGAGAGAGCGAGAGAGCTCTGCCTAGCTGTCAGTGTTTGTCTCCATGCCCAGAGAGCTGGAGAGAACTGATGTTCCCTAATGCCTGACATGAAGGCTCATCCTGACAGTGTATGTACTATAGTACTTTAACCATATGCTGTCAAGAAATTTCTAATATGCTCAATGGTCTTGATATTTTTTTGCTGGTATATTCTATACACTGTAAAATTCAAGTTGTCAGGGTTCAGAATTCTGCTTATCCAGATCAAGAAGCAAAACGTCCCATAGACCTGGGCTGGGGAATGCAAATTAATTTCATTTATCCAGAAGTTCAAGTTTGATTTAAATGGAATCCACTGTATATTATGCATAAGAGGAACAGTCTTTTGTCAGAAAATAACGAACAGCAATATGCTTATTTTTCTCATTCCCTTTGTGTATTTGTTTTTCACTGCTCCTCTTTTTGTTTCCAAATATTTTCCTTTCCCCTAGCAATGTATATGTTGCAGATGTCATTTATATCTCGAGTTATAGTTACCTTTGGATATCTAACCCCATTTGACACAACACTTTTAATGTAATCAAAATGCAATTTAACACCTTCTATAGCTGCGTCAGCTTGTAGGACTTGAGCATAGGCTATCTTGATGTAGGATCCTAACTTATAACATTCTGTTCCTAGTCTACACATACCTGATCATTTTTTCCAGAGGGAAATACATATCCTACTTGAGCTGAACTTTTATATCCACTATGTCCAAATGAGACATTTATTATATAAGACAAAATGACGCATCCCTGATTGAGTGGGCTATATAATATTCTTATTTACATCTATGCATCTCCATGGAATTCATTTTTCAAAGCCTCAATTGGATGAACCTTCTTACAATGTGGTAACTTGCAAATTAATCACAATGGGACAAAATCTGCTTTTGTATTGCTCTCCTGCAACTCTATTAAGGTCTTTGCAATGGCAGAAACGAAAGAAAAACTGGTTCTATTGTGCTCACCTTGTGAGTTAGAAAGATGTGAAAAAAGTCAGTGGATTAATCCAAATTAGTCTTTGGAAGTTGAATTGATAAAATAAAAAATATGTGCCATGGTCTTAACACATCTTTTTCTTTATAGCTTTTCCCTTTGAAACCTTTAATTATGTCTAATTCAAAGACCAAAATTATTTATAAACATAAAATTTGTCAAATTCATTATATTTGGTTTGGTTTCAATGAAGCAAATAGGAAACCATATTCATTTACCACCTCATTTAAGAAACTGAGTGTTTGTTTTGTCAATTTTGTTGTGGTTATTTAGGTTATTTATTATTCGGTACTTTGTTTATTTTAGAAATACAAATTAGCAGTAAATAACTCTGAATCATGCTGTCAAAGTTAATGAAGTACCAAGGTAAATGAACTCACGGAACAAATTAAAGCAAAATTAATAAATGAAATGAATATTTTAATTCTACATACATAGCAAAGATAATTTGGATTTTTGGTTGTGTGACCAAATATGTGAACTGTATTTGTGAATATGAAATTGCTTATTCATTATATAGTAATTGAAAATGGCATGTGCTGTGATTCAGGATGTTTTTAAACAAGAAAGGCAGGGAGTAGGTGGCCACTGAGTCACACAGCTGTGGATCAGGCACTCAGGTGGAGTACATGGAGAGGGTTTCTAATGGGCACCTCCCAGTATGGCAACTGCAGCAACCACCTTGAACACTCCCCCTGTCACAGACCATGAGGGAGTGGGAAGCATGCTGGGCTTCCATTTGAAACCGATATTTTCTGGCATGAGAGCTGGAGAACCCAGGCCCCCCAGCACTTGTGGACAGTTCCTCTGACTTGTGAAGGCCTTTATCCTGCCCACAATGGTGCCAATCCCATGCCCCATGTGTGCTGCATGCAACATATGCATGTGCCCATGCTTGTAAAGTGCGCACATGTCCATTGAAAGCACATTGTGCCATGCAGCGCTCATGTGGATCCCTTGTGGATGCCGCCTATAAGCGGCGGGTGGACCAGTCTGCAGGCATGGGTGGGCCACCCCAGTTCGTATGGGCAGAGGATGCGTGGGCGCCCATTGTCATACACTTTTTTGGCTTGCATTTCACAGTGCAATCTGGATTTCTCAGCAGTGTGCCATGAGCAGCCATGAGTGGGTGCTACGCAACTTACAGGAGTCCACATTCCCCCACACCACCTTCAGATGGGTGGTCAGATGAGTGGCTCCTGGGGCGCTTTCACATAGCATCTGATTTAAAAACACCCCAGTCCTGAATCCCAAACCTATAAGAAACAAACACACCCAGATGGAATCAGAAAGAGTGGTTTCAAAAATGACAATTTTTGTAGAACTGGTACTGTAATTTAAGCAGTGGGATTTTTATGGATAATATGCTGTGTGTGTGTGTGTGTGTGTGTGTGTGTGTGTGTGTGTGGTAAGTGGGGGGCAGAGGAGAATGTGGGGCTTGTTGAAGGGTGGAATTTTTATGGGGATATTCATTTGTATTTTTGATTATTTTTAAGGTGGTGTAGGGAGGCTGGAAGGAAGGGGGAATACATTTGGGGCCGGATTTGCTCAAAGTTTAATTGTATTTTTAATACTTTTTTAATGTTTATAAGCTGCACTGGATCCATGTTTGGAGAAGGGTCACATAGAAATTAAAAGCAGTAATAATAATAATAATAATAATAATAATAATAATAATAATAATGTAAGAACTCACAACTAAAAATACCTCTATGTGGCTTTCACACAGTATTAACAAAACTGATCTGTTATGATTATGCAGCCATTTGGTTTCCCATAATACTCATGTTAAAAAGTGCACCATTTAAACTACTTTTTTTGAACCCCTCCCCATTGGGAAAAATCGTTTCAAGATGTAGTGCTCTTGTTTGCAGATATACTTCTCTTCACTGAAAGAAGTAGACAGAAGCATTTTGAGAGCTACTAATTAGTCTGTTACTTTTCATAGCACAAAGTCTACATTTATCACAAGTGTTTCTGTAACCCGTTTTAATTTTCACTGTTGGTGGACACCTCTCCAATTCCATCCCCACTTCCACTCACATAATGACTGTGCATATTTAGTATGTAAAGGTATCAAATAAATGATGTGAAAACACTTGTTGGCTCAAGAGGAGTTATCTATAGACTCCTCATGCAAGTACAAGGCACAGTGCACCTGCTATTGCAATAGATGAGAATCCATTGTGAGGGTTGTGATGATATTTCTTTAACCAGAGCATGAAGGGTGGCGACCTCCTCCGGATGAAGCAGGCAGAGCAAGGCTCTTCAGTGCACCAGATGGTGCAGGATGTGTCCACCCGGTGGAATTCCACGTTTCTGATGCTCAAGCGGCTTCTCGAGCAGAAAGCTGTCTTGCATCAGGTTCAGCTGGTGATGGACAGCAGGGCACCTCCAGGGTACAATGAGTCAGAATGGGAGATCCTAGCTCATACTGTTTTCGTGCTCCTGACTGTGATGGAGAGCATCAGCTCCTCCATGGCCACCATCAGCCAGGTGACCCCTCTGGTCCAGAGTCTCCTCAGGAGGCTGGAGGACATGAAGGAATACATTTTGGCAACCATGCTGAACCCCAGAGTCAAGGGCAGCCTGGTACACCAGACAGCGCTCTATGGGCAGTGGAAGGGTGAACTGGTGGAGAGGGTCCAGCAGGCAGAGTGGGTTCTTGATAGTGCAAGGCAGCAGCAGCAGGACGCCCCTGGGGATGGTGGGAGCAGCCACCCCTTTTTGCTGGCGGGGTCTATCCTTGCCCCCAGCCCTAGCAGTAGCAGCCCGAGTAGCAGGCTGAGCAGCAGCAGCACCCCTATTGCCAGCACCAGCAGCTCATATGTGCAGGCCACTCTGGTGAGCATGGGCCCGTGCACAGCAGGGTAGGCAGCATGGCTGAGGACAGTGGTGGAGCTGATGCCCAAGCAGAGCTACGTGAGGGAGTACGACCCAGCAGTGATTCCTTGGCCTACTGGGCTTGCAAGACCAATGTGTGGCAGGCCATATCCAAAGTGGCCAAGGGTCTCTTGTCCTGCCCACCAATGAGTGTCCCCAGAGAGTGGGTGTTCTCCGTGGTAGGGGACATTTACTCACCGCACTGCCTGAGACTGGGGGCCAGGTTAGTGGAGCAGTTGCTTTTCATCAAGGTGTCTGTCTGCTGCTGCTACCGCTGCTTCCATGTGTTCTGCTCCTGTTGCTGCTGCCGCTGTGTCTCCGATGGCCAGCCCTGGTGCCACAGGCACAACCCAGGGTGCCTAGCGCGAAGGCTTCCCAGTCTCTGCTGCTGCTGGGTCTCAGATGGCCAGCCCTGGTGCCATGGGAACCCCCAGGGGCCAAGCGCCAAGTCTGTCTGCCCGGGTAAGTTGGGGTGCCAAGTGTCAA
>QEPC01013808.1:215295-236516 GCA_003113815.1 Sphenodon punctatus | reverse complement strand
GGGGGGGGGGGGGGGGAGGGGGGCAACCCTTGGCCATCTTCCCCCCACTGCAGTGACAGACTCCACCCAAAATCAGTTGAATTTTTTTATGGTGACAGTCGCAGCTGCAAATTTCCTTCAAGTATACCCAGTTTGCCACTGGAATGGCAGACTGACCATGACAAGGTGTTGTATTCCCAAAACCCCAACTGATTTGCCTCCCTTTGGAAGGGTAAATACGCACAGGTGTCAATGTAGGGGAGAGCTGGGTTTTATATGTTTTAATGATAATTTAGAAGTACATGATCCTTGTTTTTCTCCACATTCTGGGAATGAGCCTTTGTGTTCTTTCGAGGTAATGAAGGAATCCAAAACAGCATTAGTTTGCATAGGGAAAGGATGTGTATGTAGTTATGTTATTATTAACAGTGCAGAGATTCCCCTATGCTTCCCCTTTTGAATAGTTGTTTTTGTAATGTACCTGTGGTGGTGGGTTATGATTTTACTTACTGAGTGCCAGTCTGGACTGTTTAACCTATGGAAGTGTACCCCTCCTTGTACCAATCTGTCTACCCCATCTATCTTGGTATGGGACTATCCTTCCTCCTTTTCCACCCCTCTCTCAAAAAAGAGTTATATAGAATTGAGAATTTAGGAAAAACAACTTCCCTGATACTGCAGCACAATAATCAAGTCATCTCCAAAATCACCACTGTCATTAAAACTGCAGGTAAACACTCATGGTGGGAGTCTGTGCTGGGCTGGAGTTCTCAAGCAACTGGAATGTTTAATGTCATGCTCCATATGATTGTTTTGACCCTAGTATTCCAGGCTGGGCTTGTGTTTTGCACATTGGGGTTTGTATGTTGGGTAAAATGAAGTATGGCCAAGTTGCAGTGTCTGAAGGATTGCCAAATGTTCTCTCACCATTAATGGTGTAGGGGCAGTGGCTGAGGAGTCAGCCACATCCCAAACGGGGGGAATTGTTACACATGAGTCAAAAAGACATACACCCCTCACTCGGAAGGGGCACATAGAAAGAAGTGGTGGGACCCCACATGGAAAGATGGAAGGAAAGCAAAAATAGGTCAAGCTGGCCTCATAGAAATTCCCTTCAGAAGTCCAGCCTCATGCAAAACACCCAGCCTATGAAGGAAACAGCAGGAGCCAGTACTTAACCTTTACCTTTCACCATGAAAAAAAATTACACTAGAGGTATCATGGGGTGGAGTTCTACTCCAAGCTGGTTTTGGCCTGTGGATTTAAAGTGTGCAATAAAATGTAATTTTTTTTTACAGTAGCCACACAATCTATGCCCAGCACACACACACAGACATTATAGAGTCTGTTTTATGAGAAATACCAGCTCCACACATGAATAAATAATAACCAACACTACTCATTTTTCTTTGCAAAAACATTATTTTTTATTCAAACTACAGAAAATGTGCACTGCCATCCTTCATTCCCCTCCTGCAAGCCCCCAGCCAGTGACCACACCACATAAAATCTTCCAGGGAGGAAGAATGGCTGGATGAGGATGAGATGATTGAAGCTGAATCTAGATAAGGCCATGGTGGTGATGGTTGGCCTTATCTGCGCCTCAGTGCCCCCAAGAGCCAGCCCTCCCACTGCCTCAGTTCTATCCCCCCCTGCAAGCTCTTCCAGCCAGCCCCCCAGTGCCTATACTCACCCCTGTGCCTCAGGGTCCCCCAAGAGCAGATACTTACTGTGGAAGGTTGATCCATTGCTGCGTTGCAATGTGATATGTCTAGATGGCTGGATGCCTGCATGAAGTAAGGTGCTGTTCTCCAGAAGAATATGTGTCTTGCAGTGATGGCTATCTGCAATTTCCTCTGCACTTTTATAGCAAGTTAGATTTCAGTTCCCTGATGTCTGAAATAGGGGCTCCAACAGAGAGACAGAAACCTTGCAGGCTAGGTGAAATAAGAAACCTATCTAACTAAGAATCTGAGAGCTTGAGAAGAATCTGAGACCTTGCAGGGTACTTGAGATAAGAATCCTGTATAACAAACACACTGAATGCTAGGAGGCTGGGTGACAAAAGAAACCTATCAAACAAAGAGACAGAAACCCTGGAGGCTTTTTTTGCCAAAGGTAGCTTTGCAGATGGAGTGATTGAGCAAATGAAAAATCATTTTTGGCTACTTTTTCTATTAGACACTAGTGAAAACATTGTGAGATGTTCGTTGCAGTGAAGGGGTTAATTTTCATTTCTGATGACAGTCTAAATTGATCTTGCCTTCCATGTCATCTTGCAGTCTGAACAGGTCTTGAAAGGTGTTGATTTGGCCGCTTTTAATCTGGGGTGGAAATTCCACCCCAATTGAAATGCATTGACTGGGGTTGAAATTCCACCCCAATAGGAAAGCTCGATTGACGCTGGGGTTATTTTTCCACCCCATGCCTTTTTTTTAGTTTTTCTATTACAGAAGACAAACGGTAAACGATATCTGGATGAAATTTGAGTATGTTATGCCCAGAGGTGCTGGTGACAATATCCTAAATTCTCAAACTTGTAGAGCCACGAATTACCATATTTCTACATGTTTTTTTCCACTGGGGGATGCAAAACAACCTCATGATGATAGACTAGGGTTAAAAGATATGGAGTGATTGAAATACCAGGCGACTCCCCCTTTTTGTAACCTCTAGGGATGGGCAAACAGAACAGAGTTCAGAAATTCGAGTTTGGAAATTCATTTTGGTTCAGTTCGGTTTGAAATTCAAGTTTGGTTCTGAAGTTCGGTTCGGTCAACTGAACAGACCAAGTTTGGTTGAATTCTGAACTTCCGAACTAAGTTCGACCATTCAAAACCAGGTTTTTTGGTATGTGTTGCCACTAGGGATGGACGAACAGAATGGAGTTCGGAAATTTGGTTCAGTTCAGTTCGGTTTGAAATTTGAGTTCGGTTAGGTCGACCGAACAGACTGAGTTTGGTCCGAACTCCGAACTTCCGAACCACGTTCGCCCATCCCTAGTAACCTCCAGAGATAGGATCCTCCCATCTAGCACTGAACCCTGATTAATAGTCTGCCTTTGACCCTTTCAGTAAAAAACAACAACCTCGAGATAAATGGATACCAATGTATCTGAGTCTCCTGACCCTCCATCCAGTCTGATGTTTGCATACCCCAAAACATCTTTCTCCCTGTCTGGAAAGACCCCATTCAGTGCTCATTGCGTGTCTTCATCTAGTTCTAGACTCCTGAACATCCACCCAGGAAGTTTCTTCCTAGTATCCAAATACACATTGTGAGTCTCAGTGCAGTTTTATCCCCTGGTCCCTACAATTGACTCGAGGTTCCCATTGTAGAGTTGAGTTGCTTTTGGACGTGGACGCGCATGGGTCTCCTGTGCGAGTCTGCTCCAAGCATCTCCCAGGCTTAGGTCTGTCCTCCTCCAACTCCCGAATCATCACTGGGGATCACCTGTCCCCTTTGCAATGGGCAAAGGAAAGGTAACCCATTTTCTGCCTTCCTCGCATCCACCCCTTCCTCCCCCCCGCCCCGCTTCAAACTCAGGGTTGAAATTTCACCCCCCTCTCCCTTGAATACTTCTTTGGCATCTGCTTTACCACTCTCCCTCTCTCTCCCTCATGTCTCTGACCTTGGGCAGACTAGCCCACTTGCTGTTCTCCATGACCTGGAGCTCCCCTCCACACTGCTTAGTTTAACCCTGTAATCACTAATCCAGACTAGGCCACGCTGTTTGTATGGTACTGTATCCTGTTAACCCTGATTAATAAACAACCCTTCTTTCTTTGGAATATTCCTTTTTTCTGTAACATCTTTTGTAGGGAAAAGAGGGTAGGCCAATGGATAGTAGCATGCCATGACCTCAGACTGAATCCCTAGCACACGGGGACCCTAGGCGACTGAAAAGACTAATTCCCTAAAATTTGAGCTCTTTCCTCGGCACTGGGACCTCCCCCCCGCTTTGGGACCTCCATGTTCATATGTGGAGAAAGGGTCACGTGGTAGCAGTAGGCTTTATTAGAATGAGATATAGGCCATAAAATATTCAAACTCATGTCCTTAAAGTAACCAAACAATATCATAGTTCCTCAGTTAGTGGTTTGTTTTGTTTTTTTTCCAAAAACGCATTGCATCTGAGTCTCCAGTTCATTTGAATAGGAATTCTGGTTGCTAAACACTCATGGAAATAATCCCATGTTTCATTATATTTCTCACTTTAAGCACATGTGTTTGAAAATGCTGGGTTCAGTTTTAATAGGTGCCCATAAATTCCGCTGTGAAGCAATTTCACTATCCAAAAGGTGTACAGTAGCTAGTGGTGGCATTCAGTAACAAAAATAGGAAGACATTTCCCATAAGTCATTATACAAGGAAAAAAAATTTCCACTTGTGATACACGTTTCAAGCATAGTTCATCAGTATGAGTGGCCAAATGGATTGAAAGAACCTTTCCATGGCTGTGAGAACTAAATATTTTTTTTTTAAAAATCATGGCTAATATAAAGTTACTGTTTCATGAAGAACATGTAACTCCCCTCAACTCTTTCAAAGGCATTCTTCACATTGAGACATTCCACTAAATAAAGACCAAATTTAAGGTGGTGACCACTGAACTATATTTATTGATTTATTTTATTTCAACAACTATAAACAAAGAAACAAGACATTGTAATTTCAATGGTTGTAGACCAAAAAATCACCGGCATGAGTAACTGCATCCTCTCTGCCTTGAATGGAGTTTTCTGCTTATGCTAGCAATGACTTGGTTTTTTGCCTCCCATCCTCATGACACTCTAGTACATTGGTGGTACTCCGTCCTGGCAAAGTGCTATGACGATCTGTCCTACACACTTGTAGCATACACTCTGCTTGCAGTACTATTTACCATAAGGCCATTATGGTATACTGATATACATCAGTAAAATGAGAAGGGTCTGTCTTTTAGAACCTGAGGGTAATTAAATTCAGCACCGAGACAAATTGTGCTAATTGGTAGATTTGCCTGTCTAAGGTTTTGCAAACCTTTAGCTTATAAAGTTCATTTATTAAGTCAATTAGGCACAAATCAATATTAAACTCACAACATAAACAAAAATGACAATTTTAAAAGTCCCAATCTCATCACCTGTTCATACTTCACAATTGCTAAGAACTTCAGTGAACTTCTTTGCAAGAAACTGTCCTCAAAATAAATATACTGTCCAGCTTTCTCCCTTCCCTGGGGGAGTGAATGGCCTCTGCCTGTCAATTTGGAGGAGGGAGACATGTGCTGTGACATGCTACCTGCAAAGATCTGGAGGAGGCCCTAGCCAGAGAGCTTGCAGGGTAAGAAGGGAGGACTGTATTGGGGAAAGCCTCTGTTAACTGGCCCATCTTGGCGACGTGTTTCATCTCCTAACCCCTCACCTTGTACGTGACATCAAACGCTGTAAGGTTTGCATGCATTAATTGCTAAACGCTGTAAGGGTTAGCAAGCAGTTGGTCCCCTGAACGTGGATAGCACCCACCAATTTACCCTCTTACACTTGCATATTCGAGCTGGGAAGGAATTTTTCCTCTAGCACTGATTAACTGAGTAGATGCAGGAATTTTGTTTTGTTTTGTTTTGCCTTCCCTGTAATACTACTGTCCCTGGTAGGTATTTGAGTGAATGAGTGTGCATTTAAGTTGGGCTGAACAATTCATTGTTCCAACTTGGTGGAGGTCCAGTGCAAAAAAAGGGGGTTGAAGTAAAGGAAGGTTAAGATAGATGAAGCACTCATTAAGAGATGAGGCTTAAGCTGTGTCCTAGCCAGGCCAGCGTATGCAACTCATGTTTTTTTGCCCCTCAACAGGCCTGGGAATAATGGGATCAGCACTGACTAGTGTGATATTGGTGAACTCTTTGGTGAGGGGACCTTCCTCCGTTCCTTGGAACCCAACCTTTGATGAGGTCCTTAGTCTGAAAACCCCCTACTGGGGAAAATTGGGGGTGGGTGATTTCAGGAATGCACTGGACCTATATATGTAAAAATAGCCCAGCTACAATGATGTTCAGTTGGTTTAAAATAAAAGTTGTGGCCATTGCAACCCAAATTCTGTGTCCATGCCTTCATCCATTGGTGTGAGGTCAAAACATGATGATCTAGATAGAGTTGCAATTAAAGAACACTAATATATTACCCTTCCCCTAGACTCTTTCTGTCTTTCTCTTCTCTTGTGCCATACTCTTTGGGGCTTAATCTTTTTGTTTTAAAGACAATGGCTAGGAATTCCATGAACAATGTTCCTTTTCCTTTTCTTTTTCTGTTACTTAAAGTGAATAGGTGGCCAAGTTCTTATTTGCATTCATTACGTTTAAACACGCACATTTTAGGATATTTTGGCTGTAGTTCAGTACCCATTGAATTTAATGGCAAAACTCCCCAAAGATTGGACCCTTAGACAATATGTCACATACAAGGTGAGGGGTTAGGAGATGAAACACGTCGCCAAGATGGGCCAGTTAACAGAGGCTTTCCCCAATACAGTCCTCCCTTCTTACCCTGCAAGCTCTCTGGCTAGGAATTCCATGAACAATGTTCCTTTTCCTTTTCTTTTTCTGTTACTTAAAGTGACTAGGTGGCCAAGTTCTTATTTTCATTCATTACTTTTAAACATGCACATTTTAGGATATTTTGGCTGTAGTTCAGTACTCATTGAATTTAATGGCAAAACTCCCCAAAGATTGGGCCCTTAGACAATATTTGAACATCCAGAAATAGTCTATTAAAGATAACATAGGACCAAACTTCATTTGATACGTTATAATTTGGATTAAAATTTATGTCAATTAGGTTTTGTTGAGAAGCAA
The DNA here is from genome assembly GCA_003113815.1 of Sphenodon punctatus. Classification (NCBI taxonomy): domain Eukaryota; kingdom Metazoa; phylum Chordata; class Lepidosauria; order Sphenodontia; family Sphenodontidae; genus Sphenodon; species Sphenodon punctatus. The sequence continues at coordinate 229,705 of QEPC01013808.1, read as the reverse complement.
CAATAAAAACAGCATATGATAGTGAATCTGGTTACTCAGTCAGGATTCTCATTCAAGAAATCCCACAAACTGGTGAATGGTCCTCGTCTCCATTGATATAGAGACATAGAGCTGAAAGCACATCAAGAACCATCTAGTCCAGTACTCTCCACCAATGCAAGATTCATCATATGGAAACTACCCATAAAAAATCTATCCAATGAAAAACAGAGGCTATTAAAATCTGTCAGTTTCAACCAAAGCACACTGATGTATAGAGGTGTGCAGCAGGGACCCATGTCATTTTTTGTTTTTAATTTCTGTTTTTTAAATCTGTCATTTTAGTTTTCATAAACATCAAAATTTTGTTTTAGTTTTTGCTTTAGTTTTTGTTTTCCATTCGTTTCAATAGAAAACACATTTTTGAAAGTAACCTTTTTGCTTTTCATTATATTTGTATGTAAATTAGGGGGCTTGTACCTTGGATGGAAAGCATTAATTGTACCAAATTCCAGAAAGATTGGATAAAGGAATGAAATTTTATAAACAGTTAAATTATGCTATTAAAAAAATATGCATATCCATTTCTGGATGTGTCGTCTTTATCTACCATCTAATGTGGATGAAACAGCAAAGTTATACCCCTTTACAGGTTTAATATCTATGGCAATGATCAAACCTGTCAAATATCACAAAGATGTGATAAAGTTTTCCAATTTTTTATGCCTGCAAAGCATATGCAGAGAATGAGCCTATGCCATAGATTCTCTTAACGTGTCACAGTGGTACACAATGTGTTTGTGATGCCAATTGGCCAGCAGAAATCCTCATTCTGTGCTGTGACTATCCCAACTTCTCTCCCCCACTTGTTACTGGGAAGTAGGAAGCATATGTTTAGGAAAGAGTCAATAGAGATTCTCTTATGTCCTCTGTCACAGTGCTGCAGGATGTGTTTGTGATGATAATTGGCCAGTCTGGATGTGTAAATTATGTCTCCTGATTTCTGGGATCTATACCCAAAGTTCCAGTTATGTCCCTTCTATGCCCGCCTAAGCCCGTCCCCCCCATGCCTGCCTAGAAGCCACCACCGATTGGTCCTGTAAAGCTGGAAGCATGCATTAATTGGCAAGAGAATATGTCTGTCAGTATTTTGGATTTCTCCCAATCCTCCTTCCTACAGCCTCCCTCCCCCTGTCATGCCAGGTGTCTGCTTCTGACTGGCACTGCATGTACTGCTATTTATCTGAATTGTTGTCTTCAAGGGGACAACTTTAATTGCTTATAAAATTGGGTCACTTTATCAAATTGTCCTGTAGTATAGCAGAAATAACAGGAAAGGTGTGTGATACATTTCTGCCAAATATCTTGTAAACAGGATGGAATATAAAAATGTTACTGCTGGAAATGCATTTTCAAGTTAATAGCTTATAACATCAGGATACTTTATCCAATCTTTTTGAAAATTTGCAGGAGTGTTAAAATTGTTGAGGGGCCTAGTATTCCCAGGCTTAATGCAAATGGGATGAAAGAAAAACAAAGTTGTAGCCAGGAATGTATATGGAGCTTTTCTAAAAATCACAACTTTCAATTGATTCTAAAATCGGTCCCCTTTATCAAATCTTTTCAAAAGTTGGTACACATAGTGCCCTCCATTGGGGGAGAACCTTGCCAAGTTTCATCAGAATTGAATATGAAACAGAAAAGGTATAGCCAGAAATAATTTTTTCAGTTTTTTCCCATTATTTCAAAACAAAAAATTGTTTTTCTTTTTGTTTTTGTTATTACTGTCATTTTCATTATTACAGTAACAAAGAAATCAAAATTTTTTGTTTTTTTATCATAATAATGAAAACAATATGCACACCCCTACGTGATGTGTAAAATAACTCCCCAAACCTATGTTTTGGCTTCATTCCATGAAATGATCTATGTTGTCTTTATTGATTGTGCTGCTTCATCTAAGGTATGAGTGTCCCAGCTTCCTTCTTTTAGAAATGTGTTATAATAAGAAATGGTGAAATTTCTGCAGTGCATGGACAATTAGCCAATGTCTACAAAGGAAAGATTAGTTGAAGTGACTAAAGCTAAATTGATGGACAACAGATGAGGACCTGGAGCAGAATGTTGTGATATTTTGTGTGTGTACCAAATTTCATATCTCCTATATGTCGGTTTTTTACAAGTTTGTGGACAATGGCTACATTTGCAAAAGTCACACAGCTGTTTTTGTTTGATTTAAGATTAGCAAATGAAAGTTTAATAAACTAATCATGTTAGACAGCTGGTGAAGCAGCAGCGCCAGGTAATTTGGTTTATTCTGCAGCATGGAACTACAGTTATTTTGTAGAACGAGGAGAATATTGGTAGATGCCATATGTAAATTATATAAGATCAAAGTTTGGGGAAGTGAAAGAAAAAAAGAGTAGCACTCCTATCTAACCACACAAAGCAGGTTTTTTAACATATAAAGAAACAAGGAAGTATAAATACACTGCAACCTTTTTATAGTGTGTGTCATTATAGCACATCCCTCCACCCCCACCCCCCGCACAGTTCATAAATACAAAGAGATTAATCCTCATTCATCAAAGAGCCCTTTGATTGCAGTCAGGTAGATTAGAGATTTTGATGAGATTCTCTTCCCTCACAAAAACCGTGCACATCTCCATTGAAGACACATTATGCCACATGGTTTCTGTGTGAACATGCATGCACATGGCTTGTACACAAAATCCATGAGCCATGGCATAGGGCCCACCAGGTGTTTTATTATTTTATTTATTATTTATTTATTTCCATTTATACCCTATCCTTTCCCTAAGGCTCAAAGTGGCTCACAATACACAAAAACTTTTAAATATATGTATAAAATACAATAAAAAGCCTACCCAGTCCAACCCCAACCCCCCAAAAACCTCCTGCCCACTCCCTATCCCTTCCCACAAAAATCTTTAATAAAAAGAAAAGTCTTACAATGACTCCAAAAGATACTCAGACTCAAACTCAAATGAACCTCCAGGGGGAGGGAGTTCCACAGCATTGGGGCATAAACCAAGAATGCCCTCCTGGTGCCCCCATCATATGGACAAGAGTTGCAGATGGAACCCACAGGAGGGAGCTCCCAGCCGACCACAGTGGCCACATGCAGGGCATGGTAGACCAGGCAGTCTTTCAGATAAGTGGGGCCCAGGCCATTTACAGCTTTAAAGGTCAAAACCAGAACTTTAAATTGTGCCCAGAAAGCTATAGGCAGCCAGTGCAGACTTCAGAGCACTGGTGTAATGAGCTCCCGGAAACTTGTCCCTGAAAGGACCTAAGCCGCCGCATTCTGCACCCGCTGTAGCTACTGAACAGTTATCAAGGGCAGCCCCAAGCAGAGTGAATTGCAGTAGTCTAGCCTCAAGGTGATGAAAGCATGAATGACAGTGAATCAGAGAGAAATCTGAATCAGAGGGGAAAGGCCACAACCTCCTCACCAGTTGGATTTTGTGAAAGATGCCCCTGGCCACCGCCGCCACCTGAAGATCCAGGTGCAGCAAGGGATCAAAAAGCTTAACCTGAGTGACCAGAGGGGGTCAGACCCCATCAATAAGAGGTCTCCTAACGCCCTCTAAGTTACAAGACCTGCCAATCATCATCACTTCAGTCTTGTCAGGATTCAGCCTCAATCGGCTCACCCTTATCCAGTTTCCAACAGCATAAGAATATAAGTAGTGCCATACTGAGTCAGGCCAATGGACCATCAAACCCAGCATCCTGTCCTCTGAAAGTGGCCAATCTCGATCACATGGGAGAAGAATCAACAGTCACAATGGGCCATCCATTCCCCATTGTTCACTCCCAGCTCCGGACAGTAAGAAGTTCATCCCGTAAACAACTTGGATAATAGCCATTAATGGACCTACTCTCTAAGAAGTTATCCAGGCCTTTTTAAACCCAGCTATACTACTGGTCTTGACAAGGTCCTCTGGCAACAAAATCTGTAAGTTAATTATGAACTGAGTGAAAAAATACTTCCTTTTATTTGTTTTAAATCTGCTGGCAGCTAGTTTCATGGAGTGTCCCCTATTTCTAGTACCATTTGAGAGGGTAAATAACCATTCCCTAGCTACTCATTCCACACCACTCAAGATTTTATAAACCTCGATCATGTCCCCTCTCAATCTTCTCCTCTCTAAGCTAAAGCAACCCAGCTTGTCAAACCTCTCTTTTTACGGAAGTCGTTCCATACCCTTTATTGTTCTCATTACCCTTATCTGTACCTTTTCTAGTTCATCTGTGTCTTTTTTGAGATGGGGCAAACTGCACACAATATTCCAGGTGCAGTTGCACCATTGAATTGCATAGAGGCATTATAGTGTATAGAGATATTGGATGTATAGAGATATGGTGTATAGAGATATTGGAGGGTGAGGCCTGAAGGGCAGAGCTCTGATGCTGGGCTGCTCATTTGACAGAGGGGAGTTGACATCACCTGATCCCCTTCCTCCACCCTGCAGGTAGATATTGGAGGGTGAGGCCTGAAGGGTGCCAGCCCTTTGGCACTATCTGTTGGTGTCCGCTGTGGCCCTGGCCAAGAAGGACTGGGCCATGGATCGATGCCTCTGAGTGCCTTTGGTGTGACTCTTCGAAGTGGCACTGAGGACAGGGGGATGATTACTAGTTGGTGGATCTAGGTTGCAGAGGTCTTGAGGGTGGTTTGAGATTAGGTTGGGTTTTGAGGGGGAAGAGTACTATAGTTGTGAGGGGGGTTGTTGGGTATGCCTCCTACTCCATGGCAGTGGGAGAGGAGGGGGATTGGGTTAGGGAGGGGAAGGTTGTTTTCCCTGGTGTGAGGGGGGAATACAGCCTTTCTGGAGAGTTTATCTTATGCCCAGTGCAATAAGGGGGAGTTGCCCACACGGGGACTTGCCCACACGTGTAGTCCTGTGCCACCAAATGTGGGCCCACTACTGCCATGGGGCGTGTAGAAGGATGCCCCAGAATTCATCCTTGATAAAACTGCTGAGGTGCATCCCAGGCCAAGGGTCACCCACAGAGGCCAACATGGGTCATAGTGGGCCAACACATTTGTTCAAGCCTTCCATCCCTTCATAGGGGGGAATTACCGTGGCCATGCTCCATGGCTGTTCACCATGGCTGCACATCATTGTGGGGGGCAGGGCAATGGAAGCAGGGCAAGAGTTGGGTGGGGCCATCTGCCCCCATATTTCTTGCTGCCCCTCCATCCCCATATTATTTAGGGAGTGGGACAGCTCTCTCAGTGGCAGGCATGTTTGTCCCATTCTGATTGCCAACCTGGAGAGTGGCAGCTGCAGTTTTCTTCTCTAGGCTGTGTTAGCAAGAGACCCCCTTCCACGTGTGACTTTTGGGGAGTCGGTACCCCAGTATATGCTCAATTCTTAAATTTAGGGGAATTAGCCAAATTAGTTGAACCAGGGGTCCCCATGTGCCACAAGGATCAGTCTGAGGTTTAATACGTGCTACAGTCAGGTTATGTACCCTCCCCAAAAGTAGAAAAAGAGAGGGAGACAAACGTTTAATAAAAAGAGAATGTTTATTTCAAAGGGACATCAAAGAAAACACACAATGGGATACACACACACACATATACTAATCAACACAGCCCCTGTCTGGCTGGCAGTTTACAGGGGAAGCACAAGCAGTGACGGGGAACCCGAAAGTAATGTAGGGAGTGAGGGAGAGGAGACACTGCGGAGACACACACACACAAACAGAAAAGAGCGGGAGTGAGGGAGAGAGATAGATAGAGATAGAGATAGAAGTGAGAGGGGAAGTCAGAACCAATTGTTACTTCTCCTTGCCATTGAAAAGGGGACAGGCGGCCCACAGATCCAGCGAAGTTCGTGGATGAAGGGAAGGGGCAGACCAAAGTCTGGGAGACCCCTTAAGACACAGACCCACACGGTGGGACCCACGCATGTTTGCATGCAAAGCTTTCTCAAATTCAGAGGGGGAGCTATGAACAGTTATAGGGCTTAGGATAAAGTATTTGGGATAGGCTCAGGGGTGTCACAATATGCTCATAGGGAGGATAAAAGGAATTCTAGGTATGGGTCCAAACATAACAAAAGGGAAGATGCATATGGGGACTGAGGAGACAAAGAACACAACTGGGCATGAAAGGAGAAAGGTTTCCAGGTGATTTGGGGATGGAAGGGGATCATGAGGAGAGCCCTAGGCTGAAGGGTGATACCAAGGTACATTTCCACTGATCAGGCGTGGGGGTGTTGATTTGTGTGAGGGAAATATAGGGTGCTCTAAATTTCCATGCCTTTGAAGTCATTGCTAGCCCAAGTTCCATTCACCAGGGTTTTCTTAAAACAGGGAGGAGGCCTTTCCTTAACTGTCCTGTACTTATTCAGGGCTTCCTCTGCTTAATCACCTTTTCCAAGGGCCGACTGGTTTTTGCATGAAAGGGCCTTTTCCCCCTTGTCTCCTTTGTGGCTCGGCCCTGACTCTGCTCAGGCTCTCCAATGCCCACCAATCCATATTCCAAGTGGCCTTGCCGAACATGGGTGGGCTGTCTTTTGGGGGAGAATTCTGGTCTGTCTCTGGCAACAGCTGGACCAGGGAGATACCACACTACCTGCATGTTTGTTTTTACCCTTGGATTCAATTTTAACACATACAAGTCATGGCCATATGTGGTGTGCACTATATTTCACAAGAAAAAAACTGGAACTAATGCCAGTGGCGGCTCCTAGTTCAGGGCTGTGGGGCGGTGCCCCACAATCCCTGGCTAGACTGCTGCCCTATGGTATGTTGGGGGGGTTGAAAATCCCCCCTCCGGTCCCTGACTTTTTTGGGGAGGGGGTGGGGTTGGTGGCTAGGTCCGAGGAGGTGCATCTCTTACCTGATCAGATGACTCATGGATCTGTGACTCAGTCTCATTGTCTCCTGTTGCAGCGGTGCTGCGCGGGGAATTCCTTTGGTCTTGTTGTTGTATGTGGTCAGGTTGATGTGAGCGTGGTTTGTGCAATTGCTAACAGTGACTGGAATAGGCTTACCCCACCCCACCCCCACTAAGCTGCTTTTCACACTGACTGAAAAAGCTTAGTCAGAGGCAGGGGAAGTCTTTCAGGTGCCAGGTGCATGCGCAGCAGCACACAGCACATTGAGCACATCCAGGCAGCAGAGCAACTTCAAGTCAACAAGCAAGCACATGGTGGGCGGGCCAGAGGCAGCAGACTAGGGAAGGAGATCCCAGTCCCAGCAGCAACACTGTACAGCTGCAGTAGAGATGCCCAAGATACGTGTGTTGGGGAGCGGTGAGCAGAGCAACAGGGACTGACTTGCACGCAGACTCACAGAGAATATCAGGTCTGAATTGGGGCCCTGCAGGCCAGTCCACATAGGAGGAGGGGGCCCCAGAGTCTCTGAGCAAAGCAAATGAGCATGTGCGAGACAGAGGGTGATGGTCTTAGAGCCCTTTTTCTTAGTATCTCATGCATGCTCACTTGTATTTTGGGGGCGGGTAGGGAGGAGACGCTTGAGGATTCCTATAGGAATCCTCCAGCAAAAAAACTGCACATTTTTGGGCTCCACAGCTAATCGCCCTGGCCAGTCTCTGGCCACAGAAAAACTCGGGGAGCCTGAGTGTGACTGCACCCTTGACTGGGGGTTGGAGATCTTCTCTGTAAAGTCTGTAATGTGTCTGTGTGTGTGTGAGTGATGGGGGTGGGGAGGTGTGGGGAGACTCAGAGCAGGAACTGGGGGCCAGCCACGCCTCAGCAGGCTTGTTATTCAAATTGCTTGTAGCCAGGCAGCTACTGCTAGTAGTAAGAGCCTCGCCAGCCTAACTCCCTTCACCCCAGCTCCCACCAGCACATGTGGCACCATGGGCTGCTGCAGCTGAGCTGAACTCCAGGCAGCAATTTTTTCTATAAGGTAAGGTAGGTGATGGTTACAATTTATTGTGCACTTGTGGCCTGGAGTGCTAAAACTGGAGTCCTGGACTCCTGGGATTTAGGGTGTTTTTGCTTTCTGCATTTCCATCCTGGTTCCTGGATGATTCTGGAGCTAGTGGACTCCTACAGTGTGGGGGGGTGAGGTGCTGCTGCTTACTGCTACTAGGTTGAATGAAGCACTGGATGTCTTGTGTCTGGGATTTTATTGGGGAGGTGCTTTGTGAAGTAGTGTACTAAGGCACAGTGATACAGCAGTGATTGGTTCTTGATTCTGGGGTTAATCAGGGCACTTTGTGTGAGTGCCTGTGAGGTGGGGAAGCAGCTACCCATCTGCTTCACCCTGTCCTGAATTATTCTCACCCTCCACTGCACGTGTGTGTTGGGGGAACCCCAATCCCATGCCCTGTTTCAGAAGGGGCTTGTGTGGATTTGGGTTTGGGTTTTTTATAAATTATTATTATGATTCACGGGGCCTTAAATACTAATCTCCCCCAACACACAAGCAGCAGAGGGTGAGGGGGAATTAGTATTTAATGCCTCATGATTCACAATTTTTAAAAAAATACCATACAGAAGTCCCTTCTGAAACAGGGGATGGGGTTGGGGTCCCACCCCCAACACATGCATGCAACAGAGAGTAAGAATGCTTCAGGGCAGGGTAGTGAAGCAAATGTCTAGCTGCTTCCCCACCTCACAGGCACTCACACAAAGCACCCTGAATCCCTGATGAACCCCAGAATCAAGTGTCAATCGCTGCTGTGTCACTGTGCCTTAGTACACTACTTCACAAAGCACCTCTCCCCAATAAAATCCCAGACACAAGACATCCAGCGCTTCATTCAACCTAGTAGCAGCAAGCACTGCCCTTGTCCAAAAGCTCAAACTTGGGAAACTAAGAGAGCCAAGAGACAGTAAGTCAGGCACCATGCACTATTGCACTGAGAGGACTTACTTACTCAGACTCAGTCTGGGAGGGGATCAAATCCTAAAACAAAAAGACTCCTGAATGGCGGGGGATGGGGGTGGGGATCAGTGGCTGGCTGACCAACTCCTTGAAGGCACAGCAGCGACAATTGGTTCTTGATTCTGGGGATCATTGGGGTGCTTTGTGTGAGGTGGGGAAGCAGCTTGCCATCTGCTTCACTGCCCCTGCCCTGAAGTGTTCTCACCCTCTGCTGCTTGCATTGGGGGGGGACCCAAATCCCATTCCCTGCTGCAGAAGGGACTTCTGTGTGGTTTGTTTTGTTTTTTATGTGATTCACGGGACCTTAAATACTAATTTCCCCCCCCCCCAACACAAACACAAATAGCAGAGAGCAAGACTACTGCTTCAGAAGGGACTTCTGAAGCCGGGATTGGGGTCCCTCCAACACTAGGGATGGGTGAACGCAGTTTGGAAGTTCGGAGTTCGGCCCGAACCCGGCCTGTTTGGACGACCAAATCCGAACCCGAATCTNAATCTGTGGTTTTAATGGGACCAATCTTGCATGGTTGTTTAGAATTCATGTTGCAGGACTGCATTGGTTTCAGTGCAGCCCTGTGCCATGTATTTTTCATAAGCATCCTCTTTTAAAGGGGAGGTATGGCCACCCTACTGATTCCTGAGCAGTGCCCCCTCCTCCCCCCACTGAGGAAGCCTGGATGGTCTCGAAGGGTCTGTTTTGCTTTCAGTGCTGGCATTTTTTTTTAAAGGCCTGTCTGCTTGGACAGGCATTTGGATGTCAGGGATAGGGGGTAGCTACTAGGGATGCTGGTCTCGAAGGGCCTGATTTGCTTGTAGTGCCAGCCTGCAACAGGGCAAACTGTTTTTAAAAGGCCTGTCTGTTTGGACAGGCATTTGGCTGTCTGGGATAGGGGGTAGCTACAAGAGATGCTGGTCTTGCTGGGCCAGTTTTGCTTGCAGTGCCAGCCTGCAACAGGGCAAACCATTTTAAAAAGGTCTGTGTGCTTGGACATGCATTTGGCTGCTGGGAATAGGGTGTAGCTAATAGGGATGCTAGTCTGGATGGGCCTGGTTTGCTTACAATCCAGGCCTGCAACTGTTCTCCTTGTGAACAGAGGAGAAAGTAGGTAGGAGCATGGCAGAAGAGACCCCTTTACCCTATCTCCCACTGAACCCATCTCTTCCCCTTCCTCTTCTCGTGCACCAAATAAAACCCTTTCCCTCCTACTTCTCCTCTGTCCTGTCCTTCTCTTCCCTTTCATTCTCTTCTGATTTGGCTTGTTGCAGGACAGGGAGCTAACTCAGTCGTCCCAGTTCTTGAAGCCAGAAGGAAGTCTTGTCCCAAAGGACGCCATGAAAATCGAGGATTCGAGGGTTCAGGATAAAGGTAGGTGATGGCAACATGATCTATTTTTTTTTAACCTACTTTGGTTAACTTGGACCTGGTGGGAAAGAGTGAGTGGATGAGATCCCAGTAGGAGGGGTCTCTATCCCCCGGTGGCAGTGCTTCACGCAGCAGCATTCCCAGTGTTAACTAATGTAATGTCCATCCAATGTTAACCCTGGGAACTCCTTGCTGCTGAGTTATGCCATGCCACTGGCCTACCATTGCCCTGCCTCTGCCCGTATGCCTGCCTGCCTGTCCACCAGCAGCAAAGCTGCTGGCAACAGGTTGAACCCACCCACTGCCCCACCAGCTGCCACTGACTAATGCTGAATTGAGCATTCATAGCAATAGCTGTTTCCGTCAGAAACAGACCATTCGCCTGTGATCATGTGATGAGGAAACTTACCTGCTTATTTAGGTGTTCTTTACGTGAAACATAATAGAGAATGACTTATGTGGGGTTGCGTCTGTCTGCTGCTGTTTTGTCTGTGACCCTGTATCATCTCTGTAACCATACCAGCCAGGCAGACACGTGATACTTGTTTTAAAGTTTCACCAAGACAAGGCCAAAATCTCTACCCTCATGTTTGTGCATCAAAGGGTTAAAAAAAATGAGGTTCTACAAACCCCTAATGGCATGGTAAAGCCATTACTAGTCCCTTCCCATCCATGTCACAATGGTCCCAACATGGGCATGGTGTCATGGTGCCCAGTGACCAAGGGCCTTAGTACTAAGTGCCAAGGTGAGACGGGGGGGACAGAGGGCAGCGGTGGTTGAGGGAGGTAGTGGGGGAGGGAATAGGCTGGCAGGAGGGCCAGGGATGAGGTGGGGGCATAAAGAACAACTATGCTTCACATGTATGGATGCCCTGGGCATGCATCTTTCTTCCCTTGTTGCTATTTTCTGTTTGGTAATTAATTACCATTGTTTGGTACTTCTGGTAATTCTTCCTAGGCAGGAGCAGCCACATACCACATAATATTCCTTACATTCTGCATAGGGAATTTGCTACTTTCTGGCTTTGTACGATCGGAATTTCACTACATCATTTTAATTATTTCCCTTATTGGTCCTTGTTTTGTCTCCTTGTAAACTTTGTGTTGTTTGGAATATTTCAGGGGCCTAGCCTTTGTTTTCTGCATTTTGATGCCAGAAACTGACATAAAGTGCTGAAAACTGATGAAAATACTAAAAACTAACGGACAGAAAATACTGGAAACGAATGAAGTACTGAAAACTAATTAAAATTGACAAAAATGACAGATAATCACAGCCACCGATCTTGACAACAACAACAGCATGGATTCAATGGATAGGAAGGAAATACCGATGAACAATCACAAGCATTTCCAAAAGGTATGTATTTCCTGATGGTATGGGAACAGTCATTCTTGCCTCAGCTCTAACTGGAACTTGCATACTTCTCAAGTGGCCTGGGTTTTCAGGGACATTCCGTATTTTAAATCTCTTTTATTATCTGTCCCAAAGTAATGGAAAACTGCTGTTAAATCCAGCGTTAGAAAGGAAGAGGAGAGGAATTCCAATTTTCAAATCATCAATGGGACAAGGAGTTGAATTCTCCAATGTGAAAGAATTAAATCAGCCAAACGGTTTGCCCCAGGCAAGTTCAGAGCTGTTCCTCCCTTAGGAAAGATAAGGGATTCTCTATAGAAAATGATTATTTTCCTCCGTGACTCCTTAATGACTTTTTTTCCTTGAGGGGAGAAGAATAATATTTTCCAACACAGGAGAGAAAATTGTCAGTCTTTAGAATAAAAAAGACCAAAACAAAACAAGAAAACCAATTTCTGGACACATCAATGCAGAGCTTTGATTTCTAAGCATTTCTCTTAAAACTATCAGCTGGCCAAGGATCTGATGTTGTGATTAAGTAAAATTCATTTTTAAAAGAATAATTTAAAAAAATCAAACTAACCTGTCTGTTAGGCTATGAGTTGTTGCCTAAGACTTTCCTAACATGAGAAAATCGACACAGCATCTCCTCTGTTCAAGAATCCACTCAAGAAGAGAAATGGCTGCAGTGGGAAGGAAGCTTTATTGTTAAAGGGTAACGCTATGTAAAAGGTAATGCTCATATGATATGGAGTTGTGGAGGCCAAACAGTTTTGGGAAGTGCTGTACATAAAGACTGGCAGGATAAGAGCTTAAGTCTGGCTAATGAGAGAAGTTATTATATGGATATGAGAGTTCTTTACTTTTAAAGATTTTAAAATAAATAAATAATGGGCTTTCATTTCATAGTTAAGTCTCATAGTTAAGCAATAGACTACTTTGAACTTGCATAAATATGCACATTTATGTAAATTATATCCCATATTTTGAGCATTGCTGTCTCTCATTTCAGAGTCCAGAAGTTGAGAAGAATGGAAACTTTGGTATGTACTCTTTTGGATTTTGCCAGAATCTAAGAAGTTATGATTTATTGCATGATCCTTCAGCATTAAACCTTAGCACTAACATGAATCCTATCCATTTCAGTAGGACTCATGTCAGCTTTAAACAATGATATTAATGCAAAAGAGAGTGAGGATCACCTTTTAGTTTATAAGCATAATATTTCCTCACCCTGTAAATATTCCATGTAAATATTTTTTTTGCACTGTGACTACCAAGTGAAGTCAGGAGAAAAGTATGAATATACTTTGGAAAATAGTGAGAGCAAACAGTATGCCAGAAACTCCTTTACAAACCAGGAAGTCATTCGTTATATATTGAACTCAGGATGAGGTTAGTAGGATGTGCAAATGTGGTTCGGATGTTCGGGGTTCAGACCGAATTCGGTCTGTTCAGACGACCGAGCCGAACGTCCGAACTGAACCCAAACTCAAAACGACCGAAACAAACTCGATCCGAACTCGAAACGACCAAACAGTTTGGTCGCGTTCGGGTGAGTTCGAGTAGGAAAAATGTGAATGGAAGGCCCATTTGGGAGGGAAAAAGGTGACTGGAAGGCCCAGGGAGGGGGAGGTAGCTGAGGAGCAGACTTCCTGGCACCAGGGATGGAGAGGCTTGGTGTAGCAGTCAGCCTGCCTAATCACCATCCCTTTCCTCCTCAAACCACTGGCTTGGCAATCTGCAATTGGATATAGGGAAAGGGAGGCTAGGCTGCACAAAGCCAATGGAGCTTGTGGTAAGGTGGGTGCAGAAAGTAACAAAAGTTATTGCCCTCCCTCCTTCCAACACCTTCGGAGCTAGCCACTGTTCCTGTCAGCAGGTGTTTTCAGAAGTCTCCGTTGCGTAGCAGTTTGTGTACCTCCCAATCCATTACCATCCTCCTCCTATTTCACCCATCCCACACATTTACATCCCTAATATCATTTATTTAGATTAGATTAGATAGATTTAGGCGTTATTTTTATTTTTTACCCATTCCTCTGTTCTTTCTCCCTACCCTCCCTACCCTCCATTGAATCCTCCCCCTCCTCCCACTATATATTCCATCCCTGATTCCCTCCCACCTAAAAAAATATTAAAAGTCAAACATTGCTGACGCACAACTCAGCCAAAAGCGGTAACATTTCAGTGCTGAGGCCATTTGCATATTTATGTTACCATCTTAATTATGTTAATTGTGGACTTGAGCAGAGCAGGGTCTTCTATTTATGCCACATTCTTATGGGTTTGTGAAATGAAAGGGTACTATCAGATTCAATAATCCACGTTGTTTTTAAGGTGACATTATTTATATATTTATTATCCCACCCTTCCCTAAAAGGCTCAGGGTGGCTCACACTCAAAATATAAATGCATATCAAAGCATGTTAAAAAATCAATTAAAACAGTAAAAAAGAACAACCTACAAACAACACCATAACCCCCTGACCCTCACACTACCCCTACAAAGCCTACCCAATACCATCCCCCTTTTCCACATCCAACCCCCTTCACAGCTCTACCCCAAACCCACTAGGGATGTGTGAAGAGAACACAGTTTGGATGTTTGGATGTTCGGTTTGAAACCCGAGTTCGGGTTTGGTTGTTCGGTTTGGCAGAGTTCAGTTCGGCCGAACTCAGTCGAACATCTGAAAATAGCGCTATCGATACTGATACCGAAATCTTATTTTTTTTTTGTATCGGTATCATTTGGCCCTGAAACCACCCCTGGTCTCCACCCCTGGTGCCAGGAAGTCTGCTCCTCAGCTGCCTCC